>OY764961.1:131855634-132298134 GCA_963668005.1 Melieria crassipennis | reverse complement strand
CCCACTTTAGTTTGACTCTATTAAATACTTAACCTTATTCTAATATTTCACCTCATTCACCCGCTACTGCGTGAGCGTAACTTGTAAACTTGTAAAATTCGAACGCCTTAAATGCAGCGAAACATTGCACATCTGCAAATGAAATAAATTTCATAAACGCCAGCACACGTCCGACCCAAAATAAACAAGAAATCGCTGAAAATTCCTCCGGCGACATCAATTTGGGTAGTCTTCGAATATGTTAATGGAAGGCGAATTGCCACAATGCGACCAGCAACTGGCGCACAAAAACAAGACATTGGCCAACACATTGGCGAACGCCAACAACATTGCACAACCGCAGCGAGCGCTGCACACCGCATGCAACATTTAAATTAATGCAATGCATTCGGTTGCGCCGCAGCGGGTGTAGTCGCACTCATACTTGTTGCTTGCAAATAATCAGCTTGTTGCAGTTGCTGTTTTTGTGTCATTGTTCTTGTTGTTGTTGTTGTTGTTGCATTTCCCAATAAACTTATTCCAATTTGCATATTGCTGCCAATTCAAGTTGCACATCCAACTTGAATGAATTTTGAAATTGGAAAATTTTTTGTTCGTTTTGTTGTTTTTCATTAAATGTTGTTTTAGCTTATTTTGTTGTTGTAGCACATAATTTGCATCAATCAATCTTTGGACTTAATGCATGAAAAATTGATATGGGAATGAATTTATTGGCTCAGTGTGTGGCACAGCTGTGAGCGGACATCAAGTGTTGTTGTAAAGGAATTACCGCAAAGTTGGCGATCTTTGAACATACACATAAAAGTTTTCTTGGCGTTCTTAAGAAACATTTACTTGTCTTTGAGGAAATCTGAGAATATTTTTTATTTTCTCATTTAGAAAAAATGCGAAAAATAAGTCAAGTCAAGGACTTTGTGGTTGATTAAAATCAGTTGAAATTGTGATGGACTATGATTTTGATTTCAGAATATTGAATACTGTGAAAAAGTAGTGAAAATATCAATAGTGGAGTTCACTCTTCATAGCATTTTATGTGTAAAGTTGTTATCGTAACAATCTGTCGTTAGAACAGCTTTCGAAAACATTGCAAAAATGCAAAAATTGCTACATTAACAAATTTACACCTAAAATGCTATGAAGACTGAACTCCGCTAATGTTTAGGCAGCAATGGCGAACTTATTTTGTTGCTGCTCAACGATATTTGAAAAGTTAAGAACTATGATGGATTCATTCATCATGAACCAAGATTCTTCCAAGAACTCAATAAAGCGCATTTTGAAATATTTTGCAGATTTTCACACAACCGTTTTGAACCCTACCACCTAAAGCCATGAACTCTGAGGTATTCTCTCATCAAGGATCTACAAGAACTCACTAAAGTATACATTTGAAATATCCTCCAGCATCGTAAAACTGTCTACCCTGAACCACCATGAACTTTAAGGTATCCTCTTATCAAGGATCTCACTAAAGTACATTTTTCAAATATCCTCCAGATTTTCTATCAACTCTTATCAAAGAGAGAAAAAACACTTTCGCAAAAAGCCAATTATTTAAAAAAGCCACCTCGGTAGCCCAGCGCAAAGTGCACTGGGCAAGGACATTTCATTTACTCTCTTTCCACTGGATTCCCATCCCAGAAGTCGTGTGTTTGATTCAGACCTGGCTTGGTTCCGCACTTTCTGAAACTTCCAATAATTCCTTCGTTCTAATTGTCTCCCATTCTTTCAACATTATACAGTCAAATTCTTTACCTTTGGACAAGCTCCCTACTACAGGGCCAGTTTGGACTAACAAAAATATGTCGGAGTGCATACATCATTAAAAAAAATATCTTTTCAAAGACACCAATCCCTGTGCTTTCCCACAACACCTCCGACCTAACAGAAAAGACCTACACAAGGCACACACAACACAACACTACACTACTCAACCCAGTAATACACATACGGAGTCGTCTCTCCTAGCAGATTCCTGGTACTGCTTACGATAATTTCTTCACCCATTCTGGCAGAACTTCAATCGATTAATGTCACCAACACAAGGCATTAGCCTTCTTGAGACCCTAATGCTCCCAAGCAGAATGAATATGAAAAATGAATGAATTAGTTAAAAATATTTGTTGTATTGTTTAGGGTCTCAACTTTCAGCACTCAATGCTTGCCTAACAAAAAATTGGTTAAAGATTGGTATGCACAATAATGCAGAGGATTTCTTTTTGGGCGAGTTACATACACAACTTTTGAGCCCAATACCATTTGAAACCATATTTGTGATTAAAAATGTTTGTGTGGCTGCCTCTGTATGAGACACACTTCGGCTTATATATGGGCCCATTCCACCCGTTTGAAATGTTTATGGATATGCAACACACATTTTAAACGAATGGGGAAAAAGGGGGAGGGGGTGCTTCATGTGGATAGCGATAAAAGTAGACGAGTGTTTCACCAGCCCTAACTGGGAATCGAACCTAGGGCCTCTGGTATGAAAAGCCAGAGCGCTACTCGTTGGACTATCGAGTCCGACAAACAAAAATTTTGCAGCATTCAGATATTTTTAGGGGGTTGAACCGCTATTCCGAAGGACATGACGATTCTTTTGACCCCAAAAACTTTAAAAGGGTCTCCCAAATGAATTTGAAAGCAATTTTCATTACAGTGCTTCCCACTTACAGCATGCAATGATAAATTGGCTTCAACCAAAAAATTTACGAAATTATTTTATAGCAACAACCAAAGATTTACACGCACTTACACTCTGACATATGTACATACATACATAAAACGCATAATTGTACATATCTATGGATGTTTGTAGGTGCGCTTGTCCAACTATCTCCCGGCACATAGTTGACTCAAGGCGACAGCGCACAGCCGCAGCAAGTTTGTAGGTGGTCGCTGGCCACTGTTTCGTTGCGTCGCCGCCGTGCAGAAACTATAAAGTTTGAACCGCAAACATGCTAAAAATACGCGAAACTGCAAATATTCGTGTCAACTAAAGTGCAGAGAGCGTCTTCCAATAACGCAAATAGAAATCTAAATTATTATAATTCGCTTTCGATTTGTCAATAAAATCGACGATAAACGGCAAATGCATTTTCAGTAGAAAATTAGCAAAGCGGACGTACGGGCGCACGTTCCGAGTTTCGCCATTTCAATATTCATCAAATTTAATGAGCAAACATTGTGAACTGCCAATTGATTCGAATCCTTAATTGCGAAGTAAATCAAGTTTTGCGATTTTGAAAGCACATCCTAGCAATGTCGGCAGAAAATGTGATTTCCGTGTCCTACGAGGAGCTCGAACAGGTACAACACAACGGCCGCCGTCGGTTTAGTTGGTATGGCAGCAAAAGTAATGCCACATTTTTCGTTTGTAAAACGTGCAGCGTCGCCGCAGAGCCAGCGCGGCTCGCAAAGCTTCACGCGCACAGCCGCCGCCGCCGCCCCAAACCGACTCCGAGGCCATGGCGGTCATCAATGAGATTTTCAATCCCACGCTCAAGCTGCCCGTCTCGACCGGACCCTACAGACTGCCCGACGAAGTGAGCGCCGACGATGTGGCGGCACTGAAGGATTTGGACATAAGCAAAGTGGCCGAGTTGAAGGAAGTAAATGAGAGCGCGTCCAGATCGCTGCAAGGATTACATAATCAAAGTGCAATTTTTGTGCAGGTTTTTCTGCTGTTCGATGCGGACAACGATGGCCTGATTTCGAAGGACGATTTGCGTTTCACGTATACAGCGCTCGGCGCTGATGTTTCCGAGGAGCTCATCGACGAGATGCTCAAGGAGGTGAAGTGAAAATGATTGTTGAGTGTGAAACTGAATATTGACTGTGTACAAATAACATCAAACTATGCAAATGCAAAGAGTTTTTGAAAAATTGATTATCAATTGAAAATAGTTAATAAAGAAAGTTTCGATGTAGGCCAAGGACCCGTTGGATTATGAAGCTTTTGTGGAGCTTATGAGTCATCGCACTATTGAATTGGATCCGGAAGATGTGCTGTTGGAGGCGTGGAGTAAATGGGATGATTATGGCACCGGAAAAATCGAAGAAAAGCGGTACGTATTCTTTTGCAAGAATTTGTCGCTCAAAGTGATGCATTTTTTCTTTTGTTTGTGAATGAAGTGAAAATTTCAAATAGTTATTGAGTTGTAGTTGAATTTGGATTGTTACAATGAAATATTTAAATACTCAGTAATATTTAACCATCAGAATAAATTGACATACCTTTAATACGAATTATGACTGAGTAGTTAATACTTTGAAATACTAGTCACAGAGTCTTGGAGATTAGGTTTGGTCCAGCCAATCACTCCTAAATAGTCTTTTGGATAGGTGTCGACAAGTGTTTTGTTTTCGCGGTGTAATCAGTCACCTAAAAGCTGACTGCTTCAATGCCTTTCTTCTGTCAAAGCCTTTGATTTGTGTTTCACAGAGTCTTGAAGATTAGGTCTGATCTAGCTAATACCAACTACTGGAATGTTAAGAGTAAAAAAGGATCTTATTTCCAAACTCTTTCAAACCAATGCAGCTCCTAATTTACCCCCTCCGAGACAAATCCTTCTTACGCACTTCGGTCGTTGCGACAGTAAACTTGTCTAGTCACATAATTGCTGACTCCTTCTACGCCTTTTTCAGTCAAAGTCTTTGATTTACGCTTCACAGAGTCTTGTAAATTAGGTCCGATCTTTCTAATGTTAACTACTGGAATGAGTCCATGGAACTGAGTCAAAAAAGAATCTTATTTCCGAACTTCTGGTACAAATGCAGCTTCTCATTTACCCCCTCCGGGGCTTATCCTCCTGCACTCTCTAATGGAAGTTTTTCAACCACTTGGACCCACTTTGGACCTTACCACAGTAAACTTGTCTTGACACCTAACGCCTTTCTTCAGCCAAAGCCTTTGCTTTACGATATTGCAATACTTCTTTCTCTATAACCCCGTGGAAACCAAAGGTTTGTTTCCTCTAGAAGCTCTTCAAAGTCTATTCAAAACTTCCAAGTCAGATGTCTTTCATTTAAACATCTCAGAAGTAAAATATGAAACCTTATAGAGTCGAAAGGCCTCCACTTGTATTTAATTTTCTCCATGCAAGCATTTCAGAACAGCAGAGATTAAGTTTCTGAGATTTTTAAATATTTTATACGAAATTTTTTGGGACATAAGCAGTTATCTAAATAAGGCTTGTCTATTTGTTTTGATTATTTAATTAGAAACTTTTGAATTTGAATTGAGTTAATCTTGAATCTTGAAATCTTGAAGATATTAAAAATGTATTTTTGATTTAAGAATTGAAGAAGCGCTTAAGTGTTTGTCATATTTGAGTGTAAATGAATTAAATTCACGCAATGTTTTAGTTCGATTGTTGCAATTTTTATGAAACACTTAAGATCAGAAAATTCTCAAAATGAGGAGAAAAATAATGCACAACTTTTAGCTGAATTTTTGCTCAATATTTTTCTACCATAAACTCATTTATTTCCCATAATTTTCCCCAAATCCATGAAATATATAATTTTTTTTTTAAATTCTTTTGTATTTTTAACCGAATTTTATTCGTTTATGTCCAAACAAGAAACATGAAAATGTCAACTTTTTTAAAATTTCAGCATGTACGAGGAGCTAACGAACTACGGCGACGCGCTGAGCACTTCCGAAGCGGACGAGGCCTTCAAGCATGCACCGCTCGCCAAGCCCAAAACGCTCGAGGAGCCGCCCATGATTGACTATCCGGCCTTCTGTCGCATTTTGTGCGGCATGCGCAAGCGAAAGCCGCCAAAGGAAGAAAATTAGCAAAACACGCACCTTCCTAGTTAATGTTTTGTATGCTCTGATGTTGTATTGATTAGCGCCATTTGAGCTCACATTTTTATTACAAACTTATGCCAAAATAAATCAAACAAAAAACTGCCGCAGCGCCACAAATGAGTCGTTTGCATTTATTTTTAAACGCCCACATTGCAGGTCAGCCGTGGCCAATAAATTTCAAACTTCATTTCATTTTGTGCCTTTTCATGCCGCTGCTGAACCGCTCCGCTTCCGTTCCAACTGCAGCTGTTTGGACTACATTGAAATATTTCCGTATCTGCGCGAGGCCGTCATTGAGAATTCAACCAATCCCGATTATGTGCTCTGCAATCGAACCGCTGCGAAGGCGCTACCGATGGCGCTGACGTTGACGCCAGCGACAACGCAACGATCGACAACTGCAATGGCGACGGCGACCTTAACACCAGCGACTGCTGCCAATGTTGCCAACGCTGGCGCTGCTATTGATTTGAATGGCGATGCGTTTATTTATAGCGCTGGCAAAGTTTTCGGCATACGCGTACGCTTTCAGAAGCCCAAACCGCTACCGGCGCCCAATGCCAGCGGCGACTGGTTCCTGAACATAAACGGAGAATATCGATTTTTGAAAAAGGGTAAGCAGGCGTAAAGCGAATGACGCGTCGCCTCGATGAATCGATGGCTTATCGATTCTGTGCGCGTTGCATAGCCTTGATTGTGATATTTTAGACTTAATTTAAACGTGCGAATGCGAGAGAATTTCGAGTGAAGGTCATTGTATCAGAAGATCAGAAGACTCTGCTTTAACTGCTAACTATTTATTTGCTCTTATTTACATTTTTGTTTAGTTATAAAGAGTCTTCGAAAGAGAATTCTCAACCAGTGCACTTTTTATCTTTTTTAAATTGTTCATTTCAATAATTGTTAATTTCAATAATCACACACACAATTTATAAATTTCATCATTTTGCTGTTCTAAAAAAAAAAGACAATTTCAAGAATGACGGCCGCCTCATACCCGGCTCGTACTGCGATTACTATTTCTTTGCCGATGCCAACGCCAATCCGACGACTTTGGAGATCTGGCAATACTTTCACTCGCCCCGCTTTCCCGCCAAATATCCGGCACACATTAAATGCGCCTACAAATTCATTGGTCGGTAAGTAGTTCGTTGTTTATTTCATACGCGCCATTTCTAACCTCAATCCACCCAACCGATCCAGGCCGGAAAGTCGCGTGGAAATTATATTCGAGGAGCTGCAAATTCCAAAGCAGGACGACAGGTAAGCATCAATTGCGATTTTGCGCAGTGATTTGATTTTGTGCATTGCTGCAGCTGCAACATGGACAAGCTGACCATATTCGACTCGGAATCGGCCAACATGAATGCGGTGATTGATGTCGTCTGCGATGCGTTGCCGACGCGTCGCATTATTAGTTCCGGACCGGATTTGCTAATCGAATTCAATGCCAGCTCGAACGTGACGGCCAAAGGATTTCGAGGCAAATTTAAATTTCTGCACAATGAAATTGAACAAAAGCGTTACAGCACTTTGGCAGTGAGTGCAATTACCGGTAAGCGTACAGGAAGTCAACTGCTAATGGCTAATGGAAAACGATTGATCGATTATGTCTTCGAACAGAAACGGCCATTGCAATGGAAAAGGTTGCTGCCAAGAAACAACAAACAGCAGCCGCTTCTACGATTAGCGTCAGCGAATGGGGGAACTTTTTCAAGAATAATGGTGAGTGGAAAAAACATTTTTTTTTTTTAATTTTTTCTACAAGCTAAAAGGTCAAACAACGAATCCAAACAAAATCGTTTGCCACATTTATTCTTACAACAACACTAAGTATATAACAATCGTTCGGAGCGCTCTGTGTCCACAGAATGTGAATCACAAACGCCCGCGAGACTATTTGCCGTTTATTTGTCGAAGCATCAGCGATTAAATACGCCAGCAAATGGAAGCGAATGTTGAGCGCATGAAAAAGGATTAGTGGCACTTTAATCCCAAAAGAGTATTCAATGCCTTGATTGCTTTTGGCAACTATCTGCAAACCGACGTACGCCGCCGTTGGTTCAACTAGCCGCACGCACACAACCGCACACGATTACACACGCCCACAAAGCGAACAAGCAAAGCAGAAAACTCCATCCGCTTTAGCGGACAACCGGAAGTGGCGCTTTTGCTGCGCATAAATTTCCCTACAAATCAAATTACAGCCAATCTTCCATTGAATCTCCAAATGCCACACACACACACACGCATACAAACTTTTAGTATGCACATACATAAATCTATACACAATAACTATGAAAAATGAAAGTGATTTCTATTTTTCCTTGCCATTTCCATATTTCACTCGTTGCCACTATTTTTGCTCTTTGTTTTTGTGCTGTGTGATTTTTTGCAGCATTCGCTTTGGCCGCACATTCACGATGTTTGCCGGCATTTGGCCTTAATTTAAAACGGAACCAACAATGTACCACAAGCGCGGCCACACTCACAGCCGCAGTCCCGAAGGCTCTAACTCTGGCAGTGCCACAGACGCAAACACAGTCGCGTTCTGTTGCCATTCCCACATCCTGCTGCCAGCTTCCAATTTCTACTACGCTTCGTCTGCAGCGCACTTGGTCGTCCCTTCGGTGCGCGCATCTTCCGTACGCAACGCGTGCTGCTCCGCTTTGCAGCGTTTCTTCGCCAACAATCGCCTTCAGTTTCAATAGTGAAGTGGTCGCGTGAACGCGCAAAGTTTGCCTAGCAATTCAAAGTTGGTCGCACGTTTCGCGCTGAAACACGAATTCGCACGCGGAATAACTATGTGTCGCATCGCAGTCGCTGTGCGACCGCTGTGTCTCCTCCTGATCTGCTTGCAAATGTGGCCAGCTGTGGCGCAAACCGCGAGTCCCAGCAGCGCTCACATTGTCTTTCAGTCGCCCAATGCAGCGCTGAGTGCGAGTGACGCGTGCACTTTGACCGCCACTACAAGTGAGTCTATGCAGTTGTGCGGAATAATTTAGGGTTTTTATTCAAATATTACGCATACGTCACGTTGTACCGTTTGCCCAGTAATTAATGTTAAAACAATAAACAAATTAATAATGACTGACTGACAGCGCGCGTCATAATAATAGACTCGATTTCATGGCAGCAACTTGAAAATGGTGAACAACAGAAGGGCCATGCCTCCGCCGTAGATCAAACATTGCAAGGCCCGATGTGCGGCCAGCAACCTGCAACGAGTAATTCGCATTCAAAGCAATGGCAAAGTGCATAAAGTGTTGTGTGATTTTGAACTTACAGCTTCTGACGTATTAGCGCTTTGGGCAGTGTCTCGGGGTCTTCCTTGGCCAAGTAGCGCCGAACGCCGTACACGCTGTCCTCGATGCATTGCGACCAGTCGATAGATGTCATGTCGAAATTGAAAAGTCGTTGATCATCTTCGGATAGTGATTTCCATAAGAGTCGCGTATTCTTCATGGTGAATATCCAGACATTCTCTTTAAAATAGTCCAACATGTCGATCTGTGTGTGCATTTGACGATACATTTTCACCATTCTGCAAAAGACAACAACAAAATAAATCTGTGAGTATATGGAAGAGTGGCTTAAGTCGACATAAGAGTGGAATTATTGTTGAGTTGTGAGCTTTAAAAAAGTTAATTCTTTTGAAACAACAATGCAACAATTGGTGCATTTGTCTTGTGTGCACAAAAGTTTTCAAACTTAAATTTTCGACTTAAGCTACTCTTCCATATTTATTTAGAAAGCCTATAAAGAAATCTTATGACTACCACAGAAATAACACTGACTAAGTTTATTCAGAAAGTCTATGAAGAAGTCTTATGACAACCACATGTGAGCTGGCAAAATTCGAATGAAACACCCCACCAGACATTTGTTGTTGCCCGCAATAAGAAAACGAGTCGCCCCCGGCAACAAATTTATCGCCGGTAATATCGCCAACGTATCGATTTCGTATCACCAGTCGTTCTAAAACGTCCGCCGAAAGCAACTCGCCGTGACGATTCGTTTTCTTATCGCCGTGATGAGTCGTTTTCATATCGCCTGGACGATTGGCTTTCATATCTAAATACATCATATTGTTTGGAAAATTATTAATATATAAAAAGTCAGTCAGTTTTGATTGGAATGGAATTTCATTTGCATACAAAGATTCAATGTTGCTCTTATTGTTTTGAGCTTCAATCAATGCTGTTGATCAATGAACCGTCGCACAGTGTCGCGAGTCCATAGTAGCGAGGGACAAAAATAGAAGGAATAGTCGTACGGCAATACAATTTTGTAGGTATGATTTTGTTATAAAGAGAAGTTAATACACCAAAAATTACTTCAATCGCCCCACGGACACGCCCACCTCCCATACAAACCAAATACTAAGTTGACAGTATCTCGGAAACTATAAAAGATATATTGATGAAATTTGGTACAGCATATCATATCATCAATATAAACACATATGCCAAACATTTTTTCGATCAACTTACAAATACGCTTGTTATAAAAAAAAGAAATTTTGAAAAATCTACAAATATCTGTTCATACTTATGCGCATCTAAGTAATTTCAAACCCAAATAGAAAATAATAGCATCTCTTATTTTATTCAGTATAGCATATATTTTCATAAAAAATTACAATTTGTTAATCTGTACTGCTAGGACAATCGGTTTCCGATGATGAATTATTCAAATTTAACTCTCTACATCTATTTTTGACAAAATTCTAAATTAAAATTTTTTTAAATTGCATAATATTAGAGTTTCGGTTTTCATGTTTACCTTTAATTTCCCTATTAACTGCTATAATTGGTTCTGAAGACATTAACAAGTTTTGCTTCTTTTCGAAAGTTGCCTTGATTCGATGGCACGCCACGCAGTATTACCGAAGCCTTCCATCGAATCTACCTTTTTTTTTGTAATTTTTCAAAATCAAGTGGTGTTTGCATATTATTACATACAAAAATTGATAGTTTAAGCGAAACGCAGCAGTGGTCGCTATGTTTTCCTGCCAACCATGCTGCAAAAAGGTCCCTATTTTTGACTGAATACGTCACTGAAAATGTTGAATTTCTTAAAAACGTGCAAGTTTATGCAGCTAAGGTCCATGGTTTCTATTAATACATACTTTCAGCTATATCACACTGTAAAATCTCGAAGAAGTGAGAAGGAGTATTTTTTTAAAGTTTATCTAAAGTTTGATGACACTGCACTTTTATTCCTACGAATTGACGTTTCTTTAAGTAACGGTACAAGGAATATGGAAAGCAAAACAAACGAGGGAAAGCTTCCACAGAGTTACAAAAATTGTATATTTATAAAATATATTTACTTAATATAAGGTTCCATGGGAAATTTTTCAATAAGAGACCTCGAACTTACATTTAACAAATTGCAATAATTTCTACCCAAGTCACCCACCTTCACAAAGTGCAAGTTTGGTGGCCTGCCATCGGTATATAAATTGATATTTTTAAAATCCGTTTTCACATTTTAGTAATTTGAGGTATTTACTTCAGTACTACAAACTTATTTTTCTACATTTACGAAAATCATTTTTTTGATTTTTGTCCCTACTCGCGACACTGTGCGTCGGCGAATGAATATAAATTTTTAAATGCGATCAAACTCACTGAAATACCAAGCATATCAATTTGATATTTCAAAGTCCTGGAAAACAAAGAGTTTTTGGGACATGTTGCTAATTTGTCGCTGCGACAATAAATCGACGAGTCGGCAATTTGTTGCCACTGACGATTGTTGCCTATTTCTCACATTTTTCTTGGTGGGACCATTACGACTATGAGTCAAAATTGGGCCGTAACTCTACAAACAATTTCTCGATATAAATTTTTAGCGACAAATTCTCGAAATAATCTCGATAATGCTTAAATTGTTTGCCTTTAAGATTTTGAATATTTTCGCATTTAAAACCGAGTTTACGTGCACTTATAATCGTTATTTGATTTGAATAATGGACTGACCATGCGACATGCGTATTGTAAAATATGCGTTTTATTTAAATTTTCAGAAAGAAAATAATTTTTCGTAATAGTATCCAAAATGCTATTGAGAACAAGAAAAATGACGCTGTCGAAATGATATCGAAATTTTCAACATTTTCGACATCGTTACGATAGTGTCATTTTTCTCGTTCTCGATATTATTTCAGACACTTTAGCAATACTCGAAAACGAGAAAAATTCTAGCTTTAACGATGTCGTTTCTATATCGTTTCGATATCGTTTGGTTTGCTGGGAAATTACTGTCGTAAATATGGAAAATACACATATATTTGTATATAAAGACTTTATCAATTTGTTGACCATTTTTGACTTTGTAATGCATACTTTATTTATTTTGATTATTATTAAAGTGGCACATAAGCAAAAGTGTGCCCTTTGTGCCCTGGCCTGCGCTTCCCTCCTTGCAAGGCAAGTAACAGGCCCACTTCCGCTAACGACTAACATTGCCCAGCCAGAAGAGAGCCGTTTCTATGAAACACTAAACTGCGCCCCTACAACTTGCAGGTCCCGAGTCAGGACCAGTCTGCAGTGACCTGTTGCTGTTTGGTTTGCAGTTGTCTTAAGAAAGTTCCCATAGGTTAGCTGGTACGTTGATTTCGTAAAACCAACCACGTCCGATAACTAATGGTCCAAAAGCTCTCCCTCGCTCCTCTCTCAAATATATATGTCTGCCACTGATATGACAAACACTTCTGCTAGAAAAATTGTGCAACTTCTAAGCGAAAAAGGAATGCTGGATGTGTGTTTTCGATCTGTTATTTTTGAAGTAATAGTTTCAATAGGAAATTCATATATGTAGGTAGATTTAAATCTATCCGACTAACTTGGCCTGTCTACAATATGAAAGGGACCAACTATAACGTTCTCGGTGCTCTCGGTGGGTCACGGTCCTATGGGTAAGAATGCGGAAAGACTGAGACTGCAATCAAACGACTTCAGTCGAGGGTGCGGCTCCTACGACGAAGAGGAGACTGTTCTCCACCTGTTGTATCAAGCTTCTCGACTCAGTAAGTCTAACCTCTTCATAAGTCTAACCGAACTATTGGCTTTGAATATCAGTGATATAAGTAGCCAAGTTCATAATGGAATACTGTTGGTTCCCAGCGCTGTAAGGGGAGGTCGCGCCATCCACTGTGGTACCACAATGAGCCATAAGTTGTGCTTAGGTGAGCTTTTCATGTAGAAGACTGCCACTTCAACCTAACCTAACATAGATTTAAATCTGGCCAGACCTCCTCATGCGGTTGCGTATATGAAATGCAAAATTCCATATTATTCCAAAACTAAATCAAATAATTTTTTTATGCAGTTTAACTTGAAACTTGAATTGATATTGAGATTGGTTGCAGATAGCCTGAAATTTCAAGTTCCCAATCACATTGTTTATATAAAAAATGTTGCTATGAATAGATGAAATTTCAATAAATAGTGCAGACTTACCTTCGTTTTCGTCTGGACAATAGAAGGAAAAAGTCAAAAATATAGCCTGGTATGGTGTGACACAGGAGACACAACAGCTTGTAGATAAACTTCGACTCGGTGGTCATCACAACCGGGTACCACATTGCGTTCGAGAGTGGCGCATTATTCACATGGATTTTCGAGTCGCTCAAACATTTGCGCCAGTCAATCATGTTGCTCTCATCAGGTACAAGATTGTATATGGGCGGTGACCTGCATTTAAAGAAACTTCCCGCACTCGGCTGACTGATTTGCGAACAATGACAGAGCGCAACTTACATCTTGTCCGTCGATTCTGCCGTGTACCAACCGCACGCCAGCATTTCGTTGACGCAAAAGTCCACCGGCACCACGAACGCTTTGCCCTCTTTGTGTATGTAAGTGATGCGCAGCACACCGTACAGCATGCCGTACATGCTGCCAAACGGTCCGTAGAAGTTGCCGATCCAGCCGCGAACCGGTTCGTTGCACGTGGAGACAACTGCGCAAAGCAAGTCAGACACAATGAATTTGGCCCCAAGCACACAGATTATAGTAAATAATTGACTTGTCACCTATGCCCGGCCGAAATATGCAGATGGGCAGTGCCTTGCCGTCGGTCATGACCACCTCCTCGGCCAGCGCCTTCGTGATGGTGTAGGTGTTGGGAAAGCTCTTGCACAGCTCCTCGGAGCGCTGGTTCATTAGTTCCGCGCCCAGCGTGTCGGCCAGCTTGAGCAAATTGTCGGCGGTGTTGCCAATCTTGTGCGCGTAGAACTCCTCGTCAATGTGCTTCTCAATGCAGTTTGCAAACGCCGACGACACGTGAACAAAGGCCTGTGCGAAATTGAAATCCATCAATCAGTGAATTTAGCTGGCTTGAGTGAGAGTGACATCGTAGTGGCTACCTTCAGTTTGGGCATTTTGGAGGCCATTTGTATGAGGTCCTTGGTGGCGCGCACATTGATGGCCAGCGCATTGTAGATCGGCTCGTTGAAGCGCACCGTGGCCGCCGCATGCACCACCACGTCGACGTTCTCGATCAGCATTTGCCGATCCTTAGGCGAGAGCCCCAAATTGGGCAGCACACAATCGCCAAAGAGCGGTCTCACGTGTTTCACTGCGTCGCTCTTCAGTTTGAGCAGCTGCTCGAAAAGCTGAGAAAAATTTTAAATGCATTTTTAGCGCATATGGAGTTTGGGGTTTCTGTTGCTTCAAGCATTTATTACCGGATCCTCGAATATTTTGATAATCCTACGTTCAATGGACTGATTTTTCTTGGGTCTTATCAACATATAGATGGTGTTGACTTCGGTAGCGCGTAGGATTTTCTCCAAAAATGCTAAGAACACACCGAATGAACACTGACATTCAATTTGCAAATTCATGACTTTGCCTACCTTTTCCCAGAAATCCAGTGCCTCCAGTTAGAAATACATTTTTGTTTTTATAAAAATGCTGTACTGCCGTTTCCATTGCGAGAAATTGTCGAATAATTGGCTATGGTTATTGTTGGAGACTTTGTCGAACTGCTACCTGTTGATGTCGAATTCGAAATGAGCTTATCTTGATTAGTGTTTGAGTTATAACTATTTATATTGCAACGGTGTGACAGTGCGTCAATTGTATGGCTTGGCTGTGTAAATAAATTTAAATCAGTCATTTGCGCGACTTTGCTGGGTCAGATGTACGCACAATTTTTTACAATTAACTATCACTGAGAATAAAAGTTAAAGCTGCTGAAAGTTGTTTCACGGGTTGAAAGGGGGTCTGATTAGTTGGTTTCTTATGAATAAAAATCTCGAGAACAATATGATTCGTTCAAAGACACTCCTATTTCTGCCCATAGTATAATAATAAAGTAGTCTAATAAAAACTCTCCCGCTCAAATAAAACTAAATTTTTTGAAATTATGTAAATTTTGATGACTGAAATTTGTCAGTTCAAAAAATGTTCAACCACAGTCGCAACTTCATTCAAATTAAATCCTACTAAAAGCAAAAGGAAAATGCTTAGGTATATTTTAATACAACTTTGTTTACTCTACTGATGACTTGTTTGACAATATTTGTCAATCAAAATAGAGGTACATTAGGGGTACTCTCTTTGATTAGACTACTTTATTATTACACTATGGTTCTGCCGTTCTGTCTGCAATAATGTACGTACAACACATTCCAATTCGGAAACTATTTATTTATATCTTTAAATATTTCAGATAATTGTCCAATTACATATAAGGTTTGTGCAAATCTCGAACCACTCAGTTCAATTCAATTCAATTCATTTCAAGTTAAAGTTAACAGATGCTATATTATTAATACTAATTATTTTAATTATAGTCCTTGTTCTAATTTCTCCACATATTCTCAACATTTAAACGAAAAAGGGTAAAATATTGTACACAGGATTTCATTTGGGCGGCAGGGTTTTGCGTACAACTTTTGAGCCTAATACCCTTCGAAACCATCTTTTATACCAGCATTTTTTGTGTTTGAGGGGCGGGGTTTGACCCCCGAAATCCCCTTGTGGGCCCCGAAATCATTCAAATCGGTTCAAAAGTTTCCCCAGACACGATATTTCCCCACTTAACTACTACATTTACAAGTGGTGAGCCAATTCCATAGAAAATGGCCAGTTTTGTATGGTAGCCCCCTTAAGACTTTGAGATAGCGGGTAGGTATGTTTGGAAGAAACATTCGGAAGAGAACATAAATGGGTGTCGGTCATACATTTGACACGTCTGGGGGCCACCTGAGAGCAGCTGGAGCCCATTTTATAAAAACGATCATTTGTATGGGAGACACATTAACACTAGAATGCCCGACAATCTGACATACCTAAAATGCCCATATGTAATCATTTTGACTACATTATTATTTTTTGCCTTTTTTTAAATTTTATTTGTTTTTAAGTAGCAAATATGAATAAATGTACACGAGATTAAACTAAAATAAGCATTTCGTTTTTATTTTTGTATGGTTTATAAAGAAAATGCATTTAAATATAATGGCGTACTTTACACATCAATAAAATGGAATGAAATTTGGAATTTGTGAATGAATTTTGTGAGTGAATTTTGGATTGAAAAACTTGGGAACTGTCACAACCTACTATGATATTTCTTTTTTATATTTGCAATTATATAAAATTTTCATATTTTGCAATTGAAGATGCATATTTGTCTATTATCAGTAAGATCTGCTAAAAATTGTATATAGGTAGTCAAAATGACTACCATTGGGCATTTAAGGTAAATTTTGCAAAATTGGGGTATACAATTTTTTTACAAAATTTTTAATTTATTTATTCCATTTAGCTTTAAAAATTAATAAAAGTCACGAAGATATTTTTTTAGAAAGCGATGCAACAAAAGTTATTTACAATAAAAGACGTCAATGCAGTCAAAATGACTACCTTGGGCATTCTAGTGTTAAGGTTTGGAGAGAAGGTATAAATATGTTTGAAAGAAATATTCAATCACGGGGGTTCAGTCAGAATCGGGCTTTGAATCAAAATTAGAGGTGATTAAAAGTGAACAGGATCTTATGGATCCAGAATATTTTCTATGATTGAAAAATAGGTGTATTCTCCGAGGGTTAAAATGAGAAGTGTGGCCATGAAGAACTTCTTTTTGGTATCGAATACATTGGACCACAAGCTCGTAGTTTGATAAAAGTTATACTAATTACGATCAGTTATCACTATTCAATGGTCAATGGGTTGTCATCAAGTTTTTGACTTTTGTGAAAACCATCTTCAGTTTTATGTAAACTCTAAACTTATCTATAAATGTATGTACATATAATTATTTGTCCTGACTGAGTGATTCATCATCGCACAGCTCAAAAAATATAAAATTTGAACTGTAGATACATCTTGAAAAGTATACCTCCGTTAAGACGGGAGTTTTTTAAATTCGGCGTCTAAAGGGGAAAAGCGTGGATTAAGGTGTTGTATGAAGATACTTCATAAAATAGGCCTTTTCATTTCAAACTAGTTGAAAATACTCCAAATCAAAAATAATTCGACCCGTATTTTTCAATAAACAAATTGAAAATGAAAATACTCCAAATCAATAATAGTTCGACACATATTTTTCAATTTTTCGAAAATCAAAATTGAACGGGGTTAACAATGGGTTAACAGTTTATATGGAGAAACACGATTTTATGGGCCTTTTGACTTCAAATATGGTGAAAGCACTTCAAATGAGAAATAATTAGATAAGTATTTTTTCATAAAAATCTGACGGGATCAACAAAGGGTTAAGAACAACTTGATTTATTGGCCACATTGACTTAACTAGAAGTGACTTATTTTCGCAGTTGACTACCGAATTGCTTGCAGGGTGGTGAATTTTCACTTTCACACCATGCATACCGTACTTTGTTGTTGCTATATACCATGCTAGCTTTATATGTTGTTGTTGCTGTTGTTGTTGTTATTGCTTTCAGTGATATGCATAAATCTTTTTTTGTCGCTTTTTACATATTTTATAGGTTGTGCTTTGGTCTTCTTCTTCAGTTTTGCTTTTTACACCTCACCACTTGTTGTGTTTTTGCCACTCGTAGTGTCATACCTCCAAAAAACAAAATAACTGACCGTTGCTTTTAATGCGAATTGATTGTAGACATGTCGCGATCAAATGACCAGCGTTGCTGCTGATTTTCCATATAAAACACAAATGAAATTGACGAACGCTCAATTATTTTTGCATATAATAGGCAACAACAACAACGACAACAACAACAATAGTAGCATCAATGTTCATTGGATAAGCATTGTGTACGCGTCCTTAGCAATTTGACGTACGCCAGAATGCGAGTGCGATCGTGCGAGTGTTTGTCAAATGCAGCAAAATAGCTGCATCTTCAAATTGAAAACATGACAAGAAAAATGCAAGCACTCAATCAAATAAACACGGAACGTTTACTTAGCTCGTTGCGTTAGCCAAAAACGGCTGTAAACAAAAACCCGCCATCCGGTTGATTGATGCGCTGAGAAGCGCGGCGCCACAAAGTCGACTCGCCGAGGCGTGCCACAAGAATTCTGGATGCGAAAGCCCCGCTCGAGTGCCAAAGCAAACACGTCCTGAACAAGTGGCTAGAATTTCCGAATGGAAAACAACCGAGCACTGTTTAGTCACAGCGCAACTCAAACAAAGGCCGGGCTAGTGGCGCACTTGTGTGGCGCGGAATTACGAGAGGCGGTGCGGCGCTGCTGCACTCCGAAGTGTGCACTTCAGCCACGTCCGGCGCCCCTTGCACGCGGCCGTCCCTCATCGCCAGCAGCAGTGAATGCTGAAATCAATGAGCGCTTGGCGCAGCTCGGCGCGGCTGATGGGCCGCCTACAATGAAAAATCATGCACATAATTGAATAAATGAAGAAATGGATTTTCCTTGTCCTCGGCTGTGCGCCGCTGCAATTGCTCTAAATTCGAGTGCGCTCGCTGCCGAAGGGGCGCACACCAGCCAGCCGGGCGCACTGCGTATGTGCGCAGCATAAACGCCAACGCGACGCGCACAGCAACAACAATGACAACGACAACAACAACAACAGGCGGAACCAATTCATAACTAACGATTATGTGGTGTTTGAAAAACTTTCTAAATGCAGCCGCAATTGAGCTTTCAGTTTTTAAGGAACTTGCCATGTTTCGACTACGACGACGGCGACGACGACACAACGGCGCGTGCTTTGAAAATGTTATTTAATTTATGCTGCGCCTACATAAACGGAATTGCAGGTTGGTTTGGCATTTACATACAAAACGAAATACTCACTGGGACTGTCGCGCGGACCCAGATCCAAACTATCAACGCGCCACTCACGAGTTACTCAATCTCGATTTTGTTGTAATACAATTTCGATATTATGATTTGGTCTGCTTACGTAACAGCTTTGCTTAATTTCTTTTTAATTATAATACATAAATCAAATTTGTTACTTCGAACAGAAGACACATTTTTAATGTTTGTAATTGCAACTTGAGAAATTGTATTGAAGTTGATTTCGCACTCAAACCACGTATTATTATTGTTCAAGTTCTTTCAAATGTTGTTCAAATTTATGCGCCTTAAAAAATAAAAAAAAACAACAAAACAAATAACAATAATTAACTCTTTTCGAAGCAAAGAAGTGAAAAAGTCGGATGTGCTTTTTGATTATGGAAATTGTGGTCGCCTGGTAAACATTCGCTTTTGTTTTTTATTCTTTATTTATTGTTTTGCTTTTAATTGAATGAAACTTTTGTAAATGTGTTTTACAATTGTTTTAAACTTGTTTCATGTATTTACTAACATTTTAATTGTCACAAATTGGTTAAGTGTTTTAATTTTGATTATTTTGTATTTTATTTGACTTTTTATCCATTTCAATTTTTGATATGTTTTATTCTTGATTTTTTGCTTTGCTTTAAATTGAATTAAAGTTTTTGAATGTTTTCAATATAGTTTACAATTGTTTTAAATTTAAATCATGTATTTATTAAAATTTGAATTGTCTCAATTTGGTTTGGAAGCTTTATGTTTATATTTTGATTAGTTTTGTATTTTATTTGATCCATTGTTTTCTATTTTAAAATTGTTGATTAATTGTTTGTTAACTAATTTAAGTTTGTATCCGATCTGAATAGGTTTTTTTTTTTTTATTTGACTTTTTTATTCCACTTGAATTGTGGTGGATTGATTTTGGTTTTTTTCATTTTTAATTTTTTGTTTGATTTTTTTTTTTTTATTTTTTTTACTTTATTTATTTAATTTGAGTTTTTATTCTGCAGAGTGGCGCAAAAGTCACCACTTTATCGGCAGGTGCTATGACTCTTGCAAATGGCGGCAAAAGTAAATTCTGCTTTGAAATTTATTCTTTCAATTATTCATTCATTCATTAACCCTTTCGCTACAGATTTTTACTGGGGAAAGTTAAAATTTTTAATTTTACGTTTTAGGCTTCTATGTGGTTATATTAGCAACATTCCATAAGAAATTTTTTAAATTGTATACTCGGACCCTGTATTTTAGAATGTTTTTCTATGAGAGCAACCACATCGTTGTGGTTAATATCAATGTTAATATTTCTTCATTTACTTCAGCCAAAATTAAAAAAAAAGTATCTAAATTGAAAGAAAACGTCAAATTAAAAATTTATCTCATTTTTCTGCTTCTTCTTCCTTTACAATGTCAAGATATACCATTAAAAAACCGTGTATACTTCTCTTCTTTAAGCTTAAATATTCAGTTTAATAATTTCGTATTTTTCCTAAAACTTCAAACTATTCTAAAGACCAACAAAAAAATTTATTCTTGAAACCACAGAGGATTCAGACGTGCACAAAGTAGCATGTTGCCATATGGCAACAAAATAGCGAAATGGTTAATAAACAAATTAGATTCAAAGAACACTAGGTGACTAATTTTGCGTCACCCTGTATTGGAATTGTTTTGATTTGATTTTGGTTTTTATTTTTAATTTTTGATTCGATTGTTTTTTATTTTATTTAAATTCGTATCCCATTTGAATTGTATTCATTTTGGTTTTCTTAATTTTGTATTTAATTTGACATTTTATTTTATTTGTTGATAAAAATGCGCGTATTTCCTATTTGATTTAGTTATTTATTTATTTTAAACCTGAAAAACAATAAAATTATTTTTTCCACAAAACTGGGGAGCACTGGCTGCCAGGACCTTTAGCTCGCGGATGATTTCCTATTTTATTTCAAATTATTCATGTTAGTTTCCTATATTTTGTTATTAACTGTTTTTAAATATATTTTCCTTTATTATAATTTTGTTTAGTGTTGTTTTTTATTTGTTTTCAACATTTTTTATATCAATCATTATTGATTCGTTTAGTTTTAGTAAACCAAATAATGGTGTTTCTTTATATATTTTGTTTTTATTATTATTTTTTATATCATTTCCTTTTTTTGTTACTTTATTGTTTTTTATTTTTTTGTTGTTTGTGATTAATTTGCTTTGTTTTCCTCTATTTGTTTTAGATAACTTTTTAAAAGAGACAGTTAATTCGAATAATTTTGATAAATAATATGAAATTTTGTTTCAATTAATGTATTGAATTAATGATTTATTTTCTGTTAATTTATTATTGTATATTTTGCTGTCTTTCGTTTCCTTTGTATGATTTGTTTGTTTTCTTTCATTTGTTTTCCTTTATTGGTTTTAGATATTTATTTTTATACGTTTACTGTTAATAAATGAAGTTATTATTTTTAATATTTTAATATTTTATTTATTTTTTATGCATACTTAATTTTTATATTATTTTGTGTTTTTTTTTTAATTGTTATTAAATTTTTACTATGATGTAGTGACAGTCAATCAAATTTCTGGAATAGAAAATAGTATTTTATTGGCTTGTGTGTTTAATGAGTTAAGTCTAAGTTTTAATTGTTTACTTCAGTGCTTATTGAATATTGTTATTTAAACGAATTAGCGAAATATTCGATGTCATTATGTAACATTGAAATTCAAGCTTTTTTAAGATTTTTTTATAATTTATGTTTTAGATTTTTTTTCGTGTAGTCACAACATTAATATTTTCAATTTATTTATATTCGGTTTTCAAATATTTGTACAATATTTAAAATTGGTATTTTATTTTTTTCTAATAATTTGTTTTTAAATATATTTCGATTATAAAAAAAATTAAAGTCAAAGTTTGAGAGTAAATGTTTAATTGCATATAAATGTATTTATTATTTTTTATTGATTTTATATTATGATATTTTTATTATGTATTTTTTATGTGTAAATAAAACAATCTATATTTTATTAAATAATTTATTATATAACATTTATTGAATAATTTATATTTTATTTATTATAATTTTGACATTTTTTTATTTATATTTAACGTTTTAAAAATTTTCTTTGAATTGATTTTTATGAATTGTAATGTAATTGGACATCGGTTATATAATATAAAGCAGTCAAGTTCCGTAAGTTTGCCAATTCACGCTTTGTCTTTGTAAGCAGTAAAGTGCGTTAGAGCTGCTAAAATTTTTAATTATTAGTTTAATGCGAATGTTTTCGACTGTGTAACACTTGTTATTGTAATTTCTTGTAAATATTTAGGCATATTTAATGACTTTTAAAACCAATCAAAGTTGTTTTTAGTGATTTTAAAAGCGCGCTTCAAACACTTATCGCAGTAAATTTCGTTAGAGCTGCTAAAATTTTTAATTATTAGTTTAATGCGAATGTTTTCGACTGTGTAACACTTGTTATTGTAATTTCTTGTAAATATTTAGGCATATTTAATGACTTTTAAAACCAGTCAAAGTTGTTTTTAGTGATTTTAAAAGCGCGCTTCAAACACTTATCGCTGCTTGGCCGTGACAGTGGTCGTTGCCGTTGCCGTTGCACTTTCTGTTTCACTTGGCGTTCTTTCGATTTACTTTCGCTACTTCGCGTTTTACTTCTTCTGTTGCAACTCCTTTTTCTCTTATCAGCCACTCACAGATGACTTTGAAGCGTTTGTCAGCGTTCGCTGTTTGCTGCGCGCATCTGTCAAAATTTCACTCGAACGGCTCCACACACCTCGGCTGCGTGCACTTACCGTCTGACTGCGCGGACCTTCAAATCGCTGCAAAGTGCGATAATTACTAGCTTCGCTCGGCCGTACTGAGCGCTTGCGCGAATAGGCGTTCACACATTGTCACGTCTCCGCTTCGTCCAGCATTCCGCTGCGCGCACTGCTTCACTTTGGCGTGCTTTTGCATCACTTTCGCTATGTTTCACTGTGTGCGCCTCGCTCTGCCTTCTTTGCAATTGAATGACGGAAATGCTCCAAACGGGCGTTCAGTTCAGCTTTCTTTATTGCACGTACTTTTTTCGGAATTTCACTTGGCACTTGGCACCGGGCGGCCACTGGCGCGCTGCACGCTGCACGCTCTTCGGCTGCGCGAAGCGGTGAGCGCGCGACTCTGCGAACGTCCGGCAATTACTGACTTTGCAGCTCTATCAGTGCTGGCGCTTGCGCGAGTAGCCGTTCATGCACTGGACGACTGCTTTCGTCGTCCTTCCGCCTCGTCTGTCGCCTGGTTTGAACGGCTCGCGGGCATTTTTTTTGGAATCGTTTCCAGTTTTGCGCTGCGGAACTCACTTTTAAAAAACGCCACTTTGCTGGCGTACACTGGCGCGCGCGTACATAGCAAACTTGTTATGCAGCTTTCTCCCACTTGTTGCTCGGTGCTGCTAAGTAACGAGAATATACAGACAGACCGACCGACCGACCGACAGACACATGTGCGCGCGTACTCGTCGGGCGCTCGCAGCTCTCTCGGCCGTTTGATTAGTCCACTCTGTCTGTCACATAGTGCGAGGCTATGCGGCGCAGCTGACCCAGCGCGCACGGGCCCCCACCTTGAACGAATATTGGGCAGACAGAGCAGACAAGAGCGCCAACTGAAAGTTGGTGAGTAGTTGCACAAACTTTCTCACTGCAGCTTGCTGCATTTTCCTTCTACAAGCTGGCTTAAAGCTTGCGCCGAGCTTTCGACATTCCAACCCCTGTTTCTGTGGGCGCGAAATGTTTTAAATTGCAACAATTCTAATTGTCTTCTTTGAAAGTCGATGGAGCACAAAACGTTGGGCAGCCTCAGTCTTCGCAGACGTGTAATTGATTAATTGTTTAATTGTTGGCAAAGTTTCAATTGAAAGCGATGACAAAATGTGCTACAGCGCAAAGTGATGGTTGATGCTAGAAATACACAAAAAAAAAAACAAAACGTTGAGCAGTTTCAGCCTTCAAGGTTGAAGAGTTTAATAATTTATTTAATGTGTCAGAATTTTAGTTCTTTAACCTTCTTTGATTACCAGAGAATTACCAGAGAATTTAATGTTGTACAATTTATTCACTTTTCTAAAGTAGAAACAATTTTTATAGTAAAGTTGACGCTCAAAACGAAATTTGTTAGAAGTGTTTTAAATGTTTTAATTTAAAAACGATTTCCTGTTCCATTTGGCGTTGTTGTCTTGTATGGATCTGTCCATGTCGAGACTTTACTTCGCAGACTGCAGAGTACTTCAGGCAGACCATAAGCTTCCAGATTTGTAAAACGCTTCGAAATTTATTTTCATCTTTTCGTATGCAATGATGAGCTGAACTTTCGATCACACATTGCTGATGTAGATGTAATCCACGTGCTTTTCAAATTGTTTAGTTCGCATCACTCTGTGCTCTGCCCATCGCTTTTTGCTTTTCTCTTCACCAAATTCATCAATGTGGTTCCCCTTTTAATAGAGAGGCGTGTGCTGAGCTTTCGCAGTTTGTAAAATATTTGTTTATTGTTTTCGTTATCGTTTTCTTCAACCATACTAGTAAGACATTCTTAAGTATGGTTTTCTCAAAAGTTTTTTCAATATGTTTATAATGCTTATATAACATATAATAAAATAATATAAATGCTAAAAAATAATATAAATAGCTATAGTTTTCAGTACTCAACCGAGAGTAGTTATGGCAGAGATCTATTGAGACATGAGGTAGATATACTCATGAATTTCAATGGTCTGGTCTGATTGCAAATTCCTTCGGCTTTTCGAATTTATGTATACTCAAAGTAACAAATACCTGTCGAGAAATAGTATATAAATTTTCAAGAAAGACTTAAAAAATACAAGAAATTCGAATACATATTTTTTTAACTTTTAGACTTAGACTGAAACTTAGACTTTCCGAATTTATACTAAAAGCCACAAATATCTGTCGAGAGATAGTATAACAATTTTCAAAACATTTTCAAATTTTCGATACAAGATTTGACAAGAAGTTCGAACACAAATGCTATTTTTTAAATATTAGTAAGGCTTAAAGTTGGACTTTTCGTATTTATGCTCAAAGCCACAAATACTAAAAGTCACAAATATCTGTGGAAATCCACGTTTCAATAATGATTTCAAGATGACGAGAAATTCGAACACTAATGCTTTTTTTTAACTTTCAGAGTTAAAGACTTAAGCTTAGACTTTTTGAATTTATTTATTTCAAAGTCGAGAAATAGTATAAAAATGTTCAAGAAAAACTTTAAGATGACGAGAAATTCAAATACAAATGCCTTTCTTTTTACTTGAAGTGAACACATATCGCTTAAAAGGCCTTGAATTTTACGGTAGAAAATGAAATAATTTAACGACATACGTTGAAATCACAAAAACAATAGTGACTATTGTTTAAAATGCTTTCTTAAAGTTTTGCCAACAGTATAGCATTGCTTTTTAATTATTTATTTAATTTAAAAATTGTATCGTAATATATTATATTTCTTTCTCCTGTGTTGGCATTGGGAGCGAATTTAACGAAATACGTTGAAATCACAAAAACAATAGTGACTATTGTTTAAATTAGCATTGTTTTCTATTTATTTATTTAATTTAAAAATTTTATAGTAATATATTTATTTATCCTGTGTTGGCATACTTTTATTATTCGCCACACTACTTTAATGCAACATTTCTAATAAATTCCAAATGCCAACAGACTCAACTGCAAATTTCTATTTAACCCTCTAGTTCCCAAGAAGGCCTGTAGACATCCTAAGCTTAAAAAAATTATGTAAATTACACCTTACGATTTTTCTAGCTGATTTTACACGTATGGAAAGGGGAATCTCCATTTTATAAAATAATTATAGTCAGTTAACGCTGCCACATGCACAATGGCAGTAATTGTAAGACAAAGTTGAAGTTTCGTGAGAAAGTAACCAAATCATTATTTTTGAAATTATGTGAGAAACAAAAATTGTTTTAAATAAATTGTGAGCCTCAATGAAACTAAAAAAAATAATGTTGAGTAGCTGTTAATGTTCTTTGAGAAAATAAAAACAAATCCTGGAAAAAAGTTGTTACACTCCGCCTACCTAACCCAAACCCGAGAGTGTCTGTAGGCCTACTTGGGATGAAAAGCGTAAATAATTAACGGTCATTGATGATATTTTTTCGCCTTTAAAGCATTATTTTTCTATTTGAACCGAAATTTTGATACACCGCAATGTAAAAAAGATCATATCACTGCAAAAATGTATACTAAGGCGTAGTCCGCGGGGGTAGATGAGAGAACTAGTCTCCTCTAGTCCTTTATTTCATGGAGTAGATTTCTCGACAGCCGTGTGATAAGATAACAAGGCATTAAAAAAAATAAGAACCGCATATATTAAAAAAAATTAAAATTAATGAAAAAAATCTTCATATGGGATATTTTTTTGCTTTGTTTCCCAAGCAGGCCTCTAGGCCTGCTACTTTCTACACCCACTATCACGCCTCCTATTGACATGAAATTTGTTTCCCTGAACAAACATTACTTCCCCACCACAAAACTATCACTGGTAATTTTTATAACAAGATTAAAAACTTGGGAACCAGAGGGTTAAGTTTTTGATGGATGCTTTGATTGACAACCATTGCTTTCTTTGCAACTGTTGAAACTTTTTTAGATTTAGTTTTAATTTCAGTGCACATGCAAGAATAGTTGAAGATTTCACTTACAGTTAAAAGTCAAGCTGTCACAAATAATATCATAACGGTAGACGGTTATTGCAAGCGGTTCATGCAGTGATGACCAATCGGCTTCGCGCGACTAGAACTAATTTTTGATGAAAGTCACACAGCTAATTATGCAAGTAAGTGCTAGCGATTGCCTTGTGCATACTTATGCACCGGATCTTTGCCATTACGGCTGAGCAAAGTCATTATTTTTTGTGCACATACATAGTACATGTGTTTGTACGTGTAATGCATTTATTTGCATTGTCCAGACACAATGCGAATGTCAGTAATTACTGTACATTAGACATGATTTAGTGCACGATTTTTCGATTTCGATGCTCCGCAACCTCTCATTTTATGCGGTTTGGTGAAAAAGTGCATGAGCCAAAACATTTTGGGGCTACAGTGAGGCTAAATGGCATTGCATCCAGGTCAAAGTTCACAAAAAAGCTGGGAAATTCGACAAATTGCTCCACAGTAGGTCAGAAGTTGCTCTTAGAGGGTTAAATTCTATGACTGACCCCCACTAGTTTTTCCTACTGAACATTTCTTTCACACATACTTACCCCCTATCTCCAACCCTTAATGGGGCCCCCATACAAAATGATCGTTTTTATAAAATAGGCTCCCAAGTTGCCCCAGACGTGTCAAATGTATGACCGACACTCATTTATGTTTCCTTCCGAATGTTTCTTCTAAACATACCTACCTGCTATGTCAAAGTCTTTAGGGGGCTACCATACAAAACTGGCCATTTTCTATGCAATTAACTCCCATTTTTTAAATATAGTAGTTAAGGCAGGTTTCTACCTTGTGCGGCCGAGAAAACATGTTTTTTTGAAAAATTTTTTATGGGAAGGTTTTTAAGATAAACACTGGAAAATTTTTTCAGGTGTAGGTATATGTTTATTGTACAAGTAAAAAAAGTATCAAGATAAAATATGCAAAGGGAGGGAGGGGGCCATCGAGCAATGGCGGCAGGACTTCCTTACTCGCGGAAGTCCTGCCGCTGTTTGAGATAACTTGAAGCACAAAAATGAAATTTTTTCTTATTCTGTATCCTTTTGTCTATGGCTGGAACTAGGATTTTAAAGAAAAAATGAAAAATGAAGGATATATGCGATTTTGACTAAAAAACTAAATTTTTACCTACTTTTTTCAATACTAATTTCTATTTTTAATGAGAAAAAATTATTATTTCTTGAAGATCCTAGTTCGTGCCATAGCTAAGACCTTGATAAATGACTGTTTAAAATTTCGTAGCTATTGCTCAACTCGTGTGGCCTAAATCACTTCCGCAAGGTCAAAAAATGTAGTTTTGAGAAAAACGCGTTCAAAGTTTTGCTTCAGCGGCTCGGCGCCCTCGACACCGCTACCTGTTTCGATAAATTGCTTCCGTAATTCGAAAGATTTCAACTTCAAATTTTGGGGGCGTATTCTACAATCATGTATTAATCCAAAAATGCATGAACAAAAAAATCGATTTTTTTGACCGCACAAGGTAGAAAACCCCCTTAAGTAAGCGAGAAAACATCGTATCTCGGAAACTTCTGAACCGATTTGAATAATTTATTCAGCGATCTTCAACATTCTTGAGTACAAAAAATACAAAATAAATTAACACTTTCGGGACGGAGTTTAATTTAAAAAACCAAAACACTTTTGTTAGAAATGTTCCCATGCTCTAAAAGTTGGGATGCTCTGAAATCGTCCTTTCATCCGGGGGCATAAAATTTCAGTAAATATTTTGCGTGGGTCATAAGATCTGAATAATTGTTTTCAGGTATATTATAAACTTGGTGAGATGTATTATTCCAGTAGTCCCGAAAGGGTTAAAGTTCAAAAGTTCACCACCAGAGGGCGTCTCCCATACGATCGGAGTTGTGTGGTTGTCAACTATTGGGTTTCTACATAATCAAAATATATTATCGAAACCCCATTAACTTCCCCATTCCGTTTACTTACTTGTATTATAGGGTCACAGAATCCATACCGTATTTATTTTTTTTTAACACTCTAAACTGTTCACTCCTACGACTCACTATTTGTGTTTGATTTAATTAGATTTCGATGAACATATAATGATATATTTTTTTGCAAAGTTATTTAGATATAAGACTTGTAATACAAAAAAACAAACAATGCATCAGTCAAAGTAGGGCACATTTTTAGTAACTTTTGCCTGTATGACCCAAAATCCCAACTTACTTATATTCCATCCTAATTTATGTTTAGTCAAAATTGCTGTTCCTGATGCCAAACTTTTGTTTAGGTCTCTTTACTCAATATCAATCGAATTTTAATCAAACTATAGTTAAATACGAAAATAGAGCATTGGAACCATTCTCAGTACTTTCAGTGCTAGAAGACGCTCCGCACCCACATAAACATTGAGGCGGTGATGCCGCTGTAAATCAGAAGCTCCACTGTACGATGTGCAATCTGCAACCTGGCATGGCAAAAAAAGTCATTCAATTATCCTTTTTAACAGAAATGACGTGGCCAAAAGCAGTAATCGCTTTGTTCAACAATTGCCAATTCAGCTGAGACTTTTTTTTACAATAAATGCCATCACTCACGCAGTCGGCTCTCTTAAGTTGACGTCAGCGCTTACTGCTTTCAGCCACACAATTGCGATGCGCACTTTTTGATGCGACGCTGCGCTTTCGGTATGGTGCGAGGCTCTTCCTGGGCCACATGTTGTCGCACGCCCCTCACCACCACGTCCAGGTATTGAGACCAGTTAATGGTGGACATGTCGAAATTGAACAGCCGCCGATCGTCGTCACTCAGCGCGGCCCACAAATGCCTGGTCTGCTGCACCGAAAAGGTCCAACTGTTCTCGGTGAAGTACTCGAGCACTGCCAGAAAGCAGTGCATCCTGCGGCACATTTTCACCATTCTAAAGAAGCACACAAAACATTGGCCACGAACAAGACTACAGAAAGACTACGCACAATACCTTCGCTTGCGGCCCAGCAGCAGCAGCACAACATCGCCAACGTGCGCGGGCAGCGTGTGGTGCCAGAAACACATCAACTTGAAGACCAGCTTCGAGTTGGTGTGCCTCATAAGGGGACACCGCCAGCTGGTGGTGAGTGGCGCCAGTTGCGCGCTGCGCACTACAGCCAGTCGGAAGTCGTTCCAGCTTATCGTGTCGCGCGCATCGGCAACAAAGTTATAAATGCGCGGCGTCCTGTGCAAACATGTGCATTGATTATTGTTATTATTCCGTGCGCACAGCAACAAACATATTCACGCTTTGGCCGGTTCGCGTGCCGTCTGCCAGCCGCACACCAGAATCGCATTGGCACAAAAGTCCACCGGCACCAGGTGCGCCTTGCTCGCGTCGTCGTAGTACGTGACGCGCTGCACGCCGCGCAGCACTCCATAGATGACGCCCACCGGTCCGTACAGGTTGTCAATCCAGCCAGGCACCGGTTCGCTGAGCGTGGAGACAACTGCAAGCACAGGTGGTCTTGTCGGTCAGAAGCAATGCAAACTCTAAAATTCGGACAAAAAAGTCTCACTTATGCCGGGGCGAAATATGCAGAGGGGCAGCTCCTCTCCAGCGCTTACGAGCATCGCCTCGGCCAGCGCCTTTGTGTAGGTGTACGTGTTGGGGAATTTGTTGATAAACTCGCTGGCGTGTCGATTTAGCATGTCTGGCCGCACAAGATCGGCCAATTGCAGAAGCTTTTCAGCATTCAGATCAGGACTCGGCACGTAGAATTGCTCGTCGATGTGCCGCTCAGTGCAGTTGGCAAATGCCGAAGAGACATGTACGAAAGCCTGCAACAAAATGTAGCCACAATTATTCAGTGCAGTGCAAAATAATTGCACTGTGCGAAAAAAATTACATTTATGGTATTCACAGTTTGCGGGAAAATTGTATTTCGGGCAATTTTCCCTAAAAAAACGATCTAACTGTGAGCACCCCATTGTATATCTTTCAAACAATTGTGGAAAAATTATCAAAATAAAAATGCCTCGCTCAAATGGCAAACAAACGTTGAACATCAAATAAAGAAATCGTTCCGATAGTCGCATAAAGTACTCAAAAAATTCGCTCCGGAGATTGTGTCACAAAATTAATTTGAATTTGCTTTTTGACTATTTCAATAAACATGCTCAGCAGTGCGGCAAATTTTGAAACTACCGGTATCTGTGATTTTCATACAAAGCAAAAACAATTGAGATACCATATGGGAAAATTCGGGAAAATTGCCAGGTGGGAAATTTAACATGCTAGATACCGCTGAACTGTGAACACCATAATTAATTTGATAAATACCAGACAAAGTCAATGTTGTAGCTTGCATCAAATGTTTTAATTTTTAACCGCTTGAAGGAAGTTCGCTCTTAAAGCGGGAACATTGTCACAGTTCGACACGAAAGAATATTTAAGGAGAATCCGTAGATAGAGATATCCGTAATATTTGATTAACCCTTTCGACCCCTGTGTCTCGATATTACTTTTTGGTATTTAAATCATGAAGTTTGATATGAAATCCTAAAGCCTACGAAGTGTGCACACGACATTTAAAGTCGCCACGCCTCTTTGTTAGAGTTCTAGAGTTAGTTTACTTTTGAACAATTCTAGCTTAAAACGGGTTAAATAAATTTTGTATTAACATTTGTTAATTACAGAAAAATTATTTAATATTTATAGACAAATACAAAAATTATAATTTTTTGATTTTATTTAACTATTATTACAGAAACAGGGTTTTGACTTCAATTAGAACACAAACTTTCCCTAATATCGCTGCAAATGATTGGAAATTATTTTTGGGCTAACAGTAAAAAAATACTAAAAATATTAATTTGTTGGTGCCTACTTAAATTAAACCCATAAATCAATCGTAGCTTTTGCTATAAGATGACAAATAGGTGAAGTTGCTCTCAGGAAACTTTGGGGTCGAAAGGGTTAAATATGTTTTCATACAATTGAAGTAACAGCTCTATGACCAGTTTGGTATAGGAAAAAAAAGTACCCACACTAGTTGCAGTTACCAAACAGCGCACAGTGCTTCGAGAGTGGACAAAAATACAAAAAAAATTATTGCGCAATTTGACGAAAATAGTATCATGCTTAAGGTAATTGTTTAATTAAGCTGCATCCGAAATATGTTATCGAAAAATTGTCGTGATTAGGAGATATAGCTTCTCAAAGTCGGATATATTTATACAAAAATTTATGAAGGTAAAAAAATTAAATTTAGGTGCTTGTTTAAACAAAATTGTAGAAAATATATTGTTGTAGATAGGCCACTAATTTCTTTTAATATTAAAACTACATTGATTGGAGCAGAACTGCTTATCGGTATTTTTTTTTTTTTTAATTTTCAAAAACAAATTTTTTTTATTGAAAAATAACCAAATTTAGAAAGTCAATTAAAATCGAATGGCGTGAACTGGCGTAAATCCATCTTATGACTTTTTTAAATGGACTTTTTTCTCTTGATTCCACAACAAAAATTTTGTGTCTTTTTGCGCCTTTGGAAAATATTTAATTTTTTCTAAACTACTAATGTATGATTTTTTCACAGAAATTGCTTAAGTTAAAATTGAGACCAAAATGTGTAACCAAGTCAATGCCGCGAATTATGAATGTTCTTTAAAAAAAAATGGCTTGGCACGCCTACTTAACCCATTATCAGCCATATTATTCCATTTTGTTCATTGTTATGGAAATTTAATTTAATAAAAAGGAGGTATAATTTTAAAGAATAATTTCTTTGATAGTCTCGCCGTTATAAATTGAACTACTTTGCATCTTCATGTTAAGCTCTACGGATATTAACAAAAAAAAATTATTTTCACTGCCCTCTTTCTACCCTTAAATGTCGAATTTAGAAAAAAACGCTGAAATACGTATTTTTTTGTTATTTTTTTAGTAGATAGTACATATAACTATATACACAATTTTAAAACAATTCGGCAAAAAAAAATGTCCGTCCATACAAGCTTCACCACCCCCTTTACTCCCTTTCACGGTTGAGGTTTTTAAAAGTGCTCCTTTTTAAGGGGTGACTTTTTAAAATACAACTTTTGACCAAATTTCAGTATTATAGCTCCAGCGGTTTGAGTTCGGTGGTGATAAAATCGGTTATATATTCGATTTTTTTTAAACTATATCTTTTTGGGGAAAACAAGCAATATTTCTGAAGTCAGGAGCCCGAAATTACTCTCAAATTACTTTCAAGTACTCCTTCTGTTTTTGCCCTAATTTTGTGTGGAGTCAAAGCACTGTGCGACGCAGCGAGTTTGAAGATTTTAATGGGCAATAATTAAATATAGTAATTTTATATTTGGTCTGAATTCGAATCTACGATGCTTTGATCAGTAATCAATGACTTAAATGCATGCCGGATACTTGTTTTGCATATATTTTCAAAACCATTCATCCTTTTATATCGCTAGGAGTCTCATAGATCTTACTTTATTAAACTCTATTAACTCTCAACTACCTAAAACCTGACTGACTAACTGATTCATTCAATGAGTCTAAAGTCTCAAGTCTTCAACAAATTTCGAAATCTGCAAATCTTTTTAGCAAGTTTTCGAAATATTAAATTTAATTTTTCCCAACACTCTCCAATGTTTACGGCCTACAAATATTTAAATTCACAACTTTTCCTATTCATTAATACCCAACTACAACAACACGTTTCATGTCTGGTTAATTGCCATTTCGCACTGTTTCACCTGCAGTCGCCGCATTTTGGAGGCCATTTGTATGAGGTCCCTGGTGGCGCGAACATTGACGATCAGCGCATTGTTGAGCGGCTCGTTGAAGCGGACTGTGGCCGCCGCATGCACCACCACGTCGACATTCTCAATCAGCATTTGCCGATCCTTAGGCGAGAGCCCCAAGTTGGGCAATGCACAGTCGCCGTGTATGAATGCAATTCGACTCTGTGCGTTGGCTTTGAGTTTCCTTAATTCTTCGAAAAGCTGCAATAGCAACAAATATTTTCCACACAAATCGTCGTACAATGACAAACACGTATTACCGGACTGGCAAACATTGCCCGGATCCGTTCCGCGCCGGATTGGCCATCTTTGGCGCGCACTAACACATAGATAAGTTCCACCTCGGTGGAGCGCAACATTTTCTCGATAAGCACTTTGAAACGTAATGTGGATTTAATGCTTCACATTCTTTGCACAAAACTGCATTTTACCGCAACTACCTTTGCCCAGGAATCCTGTGCCGCCCGTCAGAAATATATTTTTGTTTTTGTAAAACTGTTGCACCGTTGTCTCCACCATATCGCTGCTCTGAATTTGTACGTTTACCGAACTAAATAACTTCCGTTGGCGTTTATATGCGAATAAAGCCAGTGCTGCGATGCATTGAAATACTTGGATAATAATACTGCACAGGGGCGTAGCCAAGGGGGGAGGGGTGGTTTAGGGTGTCAGAACCCCCCATAGCCTATAATTTGTCAACATTTTCAATCACTATGCGTCGTATGTACGCTCCCACATTAGCAAAAAGGTCTTTTCATCTTTAAATATTTAAAAGAATATTAACAAAACCCTTTTTTTACCGAAACTAATTTGTTTTTTTATGCTTAATGCAGCGATTTGCATGTTCTGAAAACATGTCTAAAGAGTAGTTTAGTTCGTCGACCGGAATGTCCTTCAGGATGTCGGTACAAGCCTTTTGGATGGTTTCTACGTTCTCAAAACGCTTTTTTCATCGGCAAATGCATTCTTTGAAAAGGTGACATTCGCACGGTGCCACATCATGTGAAAACAAAAAAACAGTCAAACAAGTGCCAATAGATGGGATGGCATCTTTCGATAGCCAAATGTTTAGTTAAAATGCAATAAATTTATGCTATTGAGATGCTTAACCTTCGCCTTACTAAAGATGATCCCAGGCACTTCCGCCGCTATTTTGAGTAAAACTCACAATAAATATATAATAATTTATAAATTGTTTTCATACTTCAGTATTTAGTATCTTCCTCTGGCGATAGTTCGTATTTCGAAAAAAGGCCTAACTTTAATGATTTATTTTGAGACTATGGAAAATATTAGAAGATTTCTTTCCAGAGAGTTTATTGAACACATAATAAGGTACGCAAAAAAAATTTATCGTGAGTTTTAATCAAAATGGTAGCGAAAGCACCTGGGATCCCCAGGTACATTTGTATAAAAAATGACAAAATTCATGTTTAAACATGAACAAAATTTCCAAAAAAAAAAAAATGGTTCATGTTATTGAACATTAACTTCAAATTTGTGCAGATAAACATGAATCTTAAAAAGATCACCCGGGTGGGTATAAGTAAAGCGAAAGTTAAATCCAATTTCAAGAATTTCAATGAAGATTTTGGCTTATTTTTTATGAATTAACGCCCAGTTTTGATCTACGGTGATCGCGGATTCAGTTGGCTAACACTTTGGTCATCATTTATGTTCTGACAATCGGTTTTAAATCGCTTTTACCACTTATGAACTCCACCACGGTATAAACATAAATCACCATAAACTTGGTCCATCAATTTAAATGCTTCGGTTAAAGTTTAAACATTTTTAAAACAATAGTTAATATTTGATCTTTGTTCGATGCACATTTTTGTACGATGACACAAACATACTTCCACTTCAGATGCAATAACTTCGCTTTCAGTCCACAAAATTTCATGAAATTTTCGTTTTTAATGCATTAAGTCACATAAGCCACGACTTAAGTGCACTTTACTTTAAAAAACATGTAATACTAAACTGTCAAACAAATTTTTTTAAAACCCTCCCCCATGACCAAGTTCTGGCTACGCCCCTGATACTGCATGTACATTTTTTGTACATATATGATAAGATTTTATAAATACGATATGGCAGGGGCGTAGTCAAGGGGGGCCTGTAGCCTATAACTATTCAACATTTTCAATCACTATGCATGGGAGGTAGGTTCCCACATTAGCAAAAAGGTCTTTTCACCTTTAAACATTTAAAAGAATAATAATAAAAAATGTCTTTGGCAAAACTGATTTTTTTTTTTATAGTTAGTCCCCTTTAGACTCAATACAGCGATTTGCATGATCTTAAAGCATGTCTACTGAGTAGGAAGCGGATTTCCATGCAATTGCATGTTTTTCTCGTGAATGCTCTCAACAAAATGGATGAAATATCTTTCCAAATAAGAAAATTTTCTTTAAAATGTCATTAATTTGTTATTACATATTTTGTCATATTTTGTTTTAAATGCATGTTTTGGCATATTTGCAATAAAATGGATATTTGTAAGCATATTCTAAGCTTTTTTCGCTTTGAAGGCATATTTTTGCATATTTACAACAAAATTCATATTCGGGCATATTTTTAGATTTTTCTTAAATTTCTTATAGATTTTAATACCAAAAATCTAGAAAATTATTGATTGCAAGTTTTATGACTAATTTTTGTTTACTCCGTAAACGAAGTCAATGTGTTCATTGCGAATTTAATTTCAAATGTTTTTTTATTTGTTATGATTATTAGAATTGTATTCTTGGTGTTCACAATAAATGTGTTAACAAACTTTGTTGTATATTTTTTCAATTAAATTTTAGAAGCATATTATATGCCCATATGTTTAATTTTTTAGTGTATGAAAATCCGCTCCCTACTAATGAGTATTTTAGATCGTCGACCAGAGTGTCCTTCAGAGTGTCTTGTGGATGGCTTCTACGTCCTCAAAACGTCTTTGTTTAATCGGTAAATGCATTTTTTTGAAAAGGTGAAAGTCGCACGATGCCGCATCAGTTGAAAACTGGGCGTGGTTGATGATTAAAATTCGACTTTTAGGCAACAAATTTTATAGTCACAAGTGTCAATCGATGAGATGGCGTCTATAGCCAAATGTTGAGTTAAAATGAGATGAAATGCTTAAATACAATTTCAAGGATTTCAATAAAGATTTTGGCTGATCCTTGATGAATTACCGCACAGTTTTGATGGGATCTGGGGTGATTGCTGATTTTAGTTGCCAACGTGTTGGTCATCATTTGTGACCTGACAATGTTTTTAAATCGCCTGTACCCCTCATGAACGGCGCCTCGGGATAAACGATCATCACCATAAACTTGGTTCATTGATAGAAATATTTCGGTTAACTTTTTTATAATTTTAAGACAAAAGCTAATATTAGCTCTTTGTTCGAGGCCAATTGTTGACCGATGACACAAACATGCTTTCACTTAAGACGCAATAACTTCGTTTCCAGTGAAAGAAATTTTATGAAATTTTTATTAAAAATCAGGGAAAACTGTAATCTCCAATGCACTAAGTCACGCCACCACAAAAGCCCTTGTAGGAAAAGTGCAATTTACTTTAAAAGGCATGTAATACTAAATTGGCAAAAATTTTTTAAACCCCCCCATGACCAAGTTCTGGCTACACCCCTGCTAACTGCTCTGGCATTAACCTCTTACAGTAAAAACTATAACAACGATTAAGTCACGTGGAGAGTTCATTTATGCGAAAGCTTATTGGCTGCAATTGGGCAATAAATTTCAGCAAACACGTTTAGTGAACATTTTATTGTAATTAAAACGTTTAAATCACACAATTGTAAATTGTTTTGCTACATTTTTCCTAACAGTAATTGAATTGAAAAAAATCTATTAATAATTGACTTACAAAAGCTCGCCACTAGACCACCTTCATCTCTGACAAGTAAATGTAAGTGATGCCATTAGAGTCCGACCAATTAATCGGCATCGGCTTGTATCGGCCAATAAAATTGGTATCGACATGGGCTAGTATCGGCATCGGCCAAAAAAATAGGTATGAGCATCGGTATCGGCCTTTTTTGGCCGATGCCTATTTTTCTATAGGCCGATTGGCCTATTTTTCTGCTTTCATTTTTTTGTTTTCATTTTTTGTACCAACGGGTTCTTATACCCCTTTTCAGTAACGTATTTTTAGATACTGTTTAATAGAAATTTTTCTCAAATGTTTTTTTAAAACTAGGTATTCTTAAAAACACAGATTTTCTTGAAATGTCTATGCATTTCGTCTCTTAATGTGGATATCAGAAGAAGGGTGATTTAATTTTTCAATCCTATCCTTCTTTTTTAATTGGAAGCATTTTTTTTAACAGGCCTTTTATTTTTTCCAAATTTGTTTTCTGACTTCTTCCCACTGCATCTGTACAACGGGTCGCAATTTGAGAGTACAAATTTTTAATATAAAAATCGTAATTTTAAGTTGAATAAAAAACTGAATTTGTATGCAATATTTACGTCACTATTTTTGTTTCTCTCTCAGTGGATAAATGTGATATATTATGTTTTTTAATACATGTTAATGCATTACAATTCTGAATTCTCTTGTTATTTTATTTGGGTTTTAATTATTTCTTTTCTCGTTTTTTTGTCATTTTGTGATGAATATTACACACAATATGTAATAGTTCCTTTTGTTATTTTATAAAATAGACTGTGTTTTTGATTGAATTCATTCGAGTTATTTTTTCTATGTAATCGGCATCGGCCGATTAATCGGCATCGGCCCAGCTCGCCCTTTCGGCCGATTAATCGGCATCGGCCAAAAAATTTGGTATCGGTCGGACTCTAGATGTCATAGCTCAGTGATTCAGTGGTTATTAGTGTGTGAGACCACACGTCGGGAAGTAGGAATAATAAAGAGGCACCGTGCGGAATCGACATGAAATTTATAGGTCACCTCCTTGAATGTAAACTCTCACACCAATTACCTGAAGCTCGGCCTTAGTAATTCATAGAGCTGTCATGCCAAAACACAAAAGTGGTGACACTGGATTTCATTTTGGGGGGAGAGGGGTTGCCCACATCTTTTGAGCCCAATACCATTTGGAAGCATATTTTGTACCAGACATTTTTGTATTTGGTGGTGGGTTTGTATTCCCAATTCTTGCCCCCAGTGTGCGCCACTGATACACACCATATATCAACTCATAACTGATGCATTAGAAACTATATACAATATTGAGTTTGATGTACCAAGTCTTGTGGACAAAGCTTCCTTTTGTAGAGACCATGAAGAATCGCTTCTTACTTCTCTACGTCCATACAGCTTCTACAGAAACGACTAACGACAGCACACAGTTGTTCAGGTCAGATAAAACTGACTCGTTAAGTCATATCAGGAGTTTCTTACCTGAATGATTAATTTCTGAATATTTTTTGGCAACCTTAGATCTCATCCAGCCCTGAAAAACACACTTCTCCCAGGCAAGCAAGCCGCCTTCCCGAGATGTAAGGCGCAGCATACCGGGGAAAAATTAGATACTATGTAAATAAGATGGCCAGCTAAAAACAAAAATATTTTCCCATTTTCCAGTACAAAAACAAAGTTCAGAGTGAAGCTATTACGCGCAAATGTTAGCAACACCTTTCTCAGATTCAATCCTCAGATCAACAGTTCGTTCTATACGAGTACAGTGACGATATCTCTGGAAAAAAGTGTAGCGAACAAATTGCTTGCAAAATTCATTTAATTACGCTCAACAGACTTGACTGAACTGTTAACGGGAGTTGTGTTGTAATTAATTAACAGCAATTAGCGCATTACTCTCTGCAATTTGTTGGGGCCGCTCCAAATCGAGTCACCACATAGCCGCAATCAGTCGAAACAGCAACAGCAGGAAGAAACCCAGTATGCAGCACACCACCGTCACCAGACCGTAGTGTAGCCACTGAAGTCTGAAAATGAAAGCCATTGAGGCAACATTGCTGAGTAATAATCGAAGCGCACTGGCACCTTTTGTACAGCTTTCTCGCCTGAGGTATAGTGTCCGGGGTCTCGTTGCCCAGAAACCGTCGCATGCCCAGCAGACCGTTGTAGAAGTACTCCGACCAGTCGACGGACTGCATGTCGAAGTTGAACAGCTGCTGATCCTCGGGCGACAACGACTTCCACAAGCTTTTCGTATTGTCCATAGTGACCCCCCAGCGGTAATTCACAAAGTATCTGAGCGCCGCTGTTTGCTTGTGGATTTTGCGGTATAGTTTCACCATTCTAGACAGAGCGAAGACAGCAGCGGTGAATCGTTGTGGTCGTTGCATTGACGTGCAAAAGTGGCACACTCACCGCTTTTTCTTTCCCTTCAGCGTGAGCAGGAAATCGAGCACGTAGCCCGGCAGGATGTGGTAGAATAGCGTCAGAAATTTGTAGAACAATTGCGAGCTGGTCGTGATGATCATCGGCATCCAGATCATGTTTGAGAGCGGCATCATGCGACCATTATTCAGGATGGAGTTGGTGTACATGCCCCAAGTCAGGTTGTTCTTTTCGTCGGGCACGTAGTTGTAGATGGGCGGCGACGTGGGCGGACTGAATTGATTGTAATCGAAGAGAGGCAGCATTGACACATTGCGCACTCGGTCAGAGGTTTGTACTCACCACTGATTCGCCGCCTTGGCCGTCCCCCAGGCTGTGGCCAGCATTAGATTGGCGCAGTAGTCCACCGGCACCATGTGCGCGCTCACCTCCGTGTTCATCAACATGATGCGCAGCACGCCACGTGCGGCGCCGTACAGCGCCGTCGAGGGCCCGTGGAAATTGCCCAGCCAGCCAATCACCGGTTCTTGGTAGATGGGCACCACTGAAAGGGGCACAGTCTACATAGAAATGCAATACAACACAACACAACACTCGCTGCCGCTGGGAGAGTGAGCTGCCCCTACCTATGGATGGCCGAAAGATGCACACGGGCAATGAGGCGCCGTGCGTCAGCACTGCCCGCTCGGCCAGCGACTTCGTGAATGTGTACGAGTTGGGGAACGGTTTGCGCAGCTCCGACGCGAGGCTGTTGGTCAGTTCGGGGCCCAGCAGCTCGATCGCTCTGCAGAACTGCTCTGGGCTGGTGTTGACTTTGTGCGCATAGAAACGCTCCTCGATGGGGTTTACCATACAATTCGCAAACACCGACGATATGTGCACAAACGCCTAAACGCATAATCGAAGACATTGCGATATCATTTCGTTTCATTTGCATATTTACGGTCCCGAGTGCACTCACCTTCAATTTGGGCATTTGCTTGGCCATGCTCAGCAGTTCCAGTGTGGCGCGCACATTCACCGCTATCGCATTGTACAGCGGTTCATCGAAACGCACCGATGCCGCACTATGCATCACCACCTCCACATTCTCAATCAACATCTGACGATCCGCGGCGGATAGACCCAGATCGCGCAGAGAGCAGTCGGCGGCAATGGCCGTAACGCGGTCGAGCGCGTCGGGCTTCAGTCTGCGCACCTCGTCGAAAAGCTGTTGCAGTGCAAGATCAGAGGCGCGCTGTATTAGTGCCTGCCACCAGGATTAATGTGGTGCACTTACGGTATTTTTCAACAAGGCTGTGAGACGTTCGTCGATCGTTCGTTCTTTCTTGGGTCGCATAAACGCATAAACGCGTTTCACTTCCGTGGCGCGCAACAACTTTTCAATGTATACTGAAAAATTAATATATTTTCAAGAAAACATTTAATGAGAATCAGCACCAAATGTTGATAGCATTGCAGCCACCAAATTGTACTCAAATTTTTGTAGTTCGATTTGAAAATAGTTTTGGAATATTTGTGATTTTCAGGGACCGTAACAGTTAAGCATTTTATAAAAAAAAGTCAGATGAATAGAAGTTATTTTCAAACTTGTTTATTACTTATAGATATTTTGTGATTATTATTTAATTATTGTTATTAATTATATTATTTTAATTATTAATTAATTAATTAATTAATAATAACTTTTATTAATGAATAATTAATTAATTATTATTATGTTATATTAATAATAAAGATTTTGTGATTATTATTTTATTATTATTTATTTATTATTTATAGTTATTTTGTGGTAAAAATAACAGTTATTTTTGGACCTATATTTTTTAGACAAATATGAAAGGTATTTCACGACTTTTATTTTTTTAGGAATAATAAAAGTAATTTTTTACTTTTTTCTTGGTAAAAATAAAAGTTATTTTCTGACTCATATTTTTATTTAATGAATAATTAATTAATTATTATTATGTTATATTAATAATAGTTTTTGTGTGATTGTTATTTTATTATTATTTATTTATTGTTTATAGTTATTTTGTGGTAAAAATAGGAGTTATTTTCTGACTCATATATTTTAGGCAAAAATAAAAGGTATCTCACGACTTTTATTTTTTTGAAGAAAATAGTTATGTGTTTACTTGTATTGTTTTTTGGATAAAAATAAAAGTTATTCTGCAACCTTAAAATAAAAGTTTCTTTTCAACTTTTATTAAAATAAAATTGACTTTTTAATTTTTATTTTTTTAAAGTAATAATAAAATAAATAATAATAATAAATAAATAATAAAATAATAAAAGCTACTTTTTAACTTATTTTAGGCAAAATTAAAATCTCTTATTTTTTTTATTATTTTCCATTAGTACTTTTCTGTCGTTTTTACTTTTAATACTGCAACTGCTACAAAATTTTGTTTTGTTCAACTTACTAGCAAGTTGTGTAATTTTAGTTTAAAACTGGGACTCTCTGAATTTAATTATGTTTTATAATGCTTATAAGAACTAAAATGAGAACGCCACCTATTTTTTAATACTATTTTCCCAAAGTTTTTATATAATAAAAAAGTGTATTTTTGCCTAAAAAAATATAAATGAAAAAATTATTTTTTTTTGCCCAAGAAAATTGAAATAAAAAAATTACTATTATTTTTCCCAAAAACATAAAAGTAACAAACAAATTTATTTTAGGGAAAAATAAACATAACATAACATACAAAATAAAATTAAAAAATCATTTTTATTTTATTTTAAATATAAGTCAATTTTATATAAGTCATATTTTTAAATATAAGTCAAGAATTAACTTTTATTTTGGCTCAAAAAACAAAAGACAAACATTTTAAAAGCAGAGCATTTTTTGGAAGCCCAGGTCACAAGGATCACGATGGTGTACTTGAAGCAGTTCTATGACATTTACTTCTGTTTGCTTTTTTGGTTTGAAAAATAAAAAACATCGGTTGTTTTCGGTTCCTGGTGATTATTATTTTTTTTATTGTTAAATTTTCTCCAGATTCCAAAATAGGTTATAATAAAATTGCTTAAGCAAAAGTTTACGACTTGTTTCTTCAATTGCCGTAACTTAATTTCCCTTTTAACCCTTTCAATACTGCGGGGATATATAAGTCCCAGATAACGTATTCGCTTTTAAAGTGCTGGGATGGGACTAAACAGTAGTCTGTAGTCAGTACTTTAGAACACGTGTTTTGGTTAGCATAACCTAACTAATTCATACTTGGTATACGTTCAGAAGTGTAAGCGTGCTCTTTGTGCATAAAAAAAAATGTGAAATTATTTACATGTTCTTTTACTTATTTATAGCACATTTAGTTCAATTATACAGAAATATCTTCACTGGCCAAAAGTCGTATTGGGTTAAAGGGTTAAAGACAAAACCTTAACTGATTTGGAATATTTCTAACTTTCCTTGATTTGGGATCTTTTCGCTGTTTTCAAAATTAAGTTACATTTAAGTTAAAATTTGAAGCAGAAGCTTAGAAGTTGTTGCTACAACTTCCATAACTTCAATTCCCTTTTCAAGATATCAGTTAAACTGTTTGTTTTTCTGACTTGCCGACAATTTTCCTTAGTGGTTTGAAGATGAAATTTGTCAACAAGTTTCAAAAGTTCAGTTTTTATATAAACTCCATATTATCCTGTGAGGATCATGTATGTAAATGCGATAGTATGCAAAATCGGTTATGTCTTACGGAATCTGAGAAGGACTGCATCATTTGTGCCAGTCGAGACTAGGTGAATATTTGTACTTCAACTTATAGTTCCAATTTCTATTCTATTCTTATTCCTATTCTGTTCTGCAGTTAGTTTTGGGTATGGCCTCAGAAAGTTCGACCATATCTCGCACATTAGTAATCAACTAACTGGCTGTAATGTGGTGTAATGTGGTTCTTTAGATCCAGCACGAACCTCAACCTATTCATTCCCGAACACAATTTAACCATAAATAAACACAATAACCCTAAATAAACACAACTTTAAGCATCTTATTTACAAGTACTTGACTCAATGCTGCCTTTTTACATTTTTCTCTTCCTTCAATTCTTTACTTATCTTTTGCCTTCTTTCTTATATGTTTGTTTTTTCGATTATACTTTTTTACGGTTTTGATTTTATTCTTTTTCCATTTTTTGAGAGATCTTGCATGCCAAAAATTAAAAATATATTTACCATGCATTTGGCAAAAAACAGCTTATTTTCTGGACCCTTACCTACCAACCATTCTTCTCACTACGGACCTTACGACAGTAAAGTTGCTAATTATCAAAATATCATTGTTATTATTATTGACGGAGAACAGTGCACTGCGACCTAGAACGTCTATTGTGCCCTCTTCATGGACCTACAGTTCGTCAGTAAGTCTAGTAACCGAGAGGAATTTTAGTTTATTACCTAAACCTCTGGAAACCCAATCTGCACCTGGTATAAGAAATTCCCCCAGGTGACTTCACTTTATAGTTAATAGTTTAATTTTCCATAGTGGTATCTCGTGTATCCAATAAAAATCTGAATATTCACTCTCAAACACTTCAAGCACTTCAAACATTCCACTCCAGAGACACTTGACGCGGTCACGTATTTCGATTGTTCACCGCGTGGCTTTTGCACAACTTGCACTTTCAGCGAAACTTTGTACTGTCGTCCGGTGCCTGTCGGTGTGCCACATAAAAGTTCCAATAATTAATTTCTCAACCAGCGTACCTATGCCCATAAAACCGCTGCCGCCGGTTACGAAGACACACTTGTCTCTATAAAAACTCTGTAATTCCGTATCCATTTTGAAAAAATCGCTTTGTCACTTTCAATACGAAAAACAATACATAAATTAATACTAAATTTTTGCAAAAAAATAGTCTGTGTGCGGCGCAATCGAACCGAATGCGACTAAGGAACTGCCAGAACTGTCACTGCTAGAATGCCCGATATATCAAATAGCAATTAAGCGATCGCTGTGCGCCTTTTATACTTTTATACTTTTGCCATTTGGGTGTAACGTGCGTCAAAGGTTAACCTAAACCAAACGCATTTTCCGCACGCCGAATAATCAAAGCAACGCACAGTCAGCCCCATATAAGTGTGCACTCTCAGTGCGACAGCGCAAGCAATTCGAATGTTTCGCATTAAGAACTCTTTCAAAAAAGTGTGTCCATTCAGCACTCAACGACGGCTACTTGGCCGCCACTGTGTTCTCTGAGGCAACAAGGAGTCTTTGGAGTTTTTTTTTTGAAGTCCAAATCTGTAAAATTGGCTCTTCATGGCACTCACCGATTCAGGGGCACCACTGCGTGAGAGGACGTTAATGAAACCTTGATTTGTTTATGACACTATTAAATGATGGTTCGAATCACGACTTGCATAACCATTTCTGTGTGTCCTACTTGCTTAGGTGCATTAATAATACATCAGTTGAGGTATTGCTTTATTAAAGAACAAATGCAAAATGATCCACGTGATGAGCACATTTAGTATAATTTCTTCCAATATTTATGATTGTAATTATGATATTGTGTAATAAAAACTGAGTTATTGCAATTTTAGTTGAAATCTTAGCCGATTTAACACTCGCATGAAATCAATTGTGGCTGGTTTAACAGGTTAGCGAGTAAAAATTAAATACTTTTCAAGCTAATAAATTTGTTTTTCAATCTAAATTACATTTTTGTGAAGAAATCGTAGAGATCATACCGATTAAAGTAATCTATATGCTGGGAAAATATTCTTAAACCTGAAAGATTTATAAATGTTCAAAATATATAATTTTTTAGATTCTGTACTGACTCGTTACATCTTGAAGGCATGTAAAAACTTGGTACTGGTAATTCTTCGCAAGATGTAGAAACTCAAAATCATATAAAAAATGCGAAAAATTCCAGTCATTTCGGTAGATGAACTAAAAACAAACAAAACCATTTTTTAACTCTATTTTACCGTTTTTGGTTACTTTGACCAGACAATCGGCCCTAGTTGGCCAATGCCAAAACAAAGTTTTTGGCCAACGCAGATTAATCGCCCCAACATTGAATAATAGTTCAAGTTGAATCTTTACAATATTGAACCAAAAAGTCAGAGGGCCGCAGGTTCGAATTCAAAATGTGGAACAATTATCTATGAAGAGCTTTGCACCCACCGTGCAAAATCGGCATAACAAAAAATACGACTCCCCTCCAGCTTTGTGCTATAAACTCGACCATTGTGCCAATGTATAATTCATTGATCAAGCGACTCATTTATTCGATTTCTTTGCGATTCTCTTACAAGGAAACGTATAATTGTAATGCCACACAAAATTAGTCGCTAGAAAAACAAGTAAACAACAAGTGTGTATTTAAGAATATTTTTTTAATACGACATTTGTTGCAGCTTTCATTTTTATTTATGAAATGTAATACTAATCATTTAAAAAAAAATTTAAATTTTTCTATTGTCGGAATATTTCATATTTTTTATTAGTGTTTTGTGTGGTATAGAAAGAATAACTATGCGTATTGAAGCATCTAGTTAGGAGTGGCTGCCCTAAGGCGGAGCCCACTTAGGTCATGAAGGCCCATTCTTACACCACAGTCAATGGACCTGAAGACTGTTCACTCATTGAACCAGTTTGAGCTTCTCAGGAAGTCAGCAGACTGTGATTGTGAATAGTCATATCGGCTAGATCCCCTAAATGGTCGAAGAAGAAATTGCCCAGATGACACTTTCTTCTTCTTGACAATGCACGACAAGTACATAGAAGTAAAGTCACGTATTGCCGTCAGAGCCCATCTTAAGTTAGTTTCTGTTATGGTGCTTACAGGTTGAAAGTGGGATACCGAGCGTTTCCATTTCTTGACGTAAGAAGCAAATGACGTATTGAAATAAAATTAATTTGAATAATTTTCAAGTCATTACTTGAAAACGTGAACAATCAGCCTTAGATTGATGTCAGATTGTTAAGCAGAGTTGTAGTGGTTATAGGGGGAGAAGTGCTGTGGTTTAGTGGAATAGGCAGCTAATTAATAATTAAGTTACTTTTACTTGAATCAAACCATGTATAAAAAAATACCTAATTGCCAAGTATTGAGTTGCATGTAAAACAAACAATGAAAACTCATTCAGCCGTACAAAAACAATGGCACTGCATATGCAAATCGTAGATCAGTGATGACCATTCTGCCCTTCGCGAGTAGAAGCGACCGCGTCGCACATATGTACAAATATTTATAAAGTGGCATAAATACATTTCACTAGCAGCGAAAAACTATTATATCAATCAAACGCTAAAGCTTCTGAAATAAAATAAAATAAAATTTAAAAAAATAAAATAAAATAAAATAAAATAAAATAAAATAAAATAAAATAAAATAAAATAAAATAAAATAAAATAAAATAAAATAAAATAAAATGAAATAAAATGAAATGAAACGAAATAAAATAAAATAAAATGAAATAAAATAAAATCAAATAAAGTAAAATAAAATAAAATAAAATCAAATTAAATCAAATCAAATCAAATCAAATCAAATCAAATCAAATCAAATCAAATCAAATCAAATCAAATCAAATCAAATCAAGTCACATCACATCACATCACATCACATCACATCACATCACATCACATCACATCACATCACATCAAATCAAATCAAATCAAATCAAATCAAATCAAATCAAATCAAATCAAATCAAATCAAATCAAATCAAATCAAATCAATTCAAATCAAATAAATTCAAATCAAATTAAATCAAATCAAATCAATTCAAATTAAATAAAATCAAATCAAATCAATTCAATTCAATTCAATTCGATTCAATTCAATTCAATTCAAATCAAATCAAATCAAATCAAATCAAATCAAATCAAATCAAATCAAATCAAATCAAATCAAATCAAATCAAATCAAATCAAATCAAATCAAATCAAATCAAATCAAATCAAATCAAATCAAATCAAATCAAATCAAATCAACTCAAATCAAATCAAATCAAATTAAATCAAATCAATTCAAATCACATCAAATCAAATCAAATAAAATGAAATAAAATTAAATTAAATTAAACAAAAATAAAAATAATTAAAATAAAATAAAATAAATTAAAATAAACTAAAAGACACTAAAATAAACTAAATTCATATAAATTCCAATAAAATAAAATAAAATTAAATTAAATAAATTAAAAAAAATTAAAATAAACTAAATCCAAATAAAATAAAATAAAATAAAATTAAATTAAATGAAAGAAACTAAAAAATAATAAAAAATAATTTAAAAAAACTTTTAACCGCTAAAAATGTTTAAAATTGAATAAAAAATATTTTAAAAATAACAAACAAGAATTTTGTATTATTATTTACTAAGTTAAATATCCCAGCCGCCAATGTTCCTTTTTAATAAAACAAATAGAAAATAACTATAAAATAGAAATATAAAATAATGAGTTAACCATTGTTTTTTTTTTATTTTTTTTAAGTAAACATCCCAGCCGCTAATGCTCTCTTTTAATATAAAAATCGTAAAAAGTAATAAAACGAATTCATAAAATGGTAAATAATAAGAAAACTTGTGTTTATTTATTTATTATTATTTTTTATTTTAATTTGTATTTATTAAGTGAGAAATTCAAGCCACTAATGCTCCTTTTAAATAAAAAATAATAATAAAAATAACTTTAAAAACGATAAAATAATTAAAAACTATGGTTTTTTAAATATCAAGTTAAAAATTTCGGCCGCTAATGCGTTTTTTAAATAAAAATAATCATACAAATTCAACAAATTATAATAATAATAAAAAGAACTGGTTATAAAGACTATACAAAATACGAAATAATTAGAAAACTATTCTTTTTTTTATATATCATATTAAAAATCTCGACCGCTAATGTTTTTTGAAACATAGAAGATAATAAAAAAAATCCATAAAAACTATAAAAAAAATAAAAAATAATAAGAAAACTATTGTTTGTTTTTATTAAGTAGAAAATGCTAGCCGCCAATGTTTCTTTGTAACATAAAATTTCATTTTAGTATATAATTATAATTATTGTATATTTTAATAATTTAACAAAATATTTTTATTCAACATTGCACTTTTTCAATTCTTTTAAATCCACAAATTTAGTCTTTCAAATTGATAGTGTCTCAATAGTTCCTCCTAAGTCTAAGAACTATTTCTCTGGCATGGTCTAGTCTAGTTTCGTTAGTTAGATTAGGTTCTTTGACATATGTATATACAAATATAGCCAGTCGCATCTTTCTGCCTAACCTATGGTATTGTGACCAGACCTTAACAAATTTAACCTGAACTAAACTGACCTCAGTAAATTTCGGTGAATCTAACCTCACTTATATTCAACCTAATCTTAACTTATCTAGAAACTACATGCTAAAAGTTGACTATTTGACTATATGGTAAAAGTTTGCCTGCAGCTAGCTGCGTTATCCCATTCCAACTTTGTACTCTCTGCGTTTAATATTAATTTACTGATTGTAAAAATCAGATAATTTATTTAAAAAATTAAAATAAAATTGTTGCGAAAATGTATGTTATAACTACAACCCTATTATAGCACACAGCGGCATAAGCCACATTAACCCTTTCGCTACGACTTTTGTACAAACTTTATTTTCCACTTTTAAGAGACTCTTTTTGGTGGAGTTTATTATAAAAATAAGGACGTATGGACAATGAATCTCCGATAAAAAAAGTGTTCAATGTGGTAGTTGGAGGTCGACGGCGAAAAGAGGCACCGTGTCTCCGGTGCAAGGACCATGTTGAGGAGGCCCTATCAATCATCTCCTGGTGTGACCAACTGGAGAGGATGCACACAAAGCAGATGCGCCTGGAGAGAACTTAACCTGGTAACGAATTGTTATGGTCAGTTAAGTAAGTAAATAAGTAAGTAAGTAGGTAGGTTGTAGTGGCTGCCTCTGTTTGAGACACACTACAACCTACCTACAAATTACGAGTTTTAGGGTCAACTGAACATACCGTGGCACACCAGTGTCCCTGTAGTAGCGAAAGGGTTAAGTACCAGACTGCTTGAATTTTGGAGTTGTTCAAAACTTTTGCTTAATTAGGTGTAACACAACTAATGATTTGCGTGACAATTTTGTTTCAAACCACTAACGCAAGCAATTCTTACTTCGACCAAGAGGTTTACAAATATTTTGCTACACATAATTAAATATTTTAAGCAGTGTCCAGGATAGCAGTGTACTGCCACCGCCGTACACCAACAATTGCACAGCTCGATGCAGAATTAGTAGCCTGCAAGCAAAACAAAAAAATTTAAAAATGCATAATTATTGAACTCTTCCAAAAACTGTCTAACCGGTGCATGATCTGCTTGCCCTTTGGTATAGTTTCCGGGCCCTCATTGCCGAGAAACTCGCGCAGTCCCAGCAATGTGTTGTAAAAGTACTCGGACCAGTTTATGGAAACCATATCGAAATTAAATAAGCATTGATCCGACGCAGAGAGCGCTTTCCATAGCTGCTTCGTATTCTGCATCGAAAACGACCAGTCGTGCTCCACAAAATAGTCGAGTATGGCCGTTTGATAGTGAATCTTGCGATAAGTTTCGATCAATCTGCAAAACGACGTGAAGGCTTTGACTTTGCAGTTCCATTTGGATACACAAATGCCAAGTGTGCGTACTTACCTTCTTCGCTTACCTCTGAGCAGTAGTAAAAAGTCAAAGAGATATCCTGGCAATATGTGGTAGATGTAAATTAAAATGTTGTACAGAAACTTTGATTCTACAGTGATGGTAAATGGAAACCAAATCATTTTGGTGATTGGCATTTTGGGACCATGCTCCTCTAAGGCTTTTCTATAGGTGGCCCAGCTAAGGATGTTGTCCTTGTCGGGCACCAAATTGTAAATGGGTGCTGGTTCGGGTTTGCTTTTGAATAAATGAATAAAGACATTTTTATTTTTTTATTTACTTTGGGTATGTTTGAAAACTTGTTGGTAGTACATGATGTTGGTCATAGATGCAATTATGTGTTTTAAAATAAGATATTTTAATAATCATAATATTTTCAAGAAAAAGCAAAAACAAGTTTAAAGTTTCATACAAACTATGCAGAATTGCATAGTTAGAGGATATAGAAATGAAAAACTGTGTACGCAGTATTACTATATTTGGTCTCTAGTTTCACGCCCATATGGATTTTTACCGGTGTGAAAAATTCTGTCGCACGGTGTAGTCAGAGATGAGAAGCAGTTGAAATCGGCTCTTCTCTGAATTAACTGAATTTTGATTCTGATTTTAATTTATGTTATTGTTCACTTTTCAAATGATATAAGGTTGTATTTAGGTCAAGAACTCACTTCAAATCTACTTTACTGTTTCAAAGAATAAAAATAGCAGAAAGTAAATCTGCAGCCAATGGGTTGAAACAACCAAATATCTGATTCCAATAAACATTTTGGTTGGCAATGAGTTCAAATATTGTTTACGGAATGAAATTTCATTTCATGTTGTTTAGATCGTGAATACCGCCATTGGATCTTTTCACACAAACTTCTTTCCTTGAATCTGAGTCGAGTTTTCTGAATCTTGAAACTCATTCTACACTCTCCGACCTACCTTTGATCGAACGTGTTGGCAGTGTGCCATGCTGACGCCAGCATCAGATTGGCGCACAAATCCACTGGCACAAAGTTGGCGTTGGCCTGCATGCGGACGTACAACACGCGCAGCACGCCGTGCGCCACGCCGTACAAAATGCTCATCGGCCCGTACAAGCTGTCGATCCAGCCGGGAAACGGTTCGCGAAAAGTCGGAATCACTGTGAATAGTTACTAATTAGTCTGCCTTCGGGCGCACATCTCCGAATCTCATTCTCACCTATGCCCGGCCGGAAAATGCAAATGGGCAGTTGGCTGCCCTCCGCCAGCACCGCCTCCTCGCCCAGCGCCTTGGTGAAGGTGTATGTGTTGGGAAACTCGCCGCACCATTCGCCGCGCATGCGGTTGGTCCGCTCGGGGCCGAGCAGTTCGGCTACTTGGCACATTTTGGCGGCACTTATGCCCAGCCGCTGCGTGTAGTAGATCTCATCAATGTGCCAGACGGTGCAATTGGCAAACGCCGACGAGACGTGCACAAACGCCTACGGAGACATTGGCATCGAATTGAATAATGGAGCACTGGGTGCTGGAGCCACTTGCTCACCTTCAGTTTGGTCATCTGCTTGGCCAGCTGCATCAGATCCATGGTGGCGCGCACATTGATGGCCAACGCATTGTAGAGCGGCTCGTTGAAGCGCACCGTGGCCGCGCCGTGCATGACCACATCCACATTCTCAATCAACATTTGCCGGTCCTCCGGCGAAAGACCCAAGTTCGGCTGTTGACAGTCGCCGAGCACGGGAACAATGCGCGCCCGCGCGTTCGGTTTCACTCTGTGCAGCTCATCAAAGAGCTGTTGGCATTAATTGTATGCAATTAAGAAAAGATTTTCAAATAGTATGGTAACATTTTGTATACCTACCTGACTGGTGAATATTTCTGCTATACGATTTTCGAAAGCCACGCCCTTTTTGGGTCGTATTAACATATAAATGCGCTTCACATCTGTGGCACGTAGAATTTTCTCAATGAACACTAAAAAATGTAAATTTAAGAAAATGACTAAAAATATGCAAGTAAGAGATTTCAAAGACTATAAGAACCAGTGGCGGATTCAGAGGGGGGTTTGGGTTTGAAACCCCCCGAAATATTAGGGTCAACTTTAAAACTACATACAAATGAAAAGGCATTTTTTGACATTTTATGAATATTCAAGAATTAGTTCTTGATACCCCCCCCAAAATATTTTTCTGAATCCGCCCCTGATAAGAACTATTAGTGACAGCTGGCAGCAAAGCCTCTTTTAACAGGAAGAGCGCAAGACTAAGTACATATGATATCTGCTGATATCTCGAAAAGTACACATTTGGCTAATTTTTCACAAAACAAATTTTTTTTAAAATATAAAATTGTCCACGATAAAAAAGCTAGTCACCAACGCAAAAGTTGACAGAAATAGCTATAGATGATACTAGAGATATTTAAAAATGAAAAACCTTCAAAATGACCGCAATGGTTTTTCTAGTGTTAAGATTTTTCATTAAAGTATTCCAATAATAACTAAGATCGTTTCGATTTTATAAAGGTAAAGATATAAAGTATTTCGGGTATTAATTAAAAACTATTTATTAATATGTATCGTGGGTAATGCTTTAAAAAACCACCAAGTAGCATGAAACTCTGAATAGCCAAGTAAAAAAAAGAATAGTCAATTTCACTCATTTGTCTCTTTGTTTGTCGTTTCGAACATCAAATTATAATAAAAGGTGTAGTGAGAAGAAATTCATTATTTTTGCATGAAACTGACGTTTTTTTTTAGTATAGTCAGAATGATCCGATTTAGGTCAAAGATAATTTAATTATGCCTCTCTCATACAAACCCTTGCCTCTATTTAAAAAAAACACAATTGGACAATTGATTTTCACTAACTTCTCTTGATGCCAATTTTCACCAGTAAAATCATTCAGCATAGACAGGAACATGTAGTAATCACTTGATGGCAGGTTTGGACTATAAGGTGGAAGGAAAGAAACTCCCAAATCAAAATCCCGGCAACTCACTATCGATGTGTGTGTTGCCTGGCAGTGTCCTGCTGGAACACAATTCTTCTCCTACTGACCAAAGCTACCCGCTTTTGGGCCATCCCAGAGTCCGATTGTTGGCATTACTGGCCAAAATTAAGAGGTTTGATCGCAGGGCAGTCAAGTAATCACAAAAATGTCTGAGAAGTTTTTTCAGTACGGCATCTTATCTTTCTAACGCCATCTAGCTTAACTTCATAGCACTTATACAACGCGAGATACATATCATACTCGTATTACTAAAGCCATCTATTGGAAAATAATAGATTTCATTTCACCACACCTTATATTTCAATAGCTTAGCATGCAGAAGCATGATTGAAATTTTAGATTTTTTATTTGTTTGCTTTAGTTAACATTTTAATGGGTCAGTTCACTAAAAACGTCAATATTTACAGTTATGAATCATATTTACATATACATTGTATTTATCGTCGTATGTATGTAAAATCAATGAGGCATGTAATACATATTGAATCACCAGCATTTAAATGTTTGCCGACTTCCACATGTTAAACTGGTTTCCTTGGCATACATATGTACATAGTTTTGGCACACATATGTATATACAATACAATTGTGGCCAATTTTTTAAGTGAAATCGAAAACTTCCAATAATAATGCCAAAAAATTTACATGGCACATAAAAAGTAGAAACATTTATATCCAAAAGCACTTCGGAAAGCATACTTATTTCGATTATCATTATAAAAAAAACTGTCTATGGGTATTAATAATTTACACAGAATTTTTATTTTCTTTAACACAAATGTGTCGCACTTTTTTTCTTTACCGCAGAACTCAAGTTATTCTTTTCTTTTCCTTATTTTCCATAAAAAATTGCTGCATTCACCATTTTTGGTGATTTTTTCAAATCAACACTAAGCAACTCAAATTTTTGTATGTTTCTTATTTATTGTATAGTACATCTTTAGAGTTTCTTTTAGGTTTTTAACTCTTTTTTAATACCTGTTATTTATTTTCTTATTTTAATTTTTCGAAATTTGTTTTTACTTCATTCTTTTATTTCGTCATTATTTATTTTATGGTTTTAATTTATTGTAATCGTTCATTAAATAGTTTGATGCGTATTTTTAGTTTTAATACATTTTTTAATTTAAATAATTTTGTTTTTAAACGAAAAACATTTTTAAAATTTTAATACTAAGTTTTTGTGATTTTTCCAAAACGACACTAATTAACTCAAGTTTTTATGTTTCTTATTTATAAGATATTTTTAAGCACGATTGGGTTTTTAGGTTTTAGACACTTTTTAATACCAATATTTTATTTCCTTTATTCCCCTATTTTATTTCCTTATTTTAAGTTTTCGAAATTTGATTTTTTTCAATGTTTTATTTCTTTTAAATTATTTTAAAGTTTCAATTTATCAAATTCTGTAAATAGTTATTTCACGCATATTTTGTATTTTAATATTTTGTTTTAATTTTTTTCAATGTTTTATTTCTTTTAAATTATTTTAAAGTTTCAATTTATCAAATTCTGTAAATAGTTATTTCACGCATATTTTGTATTTTAATATTTTGTTTTAATTTCAATAATTTTTTTTCTATTTCAGCAAATTTTTAAAATTTTAATATTTATTATTTGTGATTTTTACACAACGCCACTAATTTTCTAACGTAGTTCAGCATATATGGATTATTAAATACTAGGTATTATTATCCTTTTATTTTTTTCTTATTTTAAATTTTTCGAAAATTTGTTCTTATCTTTTCTTTTATATATGTATGTAGTAGGGATTGCAATCCCGGACCAGTTTTACAATCCCGGGATTTTCGGGACTGAAAATCACAATCCCGGGATCCCGGGATTTTTTTCGGGATTGAATATATTACTTTAAGGAACTAGTTCAGACTTTTTTTCAATCAAATAAATTATATCTATGTATTAAATACAATTCTGTGTTCTTAATTTAAAACTAACAACAAAATATTTATGACAAATAACTTTAAAACGCATATAATTACCAAATCACCTGGCTAACCTCCTGAAAAAGGCATCTCTCTGGTTCAATACTAGTAGATCAAATCGTATTATAGGTAAAGCTTCAAGTTTTGGCCATTCAAATTCGGTGTGAGTAATAATTATCAATAATTCAAGCTTCGCTATAGTTTAAATTCTCAAATGCTGATGGTTTTATATTAGGTGTTTCTTTCTTAATCCTCTTATTTACACAATTTTCCCTGTGTATTGTGAATGTGACAAGTCACATTAGTGTAAAGAAGAGTTTAAGTTGCATGTTTTTAGAAAATTCTGGTTGTTTACTTTTTAAAATCTTTTTCTGATTCTTTTCTGATTTTGGTTACTGGCAAATTTGTACTGGAAAAGTACCAAAACAGAGCTAATTTGTACAAATTTGTAAAAAGTAGTTATACACAAACAGAGCTATTGTTGCATTAACACTTATTCAAACGTCACAGGCAATGGGCAATTTATTTTTTGTGTTAAATAAGAAGGGTTGCATTTTTCGAGCTCAACGTGGCAAAGCAAAAAGTAAGCATTATTTTTGTTTCGATCCCGGGATCGGATTTTGTCAATCCCGGGATTTTTCGGGACTGAAATTGTCCGGGATCCCGGGATTCCGGGATTCGCGATCCCGGGATTGCAATCCCTAGTATGTACCTAATTCTACTATTTCATTTCCGTTTAATTGTAGTTTAAATTTTACAAATTTTGTTAACAGTCATTTTCAGCGTGTTTAAACTTTTTTCAATTTAACACCTTATATACTACCATATATAGGTAGTTTAATTTTTTTAAATTTTAATTATTTATTTTATTAATATTTTTTTAAATTTTAATAACTGTTTTGATTTTCAATAATTTCTTTTTTCATATTAATGCATATTTTGTAAATATTTTTGGTTTTTATAAACTCCTTATTTATTTTTCATGTTTATATGCACTTGCCATATTTTTATATTATAGCATATCTCGAAATTTTCCGCGCAGTTTTCATTTATTTATTTGCTTTTTATTTGAATAAAATCTTTTTTTTGTAAATATCTTATTTTTTTTTTGTTTACATTAATTATACACACACACATGCATCGCACTCGAAATTAAATCACATACCTTTCCCCACAAAGCCAGAACCGCCCGTAAGGAAAATATTTTTATTCTTGTAGAACGCCTGAATTTCCGTTTCCATCGCTAACGTTGTCAACGCTATTGTGACCGGCCGCCGTTTCCGTGGCTAAATAAGTTCTGCGACTGTTGTCAGCTGTGCTACACCGCAAACGAAATTCAAACGCTGGCGCGTTATGCGTTTTATATCGCCGCATCCGCGCGCCGATCGCGAATTCTAACTGGCGGGGAAGACAGGTCGCTTAAGCGTAACAATAACAAATATAGCCAAGTTACAAGCGAATAAACCATTTAAGACCGTTCATACCGGTTTTATTATTTATTATTTCCTTTGTTGCACTGCTCTGCGGACCCATTGACTGCTTCCCGCAAAAACTACTGACCAATAATTGTTATGGGCACAAGTGCGCGTATGGACAAGGGTCAATATCGCTTCCAACACACATACACACACACACACACACAAGCACGCACGCAAGATCAGACATTTTTTATAATTAAAAGCAAAAGTTCAAATGCAACGATTTTGTTGTAGTCAGATTTATTAGCACAGCAGCCCGTCGGACCCACTCGACGGGAGGTGATGGAAGCGTTTACCAATCGATTAGTAAGCCGTTACCATTCGTAATCGCTTGCAAATCAGACGTGTCAGCTACGACTGGTTGTAACTGTCTTACGACTGTTGCTTAGTATTCAGCAATTCATAACGACAAATCTGCTTTATGTCTTCGATTGCAAATTTATTGAACGGCCCACAGACGACGCCCCAGAGACATAAATTAAATCGACGCGAGTAATGAAATTATTACACGGTTATTGCGATAAATTACGAATAAATTTGCCCGGTGCACCGCGCAGCACTGGGGAAACCCTCGCCGCTTCAGAACGCACCAAACTAAACCGCAAATCAACTAAACGAAAATGTATCTTTTATTGCAACAGTGCGACTACGACTAAGTAGTTAAATTCAATTCAACATGCAATCATTCGACAATGGCAGCATTGGAGAATTGTGTGCCCATGACAATGCACAGCAATGGCAAATAATGTCTGGAAAACTTGGACGACAATTATTGCGTCTGGCAGCAAGTTGAAAAAAAAACAACCGTTCAAGTTAGAACCGCCTTAAACGTTTATGCAGTCACTTCCGTTCCAGGCGAGCAGCGCTCAAAACTCCGCTCCGCAATTGCGCCGACAATTTTCCGGTTCCCACACGCGCACCAATTTTCTGCTGCTGCTTATGATTGCAGTCGTTGGCCCTCTCGCGTACTCTACGACGCAACTACGATAACTCAGCATAAGTTAATTAGGCTTAGACATTCGGGGCATACTTTAGGCGCAATGCGTAAACAAACTGAACGCCATTCCGATAGAGATTTTGCGGAGCTCTTAACTGCCGCTTCCCAGTAGACAAATGCTCTGGTTCTAGATTTGACACTAGAAAGACCGCACGTTTTCCATACCTACAAAGACTACATACATATTATATCTGCTGATATCTCGAAAAGTACGCATCGGTTTTGTCTAATTGTAAGTGTAGAGCGGTAATGTAGAACTAATTGTACAACCCGATGAAAGAAGAAAAGTCATCAAAGCAAAAGTTAATAGAAATATTAAAGAAAATATAGATATTGAAAAATGAAATACCGTCAAAATAACCGTCTTTCGAAACGTTTGATGAATTTTATGGCAAAAACAAAGTGATTCTGGTAAAGATTATTTTTTGATCAAATTTTCGTTTTCTAGTGGAGAAAAAAGAAGTAATGTGCGGGAACTTTTTCGGCTTCAGTATTCGGCCAATTTTAAATCTTCGGCTTCGACCAAAATAGCCGAATACTTTAGACGAAGGTTTTCGCCTTGAAATGCAAGTCAATTTGCTCAGTTTCGAAGTATTTTACCAAATATCGGGTTCATCGATATTTCGTACTCAAGATTGCGATTAATAAAAATTATCTCTTATGAGCTATTTATGTCAGTTAACCCTTATGCTATTTCGTTGCCATATGGCAACAAGCTATTTTTTGGACGTCTGCAACCATAGAGGATATGGTTGCAAGAATACATATTTTTGTTGGTTTTTTAAATATTTTGAAGTTTTAGGAAAAATACGAAATTAATAAACTGAATATTTAAGTTTAAAGAAGAGAAGTATACACGTTTTTCTAATGGCATATCTTGACATAGTAAAGGAAGAAGAAGCAGAAAAAATTCGAGAACTTTTTAATTTAACGCTTTCGTTCAATTTAGATATTTTTTTTTTTAAATTTTGGCTGAAGTAAATGAAGAAATATTCAAATTTTCGTTATGCGTAAAAAGTTTAATGTTTAAGTAATTATTACAGCCGCAACGATGCTGTTGCTCTCATAGAAAAACACTCTAAAATACAGGGTCCGAGTATAAAAATTAAAAAATTTCTTATGGAATATTGCTAATATAACCAAATAGAAGCCTAAGACGTAAAATTTAAAATTTTAACTTTCGGTAAAAACCTGTAGCGAAAGGAATAAATTGTTAGATTTTTTGTGTTTTGTTTGAAACGGAACTCTAAGACTGTTTTTGGTTTTTTTTACTAAAATATATGTAATATAGGTATATGTATTCGTCTATCAATTCTTAAGAGGAACAAAGAAATGAATAGAGAAGGAATAAATTTGATCAGTTTTTTCTTAAAAGAATTTTTATTAGTATTCGGCTTCAGCTTCGGCCTAATATTTTAGCTATGCTAAATATTCGGCTTCGGTCAAAAATCCACCTTCGGTCGGACAATACTAAATATTAATGCGTACAGCAACGCGGGCATGTAGGCAAAAATTTGCTCTTTGTACTCTGGCTCGTTCTTTGTACATTCCCATGTAATGCAGCCCACTTCCGCTAGCAACTATGGTCGTCACACCCGAAGAGAGGTATGCGCCCCTACAGCTTGAAGGGTCGGAGACTAGTCACCAGTGACCTATTGCTGTTAGGTTTTCAGCTGCCCTAAGAAAGATTAAATAGGATCGGTTGCTAATGCTAAGCACGTTCAATAGCTTAACCCTTTCCGACATGAAAATAAACCTGTTTTGACCTGATTTGTTAGACCTGAATTGTATGGGCTGTATAGTCCAATATATTGGACATTGTGACTGAAAGGGTTAAAGTCCAGAAGCTATATCTTCCGAAGGATCATACAGCCGGCGCACACAGTTCTGTACCGCCCGAAAGCTGGGCGCTCGCATATGAAGTGCGCCAAAGTCTTGTCGAAATGCTTAGGTTAGATTAGGTTAAGTTGGTTGGACCTATTGGACCCTGTTGGGTCCCTAGCAGTACTAGATGGAGGTCCTTAGACGTTCAAAACTGGTCAAGTAATAATTACTTAGGATGCCTGTGTTTTTAGCGAGTTTAAGCAGTGATTTGATTTGGAGCTTAGGGACCTCACCCAACGGGACTCTCATACATCTAAGACATAAAATACTTGTTTAAATTTATAAATTTTTCATAAGTTCATATGGAGGACTTATGTTTCATAGTCTCTATCTGTAAAAACACAGGTTTTCGAAGAGAATAAAAAACTGTTTTAGTCTTCAATAGTTACATCAATGAGTGTATTAGATTGTTAATAAAAAAAAACACTAAATCCTGTCTGCTTTAATAAAAAGTTTTTATAATCTGAGCTATTAACGCTGTAACAGCATGTAACAGCACGAGCAACTATTGCACCCTATGAAAACTAGCTAAATTATGAACCCTATGTGGATTCATCAGTTTTCAACTGGTTTCTTACTGTTAATGGATTTTTAGAATATGACAATTCAATACTAACAGCAAAAGTTATAAAATTTAATTCATACAATTCGACGATGATATATCAACATTCTTATTAGTTTGACTTTGTCTAGTTTACAGTATCGTAATAGGAGGTAATAACTCTCTGGTGGAAATATGGACTTTGATTCATGTAAATGATTCCACTTACATGCCAAGAACAAAATTACCCTTAGTTCTGTAAAATCCATTTATTTAAAATAATAGTGTTTAAGTCAGCCTCAACAAATCTATTCACACTCTGCCACTTAGCCAAGTGTCTTTTTTCTGCCAACTTTTGTAATTTTCTATAAATGAACAAATTCTTTTGGTGATTATTAAAATTTAAGAATTGTATTGAAATTAATTCGAATTTAAAATTTTTATTTAAATTTTCTCAATATGATTTTTTGTATATTCAATATTGAGATTTTAAGATTCTTCTATCTGGGATTTTAACGAAAATGAGTTTTTGATGCGAAATTCATTACTGATCTTTGTCTCTATATGAGGGGCGTGGCCAGAACTTGGTTCTGGTGTTTTTAATATATTTTTTTTTGTAATGGCAAAAATTTGATATGCTTTTAAACCTTTGCTTTTAAGACTTTGAATAAAAGAAATCGCTTTTGCCAAAAAAAAATGTAGGTATTATTTTTTTAAATTGCCATATATAATGGCAACTCTATCAAAGGGTTCTGGGTGTCAAAACCCCCCTCATTGATTAACATTTTCATTCACTGAGCATACTAACTATGTACATTGCCACACTAGCAAAAGGTCTTTCCACCTTTAAGCAACCACCTGCTTTTGTGAATTCAACATTTGAAATAAATTTTGAAAAATTTAAAAATTTAATTTAATATTTTTAAATCTCCATTCTCCATACTTCAGTCAAACACGATCAGTCAATTTATTTATATTAATTTTAATAAATAACTTTTAGCTGTCTATTGCATGCATTATTCATCTGTTAAGGGTAGCAGACTTGCCGCTTCACTCACACAGTTGCACGCCTTTTATCACTGGGTTGTGTTGTGCACGAGCGCAAAGCCGCCGCCCCAGCATCACTTAACTGCTTGGCATAAATGCTATCAATATTCTGACAACTATTCACATAGTTGGCTACATAACTATTTTTACTTATTGCTGGAGTTGGAGAACAAACGCCAGCACCCTCTGTGAGCCGCTTAGAATAAATTAAACGCGGGCAGCATTTATTTGCCGCATTTGTTTGTCAACATACAAATTATACACTTACAGCTGGAAAAATAGTACAAATTACTTGAATTTAATAAACACTCGGCCAGACAAAGTATGGAGTTATTAAAAATTGTTCGCATTTGGTCAAATGTGTGCTGGCTGATTCTCTGCTAAGTACGGAAATTTGCGCTTTCGCCGTAAAAGCAGTTTTAATTCCACATAAATTTCCGATGGCGTACTTGAGCGATGATTATTAATTGCTACGCTGTGCATCGGTTTATCGCAGATCGTAGACATTTATAATTGCAGTCAGTCGCTTTTGAAGCGATCTTTCAGCTGTTTTTTTAGCTTTTCAGAAATCACCATTAATAACGAGCAAATAAACAAATTTATAAAGCTTGTGATGACATGATATCTTTCATCGGCAGTGCAGTATAATTACAAACACATAGAGACTACTTTGTATAAATTCTGTGGGGTGCCAGTGTATGGCCTCTAAAACGATTTAATTGCAAAACTTGTCGACATTTGATTTGAATAATCGGATTGTTTTATGTAAGAATGTAATGTTAAGCCCTGAAAGTTAGGCGTACATACATATGTACATAAGTATATGCCAGAGTATAATATACCTTTGCATCATAGTGGTACTGGTACATTGAACACTGGATCGAAGAAATCGGTCTTGGCCGTTTTATTGCCACTGCCGTGGACCCTTTTGATTTAATTTCATTTCATTTCACAGAAACAAATTTCTCCTGTAACACCACTTTTGTCGAGACCCAGCCAAAAAATTATATAGGCGTGAAACTAGAGGTCATTCATAGTAACTGGCATACTCAGTTTTTCATTTTCTAATCCAATGTCCTTTTAAAGGTACTTTACAATTTTAAGAATATACATATTTCAAACAATTTATTGAAATATTTGCAAGAAGCAAATATTTGAAAGAAGCAAATTTTCGCCTTTAGACTATATTTCCAATTTTGAACTTTCAGGGCCAAAATATGTCAGTAAGGGTCATTCAAATATCTATACTTCGATATTGTTGATATTTTGTAACGAATTTTTTAACCAATCCTTTCGACAAAAATATTTATTTTCGATCTATAATATAATAATCTATATCTTATATAATTTATGTTTTTTATCTATAAAATTAGATAAAAAAATAATATTTAGAGGTTTTATACTACTTACTCACATATTTTGGTCCTGAGAGTTTAAAATAGAAAATTTAGTCAAAAAGCGACAAGTTTTCTCTTTTATCTGATACCCATATCTTCAACATTGCACAACCGCAAATAGTTTAAAAAAATCTTTGAAAGGTTTATGCACTTACAATTTTAAAGTCCGTTTAAAAGGACATCGGATCAGAAAATGAAAAACTGAGTATGCCAGGTTAGCATAAATAATTTTTAGTTTCGCGACTACATCAACTTTTTGATGGGTCAAAAATACTGTCGAACGGTGTAATCAGTGACGCATGCAAGGGGAGTTTGGGGGGGTCAAAACCCCAAACACATAAATTGCTTGTACAAAACATGGCTCCGAATGGTATTCGGCTAAAAAGTTGTACGCAAACACCCCCCTCAAAATGAAATCCTGTGCGCGCCACTGGGTGTAATATTATATAAAAAACATTTTATGGGTGGCCAAGAGCAGTGGCGGCTTAAGGTGCTCGGGGGCCCGGGGCGGCGACGGCTGAGGGGGCCCCATAAAACGGTGCAGCATAAGTTTGCGTACAAAACTAATAAGGGGAATTTCCGGTTATGCTTTTGGCTTTTTTTTTTGAAAATTTGTATTCCATTGAACAGTAAACGGACTTTTATTTTTAAACGACGAGACAAATTATTTTTAAACGTATATGTGCTTGAAATTTTATAGAAAGCAATAGAATACCAGAGAAAAAAATGAAAAATGGATAAAACTTTCGTGAAATTAAGAAAACTTTTGGGGGAGCAAATTCGTCATTTCCAAATGCCATCTTAAATCTCCAAAAAAACAGAAAATCTTGCTTCGTTACTACGATCTGGCCATTTTTTTAAGCTACCCGAGGAGGAGGATTCGATTGTCGACAAAAAATGGGCCAATCGCGTGCACCTAAAAATAAAAGTTTTTTCTAGACTAACTTTGGCCGCTGAACACGAAACTGAAAACCAAAAAATTTTTGAAGAAGCGTTTTCGAAAAATCTTCGAAAAACGATTTTTTTCCTGTTGTTTCAGTTATGAGCACATATCTCCTAAAAGAATTATCCTATTAACACGAGCTGTCCGTCGTTCAGAAGATAATACCTTAGTGGCTTTTTAGTGATATATAGATTGTCCAAATCAGATGAGATTTGGGGAAGTTACTGACGGTGAAAGTTGTAACAATGTGAATTTTTCGACCAATTTACAAAATCATAAATTTTCGAATATTTTTTTAAAGAACAAATAAATTATCTTCTCTGGTTTTAAAATCTAAAATGAAATATATACTATTTTAGCAAATATTAAGCCTAACATCAATAGAATTGAAAGAAAAATGATAAAGTTATGATGCAGTGAGTGAAAACACCAACTTTACATTTATTACACCGTTCGAAACAATTTTTTTTTTTGCCGAGACCCATCCAAATTTTGATATAGACGCGAAACTAGAGATAATTTATAGTATTCTGGCATAGTCAGTATTAAATTCTCTGACCCAAATGTCCTTTTTAAAGGACTTTAACATTTTAAGGAGATACACATTTCAATATTAAATATATGCGGTAGTTCAATGATGAAGATATGGGTATCAAATGAAAGAGGGAAATTGTCTCCATTTAACTAAATTTTCTATTTTGAACTTTCAGGACCAAAATATGTCAGGTATGGAAAACATACATGTTTTGGATTTCAGTCTGTAGATTCATACATCTAAATTTTATTCTATTTCAAGTTCTCAAGAAAGTTACCCCCTAGAAAACACTTTTATTTTTAGGTATATTTTTCGTGTCGAGTAGAAATCTTCAGAAATGTACAGAAATATTTTATAAAACCCAGTAGCAGTGACTTTATAAAAAAAGTCCTGAAAAAACATATTTCCCCTACATAACAGCATGTAAGAAGCCCATATTTAGCTTACTTACAAGGAGCATAGAATTGCCTTCGAAAACCGGATTTCCGGGACATGTGTTTTTATCCAACCAATAATTATAATAATAATTATAATAACTGTAAATTTGTTTGACTTCTACAAAGTTTAATGAGGTTAAGTAATTGTGTAATTTACACAAGTTTACAAGCAAACTCTAAGATTGCGATATTTAATTTTTAACTTAGAATTTTGTATTTGCATATTTTGCACAAAATTTTAAGTTAAAAATTGCAATCTTCGAGGGAAAATTTTTTGAAAATTTGAAAACAATTGTTATTGTTCTTGCTTTTATTGAACTGAATTTGTTATTGCCATTTCAAAGTCAATTGTCGATACTGTGTCTCTTTGAATTGATAAAAGTGACAAACGACTTAGTCTTTCAACAACCATTGTGGAGCGCAAATAGATTTTACAAGTTTCAGTTCTGAATTTCAGTTTTGAAAAACTTGAAATTTTTATATAGTTACAAGCTTCTCTCGGGGGCCCCCCGCAGCCCGGGGCCCGGGGCGGTCCGCCCCTCCGCTCCCCCTCTTAAGCCGCTACTGGCCAAGAGTATCCTGTATTTTTTTTAAGAAACCTAAGTAAAAATTCTTTGACGTTCTTGGTGTACCATAGAAAGATCACAATGATCTAAATTTACATCCTGCTTAAGCTTCAAATGTAAAAAATTATTCATTATTTTTGTATGATCAACTAAGGTCTTCCCACCACTTTCTTTCTTTCTTTTCTAGTTCGAAAAGTCCAAAGACGATGCATATATTCTGCTTCGGGCAATTTTCAAAACTATACGAATCTTCTTTTAACTGAATACTTAAGGCCCGGATTACACTACATTAATTGCAGTGCCTAACAACGGTTCGAAAGTGTTGCTTTATGTACACCATTTCATATTGAATATTAATTTCGACAAATAGCAATAAAGCACTTAATTATGGTTCGAAAGTATAAAAGCTATGCAATGTTAAAGGTTGAAACAAGAAACAATCTAACTAAACTAGTCTTAACCCTAATTCCCACTAAAGATTTCAAATGGTGATAAATCCGAAAGATTTTCAATTCCATTATTTTATGTAATCCTCTAATGGAATGTTAGACTTATATTGCATTTAAAAATTTAACATCTTAGACAGTTTTTGTACTTTTTAAACAAATGTTTTCAGTAATTTAGTTCATAGAAGCCTGACAGTCTTACTTCTGGGTTTACGTTACTTTTAAAATTCTGGGAATTAGGGTCAAGAAACTAACGTTGCCCAACTTTTTGCACAGAGAAAACGTGAAGCCGGACTTTGTCAAACGCAATAAGAACTCATTCCCCACATACAAACGTATGGATCATCAATTAAGCAATTATTTATGGAAATCACACACAAGTGATGTGCTGCTTTATAACATACATATATAAGTAGATAAATACATAGTTGTAAAAGTAATTAATAATTTCGATGCGATTTTAAACATTGACTGCGTACTTCACGCTTGGGTTCTTGTTGCGAGCTTCAACCAGAAACCGGTCTTTGGCTGCAACTGAAAACTGTTCGGCAACTCCAGCGTCACAGTAGAGTTCTTGGCGGCTTCTATACGGCGATCGCGCAGCGTATAGTACAGTATGGCCTTGTCTTCGAATGGGGTAAAGCGGGACGCCAGGAACGAATAAGAGTGAATAAGAGAAAGCGCAACATTCATTAAAGAGCAAATCGGGGAGAAATTATTATGCAATATGCGAGGCTAATGAACCGCAGCGCAAAATAAGTACACGTTTTGCATTGACGCGAACTGACATTGACATTGCGCAAATTGGTAATTGAACGCGGCTCAAGGCGCACACACGTCATGCAATCAATTCGATTCTGTATTTACTGGCTTGCTTGCAGATATGTGAATGGCTGAATGTTGTGCTTGTTCTACTCGCTGAATCGGTCCGAATCGAATCTCATTCGACTCTCGAAATATTTGAGGTCCCAATGCAAATCAATCATAGGCATCCAAAGCGCCTCGCTCCTTCTGATTCCAATGTGCGCGGGATTCATGGACGAAATCCTTGGTGCACTCCCGATCCACTGCAACAAGGTGGGGCTTCTTGTGCAGCGATTCCGAAACAACCATGTCCATATATTTCATGGCCTGTAGCGCTTCGTACGGGAGTGCTCGTCCAGCTGCTGCTCGACTTTGCTTATTTCTTCCAACAATTTATACTTCGTCTCCGGATTCTCCATGGACCGAAGTGAAACCAGCGCTGTGCCACACAACCTCAATGTCGTTCCAGTCGTGTGATTTTGTGTGGACCGAGCTGATCAAGCCACGCGCCTCTATCAGCATGTTGATCATGCCCGGCCGCACAATGTTGTTTCCTGGCGATATTTCATTGCGTCCAGCACCAAATGCATGAAGTAGTCGGTAGCTGCACAAGCAGTCAACATCAGCTAACAAATGAACAAACAACAACACACAATTTGTTGCATATTGCCCCACCTTAATTAGCGACTTGCAGTACGCAAACAGTAGCAGTTTTATATTTTGACACGCCGAGAGTTTGGTCACCTTTTTGCACAGCCGATGGAATTCGTTGTCCTGGTTCTCGTACGAGTTCTCTTTCAGCCCGAATGCTGCGCATGTCCTTCCACTTGGCAATTCTCATCTGAAAGAGCGAGTTGCCAAAGAACGACTGACGAAATGATCAAAGTCTTTGACAGTGATTTGCTTGAACAGAAAGAGCGGCTGTCTTTGATCGAAGATGCCATAAATACTGCAAGTTGTAAAACAATTAACAGCAAATTGCGATAATACATTTTATAGTATGAATAGGTTTTGTTTTTACTGGCGATAAGCTGTTATCGGTTATTAAAATACAAAATATATGAATGCAGCAAGACAGGCGTCGGCACAACAGAATTGCAGTCTAACAATGATTAGAGCTAATGGAATGATAAGCAGCACTATTTAGTATAAATAGATTGTGAAATTCTTGGGAGGTGTCTAATAGACACTGTCTATATGTATTGCTCTCTTATGAATCAGTTGAAATAATGTCGAAATATTGTTACTATCCAAGAAGTGCATGATACAAATTTCATATGGGAAATGTATTTTATCAAAAAAGCGTTAAAAGCCGATGGGTTTATGAATGCTTAAAGTTGTTTTGGTTGTAAATACTTAATATTTTGTTTACAGTTTCAAGAGCCGTAAGCAGTTGCTTCGAATTGTGTTGCAAACTGTACTAACTGACAGTTCGAATCAATAATAAAGAATTTTATTCACTGGCACTCACCGTACAAGCCCACATAAACAGAAAATATAAACAAAACAACATCTTTTATTTCGTAATTTTAGCAATGCGAAATTCCTGAAAGCCACTCAGTCCCATTCTCTTTCCACTCATTCATTAGCCCACACGCTCTACCCGATGTTTTGTGGTTATTAATTACTTCAACTCATTAGTCATTATTTCACTAATTAAAACAATAATTTGGTTGTTGAAACTTACGGTCCACTGTGCTGCTTGTATCAACTAATAGGTTTCTATTGATTTGCGGGAAAAGTCTTTTATGCTGCGCAGTATAAAGAAAGTTTTCTGATGCGGCACACCACGCTTCCCAAAGCACTCATTATTCCCAGTATTCCAGCACTAGTAAAGATATGTGGCCAAGAAGTCAAGTTCCTACCATATGTCCGGTGTAAATATAGATCACTATATGTGACAATACATGAACATAGACAACATTTGCGCAACGCTTGGTTGCTCGCTCTTGGCGGTTAAAATTCAATTGATTTTAATGAAGCGGCCCACCAACTTTTTCGGCCATAGCACCTTTGCTTTCTACATTCTACAAACGCAATAACAACTCGAACCACAGTTTGGCGCACACAATCGAGAGCTTCGCATTGAAACAAAGAAAAGCTCTGAAAATTATGGAGCGTAACTCGATGTCAGTGAGGGGATTATTTAATTTATTTTCCTATAACACAAAACCATGCAAACAAGCCAAATGAATAGCAACAAAGCGCACAGTTGGCAAATGTGTTGGCTTTGTCTGTAGCATTGTCAAACTGAAATTATTATGATAACATACCATATTGTGGTATTCAGTATAAAAAACTTCACTTTCATATATTTTTGGGCATCCAACAATAACCAGTTTTACATAGGCACAATGTTTTTTACTGTTGAATCTGTTGAGAATTACTGTTGACAATTTATTCACGTACAACAACACATCAACTACAAATATATATATTTACATACACAGGTATTACATAAAAGTGTACAAGTTAATTAAACCACTGAATTACATCAGTTGCAAGTTTCTCTCATTGTAGAAATAACCTGTAATTTACATGCCAATTATTTCCAATAACATTTCTCTTTGTAAACACTACCTAATAAAACTACAAATAATCTCTGTAAATATACTCTATTAATATTTGTTTTTACTCTTCTCGAAAGTGATTATCTTGGGAATAGAGCCTGTAACTTATGTTATATACCTTCAGGCCTGCGTTCTTGCAACAAGTTTCAACCAGAAGCCGTTTTTTGGCCTGATCTGGAAGTTAGAGGCTGACAACTCCAACGGTATGGTCGACTTTTTGGCTGCCTCAATCGAAAAGTCGCGCACCAGATGGTACAAAATTGCTTTAGCTTCCAGTAGCGCAAAACGCGAACCTAAATAAAAGCAAGACAGATCAATAAAATATGGATAGAAAAAAGCACAGACAAAAATCAGACTAGACTTGCGTCTCTGTACTTTGTTTTTGGCTCTTACCAATGCAATTTCGTGGTCCCACTCCGAACGGCAGAAATGTGAACGGCTGAATGTTGTGCTTGTTCTCCTCGCTGAAGCGCTCCGGGTCGAATTTCTTTGGATTCTCGAAATAATTTGGATCTCGTTGTATACCAGCCATCGGTATCCAAACATAGTCGCCCTCTTTTATATCCAAACGCTGTCCTTTGATTTCATACGTAAAATCCTTATTGCACTCTCGATCTACGACAACGGCGGGCGGCCACTTGCGCAGCGTTTCCGAAACGACCATGTCCATATATTTCATGCCCTGCAGCGCCTCGTACGTGAGCGGTTTGCCTTCCAGCTGCTGCTCGACTTCGCAAATTTCTTCCAACAATTTCTGCTGCGTCTCCGGATTCTCCATGAGTTCGTGTGCCGCCAAGCAGATCAGCACAGCAGATGTTTCAAAACCCGCAAAGAAGAACAAGAAGCACTGTCCCACAATCTCAACGTCGCTCCAGTCGCGTATTTTCGGGTGGTCCGAGGCGATCATGCCGCGCGCCTCCATCAACATGTTGATCATGTCCGGCCGCACAATGTTGTGTTCCTGGCGATATTTCATTGCGTCCAGCACCAAACGCATGAAGTAGTCAGTGACGGCTTTGTCGAAAAGCTCCATCCTAAGCATCTGTTGGGCGAAAAAACTCGTCGTTAGTCACAACACCGACTAGTTAGTAACTATTTCAATATCACAAACCTTCATCAATTGGCTAAAGTGTATGTACAAGAGGAACTTTATATTTTGCAATGCTGAGAATTCGGTAACCTTCTTGCCCATGCGATAGAACTCGTTGTACTGGTTTTCGTACGAGTTCACTTGCAGCCCGAAAGCTGTCGAAGCGATAACGTCATTGCTGAAACGCGTGCAAAAGTCCTTCATGTCCAGCTCCATGCCGTTGACTTTTGCGTCTTTTCCTGTCGTGCCATTTTGCTCCACTGTCTGCTTCTTCAGATACTTCACCGAATCCTCGGCCACCTGATTGATCAGCTCAAACATTTGGCGCATCTTGCTGCCGGTAAAGGCCGGACTCAGCGTGCTGCGCATGTCCTTCCATTTGGCATTTTTCATTAAAAAGAGCGAATTGCCAAACAAATTGGGGTCGTCCTCGCCGAAGATGTTGCGATGATTCACGAAATGATCGAAATCTTTGACGGCGATTTGCTTCAGCAGTTCAGGGTCGCGTATAAGGTAGATGGGCTGACGTTGATCGAATATGCCATAGAACCTGTAAACAATGAAATTGATAACTAATGTTGGCAAATAAAAAAAAATAAAAACACATCATTTAGATAATGATTAATGATGATAAGCGTTGTTTGCGGCGTCGAAAGGTCGAAAGCTTTTGGGAACCACTTCAAATGGAGTGTTTACCATAAAGTTTTCGTTTACGTTAACCAATACTTGGAACAACACCTTTCAAGCTCTCTGCTTTGGTCAACTTCCCATACAAAAAAATCAATGGAATGGTTGCCAATATGGTGTTTTCTATGTTGGTAAAATATATAAATAGAATTGAAATGACTAACTGTTAAACAAAAAAAAAACGGCAAGATTGTCTTCTTTGGCAGTGGTTAAGTAGAGTCTGGGGTTAACATTTAGCTGGTCATTCAGTGACCCCAAAGTGTTTGCTCAGTAGTTCGAATACAAATCAAATGTAATAGCAATAATAACAAAAAGCAGACAACGTCGAATCTTTGGAAAGGCATAAAACCGATCTGTGATCCAACGCCTAATCGATTTAATTGTTTCATACTTGTACTCCGCTCACTTTTTAGTCTATTTTATACTGTTTTAATAATTAATGTAGCTTCTTTTCATCAGTTTGCACAAAGTTAAGGCATTCTAAGGCCCTAAACCTCATCTCACATTATAAAAAAGCAATTTTCTTCATCGACTTACAACGCAGCACCCAATGGAAAACATCTGAGAAAATTTAAATATTTTAACTCCTTTAGAAAACGTTCCCACCTGCTGTTCGGAATTCAATAAACACGAACTCATTCATTAAATATGAACTTAAACATGAACTCGTTATGGAGATTTCTTAAGATACTTCAGGGCATTTGTTACAAATTTAATAATAAAATAATAAAAATTGTGTTTTAACCACCAATTGAATTCAATTAGCGAACGAATCGAAGCGCAAATTGCAAAGAGCGCGAAAGGTAGTTAAATTCTTCTATAAAGTTGACATCAACAACATTCGCTCTCGCTTTCCAACCTCTCTTCACTTCCTAAACAAACACCGCATTCGCTCATCTCGGCTCAGCTGCAATTACGCTCAGCGAAAAATTATACATTCACAACAATTTGATGCAATAATACATGGAAAACTGCGCCAAGCCTCTTTCGTAAACATCAAAGCGGCAGACAATTAAAAATCAACTAAAACGAAAATTAAAACAGTACCGGAGACACCCAACTTGACCCTCGTTGAGAGCAAACGACCTTGAGCTTTGATTAATTAAATGCAAAAAGAGCAGATAAGCTTTCGCGCTTTTACCATAATACAAATACGAGTTGAAAAGGTTCGAATTTCGATTACGATTTGGACATTTGAAGTAATATATAACGAACTTACGGTCCATCGTGTTTGTTGTAGAGATCCACAATTACATCGAACATGGATTTTATGCGAAAAACCATGTCCTTTGTGCTGCCGAACATGAGGAACGGCTTGTCATGTGGCACGCCGCGCTTGACGAAGAAGTCCTGATTTGTTGTCATCCAGCGGTAGAAGAGAAACAGCGCCACCGCGCTCAGCAAACCAAATTCCCACCACATCGCAATGCCGTAGAAAAAGTAAACAAATAATTTTATCAAAGTGTATCGCTGTGCGGTTGGACTCTAACTGATTTCAATGAGCTGCGCGGCAAACTGGTCAACTAGACGCGCAGTGCGATAGACGCGCGTCGCAACGACACACGAATATTTCATTGTTGGAGGCGGCTGACGCGCAGTTCAGAAGTATTCTGTGCACGGAGCTTTTTGCAAAAAGGCGATGCCTGCATTTTAATTAATTTGTACTTCAATCAGCAGGCATTAACTGTGATGTTGTAATTGCTTTTTTTGCGTATCAGAACTTGCAAGTATATCACAATAATTCAAATATTTTATTGGAAGCACCAGCAACAACAAATAAAACATCGATTGAATCATCGATTTATATGAATACTTAAAAAAAACACTGAGAAAAACTCGAACAGAATGAAAGCCCGATTACTCGATTATTCAACTGTTTAAAACTAAATTTTAAAGGAACGCAAGACACCAATGCCCCATTGCCACTTAATGGATCGAGTCACGCACCCAATCTGCGCTCTTCTTCGTCTTGTTTTTTATTTACTCAACTTCTTGCAACAAATTTCAACCAAAAACCGTTTTTCGACTTGAGCTGAAAGCCAGCAGCGGCCAATTCCATCGGTATGGTAGAATTCTTTGCAGCCTCAATGGAAAAGTCGCGCACCAGGTAATACAAAATGGCTTTGGCTTCCAATAGCGCAAAGCGCGATCCTTGAGAAAATCAAAAAGAATCCAAAATGTGAGCATTTCTTGATACAAGTTTGACCTCATGCACTCACCAATGCAGTTTCGTGGTCCCAGCCCAAATGGCAGATATGTAAATGGCTGAATGTTGTGCTTGTTCGCCTCGCTGAATCGCTCCGGATCGAACTTTGTCGGATTCTCGAAATATTTTGGATCGCGTTGTATTCCAGCCATCGGTATCCAAACACACTCGCCCTCCTTAACATTGAAACGCTCTCCGTTGAGCTCATAAACGAAATCCTTATTGCACACTCGATCGGCTAGAACGGCGACCGGCCACTTGCGCAGCGTTTCCGAAACGACCATGTCCATATATTTCATGCCCTGCAGCGCCTCGTACGTGAGCGGTTTGCCTTCCAGCTGCTGCTCCACTTCGCTAATTTCTTCCAACAATGTATGCTGTGTCTCCGGATTCTCCATGAGTTCATGTGCCACCAAGCAAATAAATACGGAGGAGGTTTCAAAACCAGCGAAAAAGAAGCTAAAACACTGCGCCACAATTTCAACGTCGCTCCAGTCGCGCACCTTTGGATTGTCAGAGCTGGTCATGCCGCGTGCCTCCATCAGCATATTGATCAGATCGGGGCGCATAATGTTGTGCTTTTTGCGATATTGCATTGCGTCGAGCACCAGATGCATGAAGTAGTCGGTTGTGGGTCTGTCGAAGAGGTCCCAATTAAGCCACTGCGCAACACCAGATCCAGTTTAAAGGAACGCACACACTTGTTGTATTGTAGGGTCTTACCTTCGTCAGTATTCGACAGTGCATATAGAAAAGAAACTTTATGCTTTGCACTGCTGTGAATGTGGTCACCTTTTTGCCCATGCGATAGAACTCGTTGTCCTGGTTCTCGTACGAGTTCACTTGCAGCCCGAATGCTGCCGAAGCGATTATGTCGTTGGTGAAGCGCGTGCAAAAGTCCTTCATGTCCAGCTCTACGCCGTTTGTGGTCTTGTCCGTTTGTTCTGCATTCAGCTTTCCCAAATACTTGACGGAGTCCTCAGCCACCTGGTTGATCAACTGGAACATGTGGCGCAGCCTGCTGCTGGTAAAAGCAGGACTCAGCGTGCTGCGCATGTCCTTCCACTTGGCATCAGTCATTTGGAAGAGCGAATTGCCCAGCAAATTGTGATCGTCGTTATTTGCAAAGATGGTGCGATGATTCACGAATCGATCGAACTCCTTCACAGTGATTTGCCTGAGCAGTTCAGGATCGCGTATAAGGAAAACGGGCTGTCGTTGATCAAAGATGCCATAAAACCTGTGAGTGATAAATTGCACAAAATTCAAGTAATTGATACTGAACAACTACGAACAGCTGCTATTGATTAGAGCGCCGGTTGTCTAAAAGTATGAATAGGCGGCACAACGCCTATGACGCCAACGGTAACAAAGCGAGTCGATGAACATTGCCGAGATAAGCTTTGCAACCGCCACCAACTAAAAAACATAATGCAATTTTTCGCCACTTTAACAGACACTCAGATTGAAGTGGCTATTTGCACATTTACCAATAATGAGATTCGAGCCATGTTTGCCATGCACGTTGGTCGGCGTCTTTACATTACAATTTATACTATACTGAAGTAGGGGATAGGACAAACTTACGGTCCATCGTGTTTGTTGTAGAGATCCACCACAACGTCGAACATGGCCTTTGTGCGAAACACCATGTCCTTTGTGCTGCCGAACATGAGGAATGGCTTGTCATGTGGCACGCCGCGCTTGACGAAGAAGTCCTGATTCGCCGTCATCCAGCGGTAGAAGAGAACCAACGCCACCGCGCTCAGCAAACCAAATTCCCACCACATTTCGAGGCCGTAGAAAAAGTAAACAAATATTTTTATCAAACTGCTTCAGAGTGCGGCTGAGAAGTGACTGATTCCAATCAGCTGCGCTGCTGCAACTATAGTCTTGGAAGCGTAGTATAAGATTTCTTGGTGCTCAAAGCTTTTGTGAAATGCAATGCTTACTTGGGATGCTTTTTTGTTATATATGCTTTATTTTGCTATTGAAGCTTATAGAGAACATAGAAATAACGAGTTATAAATACTATGTCAAGACACAAGCTTCGTCAACAACGTCTTTCAACAAACTTCAACCAGAAGCCGTTCTTGGGTTTCATCTGAAAATTGTTGGATGCCAACTGCAATGGTATTGTGGACTTCTGGGCTGCCTCAATCGAAAAGTTCCGCACCAGATAGTACAAAAATGCTTTCGCTTCCAAAAGTGAAAAGCGCGAACCTTGCATCGAATAAAAAAGATTAATCGAATATGATTAGATAAAAGAATTATAGGAATTCTAAAAATTTCAACATTTGACTCATTAGCGTATAATAACATATTATTATTATTTAATTTTTTATTATTAATTATTATTATTATTTTTTATGTCTTTTATTATTATTATTTTATTATTATTTTATTATTATTAATTATTATTTTTTATGTGTGCTTACCAATGCAATTTCGTGGTCCCAGTCCGAATGGCAGATACGTGAACGGCTGAATGTTATGCTTGTTTTCGTCACTGAAACGCTCCGGATCAAATTTCTCCGGATTCTTAAAGTATTTGGGATCGCGGTGTATTCCAGCCGCAGGCACCCAGACAGCCTCGCCCGTTTTAATTTCCAAGCGCTCACCATTGATTTCGCCCACAAAATCCTTACTGCACTTCCGATCGACTACAATACTGGGCGGCCACTTGCGCAGCGTTTCCGAAACGACCATCTCCATATATTTCATGCCCTGCAGCGCCTCGTACGTGAGCGGTTTGCCTTCCAGCTGCTGATCGACTTCGCCGATTTCTTCCAGCAATTTCTGCTGTGTCTCCGGATTCTCCATGAGCTCGTGCGCGGCAAAGCAAATCAGCCCCGACACTGAGTCGAAACCAGCAAAAAAGAACACAACGCACTGTGCCACAATCTCAACGTCGCTCCAGTCGCGTATTTTCGGGTGGTCCGAGCTGATCATGCCGCGTGCCTCCATCAGCATGTTGATCATGTCCGGCCGCACAATGTTGTGTTTCTGGCGATATTTCATTGCGTCCAGCACCAAACGCATGAAGTAGTCGGTTGTCGGTTTATCGAAGAGATTCCATCGAAGCCGCTGTAAGACATCAACAAAAGTTAGCAGGTCTTTAGTACTTCGCACTTCTCTTATCTCCCAGCATATGTTACCTTCATTAACTTTGGACACTGCATATGCAACATGAATTTTATGCCTTGCAATCCGGTGAGCGTAGTCACCTTCTTTCCCATCCGATAGAATTCGTTGTTCGGGTTCTCGTACGAGTTCACCTGCAGCCCAAATGCGACCGAGGCGACAGCGTCATTAGTGAAACGCGTCGAATAGTCCTTCATATCGAGCTCGACACCATCACCTTTTGCTGCTGCTCCTTGCTGCTGCAAATGCTTTACTGATTCGTCGGCCACCTGGTTGATCAGCTGGAACATTTGGCGCAGCTTGCTGCCGGTAAAGACGGGACTCAGCGTGCTGCGCATGTCCTTCCATTTGGCATCCTCCATTTGGAAGAGCGAATTTCCAAGCAGATTACTTTCGGTGGCTTCGCCAAATATGCCGATGTGATTAACGAAATGATCGAAATGTTTAATGGTGATTTGCTTGATCAATTCAGGATCGCGTATAACAAAAATGGGCTTTCGTGGAGCAAATGTGCCAAAGAAACTGAAATTGAAAAATACATGCGATTGATGCGGGGAATCGGATAATACTGGTGAACGCTGGATCTGTTTTTATATAACGGTGTTGGTCACATTGAGATTCGAATATGAGGCCGAGGGTCGCCTCAGAGCAGCGGTCCCCCGCACTTCAAGTGTTCTTAACCCTCAATCACCCACCCCCATTAAAATCACGTATCTACCCACCCTGAGTCCCCGGGACTCACAATTTTTGTTTACGAAAAGATATAAATAAATTAACAAAAACCATTCTTTTTACATAAATAGCTTAGAAACCAAATAAATATTCAGAAAAGAAACTTGAAGTAATACTTCATTATATAAATTAAGAAAACGTGCAGCAGGTTTAATTTCATATGTTGTGCACATACCTCACATACCTTTTTAGCACAACTAAGGCAAATTGTTAGTAGCAAAACTTCTCAAAGGGTTAACACTCTCAATTCTTGAACTTTTGGCAGCCATTTTGGCATCCTAAATTTAAATTAACACGATTTTAAAAAAATTTACAAGTACAATTTTTGTAACACAAAACACCACCCTGAGTCCCTGGGACTCACTCCGTGCCAAAACTCAGCCTTGTAATTGTAGTGCGCTAACTTCCGATCGTCTTCGCGTTCAGCGCGACCCTGTACGAAGGTATACGAAAGCTGGACACCGAAATATAAAAACACAACCTGTACCAGCTTATTAAAGTTCGTAGTGAGCCCCTGGACTCAGGGTGGGCGATTGAGGGTTAATAACCTTACATTTATTCCACAACCCACACACTTACGGCCCATCATGCTGTTTGTACATATCCACAAACATGTAGAACGGGGATTTTTTGCTAAAAATCATAAACTTGAAGGTATTCAATAATGGATATCGCACATAGCACGCCACTCCGCGTTTGTGAAAAACGTCACTGTACTTCGTCATCCATCGATAGAAAACGTACAGCGCCAACGCGCTCAACAAAGCAAACTCCCACCACATCTCAGCTTAACAGGGAAAAGTTTGCAAAATATTTTTTGAATAAAGTGTTTCACTGCGCGGTTGAGGTACGACTGATTTAAGCTGAACGACAAACTGGAAACGCGAAACATGCGAAAAACGCAGAAGCAGAAGACTTTCTGCGGAAGGCACTGTAAGCAATTTATACTTTTTGTCAATATGTACAGGCATGAGCTTTTGTATTTGATTTAATTTATTTGTGTGCAAAAACCTATATATGAATATAATTTGAACAAATCGTGTACAATTTTATTGAATCTACATACATAAGCATCCTATTTCCGACAATACATCAGGAGCCAACAGACAACATCAGTTCTTTAGGAAATGTCCTTCGATATACATATACAATTTAAACAATTCAATTATACGTATAAATTAAACAAATATTCAAGTAAATTAGGAAATTTTAAACACCTGAAATAGTGTCCATGTTTTCTAAAGCACTAATGGATGCAGTGTAGCAACACTTTAAGCAGATAACGATCGATTTAATCGATTTAATTATACATATAAAAATATCTCATGTAATTATTCCTAGTATACGCATACATTAGAAATCATTTAAATAACAACAGCTTCAAATGATATAAAAAATTACATAAAAGTAATTCATTATCGCAGCACAACCGCATAAAGTGGATACGATTTACACGACTTGGTCTGCACTGAGCCGCGCACCCAGTCAACGCTCAAATGCCGGCATGACTTCGTGTAATTTTGTCTGTAACAAACAAAACTATGAGCCCAATCGTCGTCCCAATCATTTATTAAGCAATACCACAGAATAAACAGTAATACAGAACGCGCATCTCATACAAATTCAAAAATGTTAAGGGTTCGTAATATTACGACCACTGTTAATTGAACATTACGTCCTCTGCTATTAACATTACAAACAGCACTAGACAGCTTTCGTGTCTGTTATATCACAGAATAAACAGCACAGAGATGACAAGAAAGTAATGATCGCATGCGCGGCTCCGCGAAGCATTGAAGGGAAAATAGCGTCGGCTATGGTTGCCACGGTTGCCAACTTTTCTATTTCAGAAAGCACTAAAACCGCAACAAAAACGCGTTTTTCCACTCTGAAAGCACTGATGAGCAAGAAAAAAAAAGGTGGTAGTTGTCCTAATATTCCGTGTACCATTCAAGGAAATCTATTGCAGATTAGTGGCAACCGTGACCTAAGTAGCAATTCCACCAAGGACGATAACTTCGGTTATCATGTAATATCCAAACAATGATTTTGTAGCCCAACATTCCAGTGTTATATACATACATAGGTGTTAAATGAAATATAGTGTTATATAACACTCCAGTTATTTAAAAAAAACTTACATTTTTTCCAAGCATGAATTAGTCTTGGTCTTTGAAATAAAAAAAAAAAAAACACAAAAAAACGCACCAAGCACCAAACTCAATATTTTCCGCGTTTTGATTTTCAAAAAGCACTAAATTTAGTGCGAAAAGCACTAACAGTGGCACTAAAAGTGGCAACAGTGGCTGCCACTTTAGTCTTGGAAGCGTTTTGTGCGAAGTATAGGATTTCTTAGTGCTCAAAGCTTTTGCGAAATGCAAAGCTTACTTGGGATGCTTTTTTGTTATATATGCTTTATTTTGCTATTGAAGCTTATAGAGAACATAGAAATAACGAGTTATAAATACTATGTCAGGACACAACACTCATCTTCTTCAACCATGTCTTTCAACAAACTTCAACCAGAAGCCGTTCTTGGGTTTCATCTGAAAATTGCTGGATGCCAACACCAATGGTATTGTGGACTTCTGGGCTGCCTCAATCGAAAAATTGCGCACCAAATAGTACAAAAATGCTTTTCCTTCCAACAGTGAAAAGCGCGAACCTTGCATCGAATAAAAAAGATTAATCGAATATGATTAGATACAAGAATTAGAAATATTTCAACATTTGACTCATTAGCGTTGTTCCACATTTAATTATTATTTTTTATGTGTGCTTACCAATGCAATTTCGTGGTCCCAGTCCGAATGGCATATACGTGAACGGCTGAATGTCGTGCTTGTTCTCGTCACTGAAACGCTCCGGATCAAATTTCTCCGGATTCTTAAAGTATTTGGGATCGCGGTGTATTCCAGCCGCAGGCACCCAGACAGCCTCGCCCGTTTTAATTTCCAAGCGCTCACCATTGATTTCACAAACAAAATCCTTATTGCACTTCCGGTCGACCATAATACCGGGCGGCCACTTGCGCAGCGTTTCCGAAACGACCATCTCCATATATTTCATGCCCTGCAGCGCCTCGTACGTGAGCGGTTTGCCTTCCAGCTGCTGATCGACTTCGCTGATTTCTTCCAGCAATTTCTGCTGTGTCTCCGGATTCTCCATGAGCTCGTGCGCGGCAAAACAAATCAGCGCCGACACTGAGTCGAAACCAGCAAAAAAGAACACAGCGCACTGTGCCACAATCTCAATGTCGCTCCAGTCGCGTATTTTCGGGTGGTCCGAGCTGATCATGCCGCGTGCCTCCATCAGCATGTTGATCATGTCCGGCCGCACAATGTTGTGTTCCTGGCGATATTTCATTGCGTCCAGCACCAAACGCATGAAGTAGTCGGTTGTCGGTTTATCGAAGAGATTCCATCGAAGCCACTGTAAGACATCAACAAAAGTTAGCAGGTCTTTAGTACTTCGCAGTTCTCTTATCTCCCAGCATATGTTACCTTCATTAACTTTGGACACTGCATATGCAACATGAATTTTATGCCTTGCAATCCGGTGAGCGTAGTCACCTTCTTTCCCATCCGATAGAATTCGTTGTTCGGGTTCTCGTACGAGTTCACCTGCAGTCCAAATGCGACCGAGGCGATAGCGTCATTAGTGAAACGCGTCGAATAGTCCTTTATATCGAGCTCGACACCATCGCCCGTTGCTGCTGCTCCTTGCTGCTGCAAATGCTTTACTGATTCGTCGGCCACCTGGTTGATCAGCTGGAACATTTGGCGCAGCTTGCTGCCGGTAAAGACAGGACTCAGCGTGCTGCGCATGTCCTTCCATTTGGCATCCTCCATTTGGAAGAGCGAATTCGCAAGCAGATTACTTTCGCTGGCTTCGCCAAATATGCCGATGTGATTAACGAAATGATCGAAATGTTTAACGGTGATTTGCTTGATCAATTCAGGATCGCGTATAACAAAAATGGGCTTTCGTGGAGCAAATGTGCCAAAGAAACTGAAATTGAAAAATACAAGTGATTGATGCGGGGAATCGGATAATACTGTTGAACGCTGGATTTGTTTTTATATAACAGTGTTGGTCACATTGAGATTCGAATATGAGGCCGAGGGTCGCCTCAGAGCAGCGGTCCCACGCACTTCAAGTGTTCTTAATAACCTTAAATTTCTTCCACAATCCACACACTTACGGCCCATCATGCTGTTTGTACATATCCACAAACATGTAGAACGGGGATTTTTTGCTAAAAATCATAAACTTGAAGGTATTCAATAATGGATATCGCATGTAGCACGCCACTCCGCGTTTGTGAAAAACGTCACTGTACTTCGTCATCCAGCGATAGAAAACGTACAGCGCCAACGCGCTCAACAAAGCAAACTCCCACCACATCTCAGCTTAACAGGGAAAAATTTGCAAAATATTTTTTGAATAAAGTGTTTCACTGCGCGGTTGCGGTACGACTGATTTAAGCTGAATGACAAACTGGAAACGCGAAACATGCGAAAAACGCACATACATAGAGGTTATAAGCGGCTATCGCGCAATTTAAAAACGACTCGAAGCAGAAAGCTTTCTGCGGAAGGCACTGCAATCAATTTATACTTTTTATCAATATCTAAAGGCGTGAGCTTTTGTATTTGATTTAATTTATTTGTGTGCAAAAACCTATACATGAATATAATTTGAACAAATCGCGTACAATTTTATTGAATCTGCATAAGCATCCTATTTCTGACAATACATCAGGAGCCAACAGACAACATCAGCTCTTTAGGAAGTGTCCTTCGGTATACATATACACTTTAAACAATTTAATTATACGTATAAATTAAACAAATATTCAAGTAAATTAGGAAATTTTAAACACCTGAACTAGTGTCCATGTTATCTAAAGCACTAATGCAACACTTTAAGCAGATAACGCAGAATATAATAGTATCTGCATAATCGATTTAATTATACATATAAAAATATCTCATGTAATTATTCCTAGTATACGCATACATTAGAAATCATTTAAATAACAACAGCTTCAAATGGTATAAAAAATGATATACAAATAATTCATTATCGCAGCACAACCGCATAAAGTGGATACGATTTACACGACTTGGTCTGCACTGAGTCGCGCACCCAGTCAACGCTCAAATGCCGGCATGACTTCTTGTAACTTTGTCTGTAACAAACAAAAATATGAGCCCCATTTATTCGTCGTCCCAATCATTTATTAAGCAATACGCACCTGGTATCAGTTAAGCTAATGTTTGCAGTCATCTCCGCATGAAAGGCAACACTCGCTTCTTTCGAGTTTTTCGTAACTGTTCCCCCATTCGCGGCAAACGCACGCGCCCATTCATTATTATCAATGCCAGAATCGAAGTAGCCAATCAGATCTTTGAAAATGTCACTCTCACTTGTTGGTTTCTTTTTGTATCCACTGAAATCTAGTTTGGGTTGGTTTTTTAGTGCCTTAATTTTACTCTCATTGCTGTCAATTTTTGGCTTCTTCCTGTTACTTTGCAATTTTGCATCGCCTTCACCAGCCTTTTGTCTTTTCAACTTTCCACTGCTACCACTGGCTATCGTAGAAATATTAGAAAGCTTTGGCGTTTCGCACAACTTGTCCTCAAGTTCAGTGGTTTCACCATTTTTACTTGTCACTTTTGGTTTTCTTGTTGGCGTCACATTAAGCTTGCTTTCAATTTCTTCGATTTGCACACCCTCACGTTCATTCTCGTCACAGTCAGCCAGCAACAAATCAACATTCACATCCTTCTTTGATGCGTCATACATTTGTTGCAAATACGGCAAATCGTTGGCATGTTCTGCGGACTTGTCCACGCGCAGCCGCGTTATGCGCGGGAACCGTATGGAAATGCCGGCTGCCGTATGCGCCTCCGACTTGGTGAATTCTGCACCGGTTATCTCCCAGACGGGCATATCGTTCGGTGTCTTGGCAATAAAGTCCGGCACCAGTGCTTTTTTGCACAACAACCACGACGGCGTCTTATTCGGATCGGCACGCTGCATAAGTTCCATGAGCTGCTCGTGCACCTTCTCGTTTTCAGCATCATCCAGTCCGGAATGCACTTTTGTTACGGTCTTCCAGAGCCCATCGCGGGGATCGTAGCAGCCCATGAGGAAAATGCTCAGCACGCCACCTTTCTTACCCGAACCATACCACGCTCCCAACACCACCAGATCCGCAGTATCTGCCATTTTGCCGCCGAAAAGGTAGTCCTTTTTGACCTTCAACCAGCCGCGCTTTCCCGGTTGGTAGGTGCCGTTGGGATTCTTAAGTACGACACCTTCCAAATTTGCTTTCAGTACCTAAGAAAAGTATGAATTGAGTTTCTATTTGGCTGAGTGTGATAAGCATCATGATACGATTATTATTATTATTATTGTATCATGGATAAGCATGTGAAAGTTATTTTCTCCAGAAATATGAAAATATTCGGTAATATTCTTGACACATACCTTTGCTGTCATTAGCGATAGTTCGCCTTTGGTTTTCAAAAACTGACTTTCTGACAGCTCCACGCAAGACTTGATTGGTTGGATATTCTCCTCTAATATTTTGCGGCGTTTGTGAAAAGGTCTAAATAACAAATGAAATTATTTGGAATAAGAAACTTGACATTAATTAGTTTGCTTATACACTGCACGAGAACATCTTTGACATATGCTCAGGCCGATGCAGATTATAAGTAATTATTCATACATGTTCATATATCATTATCGGTTTATATGTACGTACACATTGGTCAAATCTTCACCGTTGTACAGCAGACAGTCAAATGTGAAAATGCACACCTCTGCGTGCACATATTCCTTCTTCTTATGTGCACCCAGCGTGCCAAATGGCAGCAAGCTACCACTTACTGTATCAACTAAAATAATTTCCGAGTCCAGGATCATGTCGCCGCCACCAGGGAAGGCCTTTTAAATCAAGTTATTATGAAATGGTGAAGGTACATGTTTACACTGGACTTACCTTTGGTATTAGCTCATGAAAGCGCTTAATTTTATGACTCATCACCGGCTTCAAATTGCGACTGAAGAATCTAAACATTAACGTAAACAATTTATTATTACCGATTTGAAATAAGTGAAATCATTGCATATGGCACTAACTTGAACTCATTGCCACGTTTGTGTATTTGCACGCGCTCGCCATCGTATTTGATTTCGGTGTACAAGCCACCGGGGCTCTTCTTAAAAGCTTCGTCAACTGACTTGCAGGCATTGGCCAGCATCGGCGAGATCGGCGTCATTACCTGTACAAAGGCAGCTTTGCCGGATATCTGTTCAACAAACATACATGGAAACCATTGTAATAAACATTAATGGCAAAAAGTTGCATTGTGAAATTACGCGTTTGGCTGTTATTGGCGCCAGTGCCTGCTCTACTTGTTTCTTCTTGCCCGCAAATTGCTTCACCACTGCAGCTAAGTCACGCGATGATTGATAAGCTGCATAAGCCAATGGACCCAGCCCATCAAGGATATGGCGTGCTCCCGCATTAATGCGCAGATCCTGCTTAATCAGACGTATGATCTGTAAGGCAACAACAAATTTAACACAAATTACTTTTAGAAAATCAAATCACTTTTCGGCTCCTCACAGTTTTCAGATCTAAAGCTGTTGCTTGCGTACACAGCTGCTTCAGTAGAATTGTCTGCTCGTCTTCCTTGGATTTCTGCTCCAACTTGACCAGAAATTCATCCACTTCCTGCAGGTACAGGCTGCTCTCCTGCTGTGGCTTCAGCTTTTTGGACGACTCAAAGTACTTGCGTAAAGTCTCCGAAACGTCACCCTCTGTACACAAACGCAACAAATCATTTAGAAATCTAAACAGAATCGCTTTAACATGCGACTGTATGCACCTTGCTCGAGGTCCCTTTGCATTTCCTGCTGATCGCAAGCGAAGAGGCGCGAGAACAACTTCAACATCTGCTTGTTCTGCAGATTATAGACGCGTTGCGACGCGCCCGGTATCAGCATTTGCACCCACAGCAACATGTCGCCTTTGAAGCCGTCTCCATCGCTGCCCTTGGCAAAGAATTGCTGCAATATTTTCGCCTTGTTGAGGTAGCTGCGTTCTTCGCCAATTTCATCACAAACACGGCGGAAGGTCTGCAGTCGATCGTCTTCGGTTCGCTCCATTTTCGTGTGAAAATTTTTATGTCGCCGCACGGCCGCAATTAATTTCTGTAGTACACGCACTTTATGTGCAATTGCCAACATATATTTCGCTAAAAATATAAAATTTGAACAAACTCCGCTCTCACTTACAGAAAACTGCAAGCAGACGTTCGACTCGCGCGTAAACAAATCGGGCAAATTTGACACTGTGCAGCTGTTCCCCGCCGCGCCAAATGTCAACGTTATTCCGGTGCTGTCGCCGTCGCGTGTGCAATGTCGCTTCGAGTTCTACGGCGAAGCGGACGAGCGAATCCAGGTATGTTACATGTTTGCACTAATCTTCGCAGGGTTTCATTTTATTTAAATTGCTGCACCATTTTGCAGATAAAATTCCTGGACTTCTACATACCGGCCGAGCACAAGAACTCCAGCGAGTGCAAGCCCAGCGATTCGTTGCAGTTGTTGACTCAAGTGCGAGGAAAATACGAACCAGCCGAACTTTTTTGTGGTGCTTTCTTGCCCAAGCCCATCATGTCCAAGGGTCCGAAAATGCTGCTGCAATTCTTAGGCAGGTATCCGCCCACAGGCTCCAAAATCAACTATTACGGCTTCAAGGCCGAGTACAGATTTGTGAAGAGTGAGTAGGTGGTTGTATTCGATTGTTAGAAGTTTGACAAATTGTTGGTTTCCACAGATTTTGGCATTTTAACTGGCCACCAATTGGAAAACAACTGCACCTTTCTATACAACAGTACTGACCGCAAGTCCGGCTGGTTTGGCTCACCGAACTTCCCCGGGTTCTATCCACAGAACATGGTTTGCCATTACCTCTTCCACGGTGAATCGGAGGAGAAAGTAATAATTCGTTTTACGTTCTTTGACGTTGAAGGCATTGGAACGTAAGTACGAAATTGTTCAATTATTGTAATTGGCTCTAATTGCTATGGATGCCTTTGGTCCGAGACAATTACAATACTATTTAAACTTGTAGTATTCACCAGAAACAGCCGCCGTGGCTCAGTTGGTTAGTGCCTTGTACCGCGAGTCAAAGGCAGCGACCCAGGTTCAAATACTGCCTGTAATAACACCTAAAAAAATAACGGGAAAACCTCGTTTTCTCTTTCGGTGGCTGTCCTCTCAGCTGGAAATGGCAAACCTCTGAGAGTAAAAATTGCTTATGAAAGAGCTCCCAACCTGCCGCTCGGAACCGGCATAAAACTGTAGGTCCCTTCCACCCGCGTGCAAATTCACACGCACAACACGGGTGGTTGCGGGAAGCTAGGCCTTAGTCTCGCGTAAGCGGGCTGTTGTGCCAGTCAATTATTAAATTATTATTATTCACCAGAAACAAATCCGATACCTTCCTATTGATTGATCTATTGTACTATTTTTTAAACAAACCTACAAAAACTTTAAACACTTAAAACTAGTTTGATTATGTCTATATAGCGTCAGATTTTATTGAGCAACATAAAAAAATAAAGTGCATCAAAATTCAAACGATTACTATTACGATTACGATTACTAGCATATATTTTGTTTGTATTTAATTCAAATTATGTTTCTTATGCTTAATACATCGAAATACAAAGACTTTATATTTTCCACAGCTGCGAGTATCTTACAGCCAGTGACTATGTCGAGTTTTCCAATTTTATGAGCACAGACAGAAAGTATGGAAAATATTGCGGCAAGCGAGATAAGTTCGAAGTGCGCTCCGATGGCCGATTCTTCCGTGTGTCCTTCTATTCAAATGATCGTTTCGATAAAACAGGCTTTCGTGCACTCTACGACTTTGAAAGCAAACACACACGTGTGGAAAATACTTCAATGCAAAGTTACGTTTCAGCTGGACGCCATGCAGCAGTGCTGCCCTGTCTGGTTGTTCACCAGTTTATAGCGGTTTTCATATGCCAATTATATTTCATACGATGGGCTTTTCGTAAACTTTTATAAATACTGAGTTGTAAGAAAAAATGCATTAATAAGTATAATCACTGCTTGTAAATTTAGAATAAATTAGACACATGAAAGTAACTGAGTGTTTTATTTAATAGAATAAGAAAAAAAAACGTGAACAAGAGAGGAGAAAACAAGAGCCAAGAGAAAGCGGAAGCGGAAGTGTGACCAAATGGAAAATGTTCTTTGTTACCGCTGTTCAAAAGACTCAAACCCAGTTGCCCGAAGTATCTCCTTGCAAAACATAAACAAATATTGGTTTTCCTGAGCCTCGATCAAATAATTAAAGCAATAAAGCAACTTTTCAACTATGTGGCCATGTAATGCGACCAACCAATCAACATTCACCGCGCCATCATTCAAACCTGCGCGCCAACAATTCATCGCCAATGCGAAAAGTATTTCAACACGCTCTGCATACAACAGCTGACTCGTTTTCACCGCGCTTGGCTTTTCCACCACGAGTCCAGCCATTCGGCTGACGTTTCCCTTGAAAGTGGTCTTCTATTCGTTTCTCGTCTTTTGAGCGGCTGGGTGTGTGCGTGTTGGTGCGGTTGTCGTTGGCTTGTTCCCATGAATCACTTGCAACAACACTAAAGTATTTGAAAATCGTGTAAATACAACGGTTTGGGGAATACGCGGACCCCATTCATTCAGCTTAGTGTAAGCCATAAAGTAAACTACGTAAGTAAGGCGCTAGTGAACCAGAGATAGTGAACGACAACAGGATAATTGGAATAAGCTGAGAAAATGTTTTCGCGGCCAATGTAAGTTTCAGCTGTTTTATTGCAACCCATGTGAATGTGCGAAAATGTCCAATTTTTCCTGGGGCAATAAGAAAGGAAGTGCGCTCGTCTTATGCAACTGCGTTGTGCCAAGTAGAAAACGTGAGGTGTGTGTGCGTGGGGTGGGTACAACATTAAAGTGGGTGAACAATTGGTTGAAAGTGTAAGTAAGCGCCGCATTACATTTCCCAGTGCCCGAGTGATACAAACAGTGGTGCAGCAACACCGCACAGCGTTGACAGCGCGGGCATGGAATTGGTCTGCCAACGCCGCCCTGCGGAAGCCAGTTGCTGAGGGTGATGGTGTAGCGTTGGCGTCCCATTGTCTCGTTTAACTTTCACGCGAGCTTCTCGATTGCCGACATTAATTCGGTATATGTGTGCAGCTGCCGCTGCCGCCGCTACGCTGTTGCCGCAGTCACACGAATGTTGGCGATGAGCGAATCTTTGCCTCAGGTGCTGCCTATAATTGCATAATCGTCGTCAAACTGATATTTCGGTGCTCTAAATTCGGTGCACATGGCGGCATAGGCGGTGGAAAGTTATGTTCAATGCGCCGGTGCCGAGTCAGTTGTGCCAACTGGTGGCTCTATGAAAAATCGATAGACGGCCGACAGGGTAGCGAAGCGCAAATTGCGGCATTGGCAGAACGTTGACCGAGGCAGCGCCCCGCTCAACCCACTCAGGAGCGTGATGCACACCTTAGGTTCGCGTTGTTGGCAGCATCTCAACTGACGCGCATTCTACGCTTCTATTTAGTTTTTATGTATTATTTTCATTTATTTTTTTTATCATAATCCGTGAAATGTACGAAGGGGAAAGCTCTTGACTGTTAGCAGACGTTAATTTTAGCCGCTTATGCATACATACACACATACATATCATTCGGCTGGCTATGTGTATGCGGTGTGTGCTTATTGAATATTTGCTGGCTGTCAAGTTTAAATTTTCTTGGTCATAACATTTGGCGCTCTGCGCTCCGCTTCTCTGTACATGCTTGCCAGAGCTGCGTTGGCTCTCAGCGCTGCCCACCGGATGCGGTGGATGCTATGTGAGACGACGAGTTTCGGCAGAGAAGCAATTCAAAAGCATGCGCAGCGAGCAAACAATTAATGCACATCTGCTCATTGCTGATAGCTGCTTAAATCTGTCAACTCTTGCCGAATAGAAATTCAAACAATTGAAATGTTTTGTGTATATTTTGTTTACTTGAAACAGAAGTTAAACTAATCAAATATTCCACGCTTTACTCGAGCGTGTTTCAGCGTGAAATGAAAAAAATTGAATTCACAGCGCGCAAAATATTAATAACATAGCAGCAGAGCTAAAAACAACCTTAATGTGCCGAGCTACGAACAAGTCAAGTTAATTAGTCTAACCAGACTTCAAGTCTACTTAAGTATCCTTTGGTCGAACAAGTCAAACTTGATTGTAAGTACACAACATCTTCTTTTTAGCTTCGTTACAAAAAAGTATGGTTTACTGAATTTAAAGGTCTTTTGAAACATGGATAACCTTAAATAGATTAAGTAACCAGTTAAATGTTCATTGCTACCTCCGCTGTTTTTCCTAAAACCAAATTTTATGGCAACTGCTGAGCGCAAACATCTCAGTAGTTGATGATTACGTTAGCTGATTCTGCCAACTGTTAACTTTATTATCTAAATAAGTAATCAGCTAGCACACACATATGCCAGTATATGAGTATTTACGTATATATACAACAAAAATTGGCAGTAAGCGCAATATCGCGTTGGCAATTACCTAACTATTCAGTAATAAATAACATTCTTAGTTAATGCTTCGAAAAGCTTTCAAATAATACAAATGCAACTTCATAAATAATTAAACGCAGTCAACGCAAACTACTACAGTGCGGAAATGCCACAATAATTTAATAATAATACAGTGGTGTCTGGATATAGTGAACTAATTGTTGCAAGGCCTGTTCACAATATTGAGGCTGTTCACTATGTCAAGGTTAACATTTTTGTTCAAAAACTCGTTTTATTTGCTCAAAAAACACTTTTTGTTTTTTGCTTGAAAATTTGTTTTCGCTATTTAGAGGCTCGATGTCAAAATTTGGGTGTTCACTATATCGAGGTGTTCACTATACCCAGACACGACTGTAATAATAATTTAATTTGGTTTAAAATGTCAACAAAAACAATAGCAATTACTATCAATCACTAAATGAGAAAACGACCAAACTAAACACGTGATAGCCTCACGTTTTCACTACTTTTTGACAAAATCAAATTGCTTATGGCAATCAGCTTGGGAAATTTCCGTCATAGAAGCAAATACAAGTCAGCTGGCAATAGGCCAATTAAATAACTTGACGACTCTTCAATACGTTGCGCTAAAAATATATTATCAAATTAAATTCGTTGATTTATCTATGAATATTTGTAAATAAATGCATTTCGTGTCCATAATTATGTGTGTAGAGTCTGTTTAAAATTAAGGTGTTTGTTTTTGCTCAAAATACAAACAATAAAATTAAAATTATAAATAAAATTAGCTAGGGCGATTTTACATGCTCACTCATGTCGTTTTGTATTCAGGGATTAAAATCTAAATACATATATATACCTACAAATATACATATATTGGTTCTTGTGTTTTTTGCCGAAAGTGTAAACGAAATCTCAAAGAAATGTTTTTAATGTGCTTGCAGCATAAATTCTTCCAAAAAGAAAAACCCAACGGCGCAAAACTTTTGAAATATGTTTGTATACATTTTGCATACTTAATTTGAAAATAAATTGGCGCCAGAACAGTAAACAGAGAGCTACAATTTCGCATTCCGATTCTGTGAACTCAGGTATAAAACTCAATGTACTCGAAACTGTTATTTTAGAAGAATCTTGAGATCTTGAATATATCAAAATAGATAAAACATACAAGCTACGCAATAATCGCTAACATATGCCTGGAAATAAGATACAAAAAAACAGACAAAGTCCAACTTTTACGGCACAACAATAAATAGAAAATCATTAAAATGAAAAAATTTGCTTTTCTTCAAATCTTGTGCTGACGTTGGTCTGCGTATTTACTGTGCCCGAGATAGCCAAGCAATGAAAACATTCACATAACTCAAATTAAATTATTCCAGGTATCTACTACGTAAACATTTTAGATTAAATTCAAACTCTCCGCATGAGTGCGATAACGAATTGAAGTGCATGGGCAATGCTGAAAGTAAGCGTCAAGTGTTTGTTTGTCTTGAGCGCCAAAATTAACAAATAATCACATGTTTCTCGAAAACATAAACGATTGGCGCTTTATCCGTCATTTACTGAATATTCGTATTCGCCAAAACAAGAGGAAACAACACACACAACGCTTTCAGGCCAACTGACTGGATGTTGTACTCGTACGCCACATAACTGTTTCGGCAAATAGCAACAGTGCCAAATCAATTATAATTTGGCTAATGCCTCGTGTTTCGAGTTTATTTATTTCTTCAATTTACTTCTCGCCGCTTCGATATCGCTATCAAGTATCACGCAGCGGGCGCTTGATGTTGATGTGACGACAGCTTTACGTGCCATGTTGACGCCACTGAACTGCCTAGAAAATGATATCGTCATTTTTGCCATACCCCCGCCACATGATTGCTGCTTGGCGTTTTCGAAAGCTTCGTGGAGTGGGGAAAAGGTACGCGTTTCAGTAGGTAATCTGATGCATTTACTTACAATTCGTCGCCGCGTCCTTCATGCAATTTTTTATTTCTTTCTGAACCTTTTCAGTGCACTACTCGACGTCTCAAGAATAGCTGCTTAATTGTGTATAGCAAAAAACAGCAAAGACGCATAGAAATCCACTCAATCCGGCTGAGGTGTGCTTGTGTCTTTATACATTGAACATACATATCTGAGTGTAGCATAAGGTCGTTGCCTATAAGCAAATTCATACCTACACGCATTCAGTGCGGCACTTCAGAAATGTATCGTTAAAGTTGCAGCGGGAAAATAATAACAATGGAAACAATTTATTGTTCACTATACTCGTTGTTGAATGCGCAAGTCAAATGCAATTTTATTCAAGAAACCTACAAAACGTATAATTGTGCTTGTGACACTTTAAATCAGTTCTTATCAGCGTTTGCTGTGTTTCATGTGGACACCAAATGCTCACATAAATTTCTCCAATTTGCATAGAGTCTTTGGCATTTGCTTGTAATATATATGAATATGCGCAATCAATAATACATATTTACCCAAATATGGAAAAGCGTTCATAAATAACTTACAACTCTATTATTCCAAATAATTGTTTTAGGAATGGGAAAGAGCTTTTTCGACAATTGCTAACTGTATGTACAAATGACGTAAATCAACAACCACAATATAATTTGTAAGAGTGTATGTTTGAGTCTGAATGTATGTTTATATAAGCTCGAAAATTACTGACGGCAATCCATCATCACGTCTGAATGAACTCCGCCAGCCTGTGTGTACCGTATTTACCCTTAAAAAGCAAATACGCAGTGTAAATGCAAATATTGCAGTGTAACTAGCCGCGCGCAAAAAAAAAAACGAAAAAATAACATATATCTGTAGTTTCCGAAAAAATATGAACATTTCATTAACTCTTATTTGTCTTGTACAGTTTGCAGGGAAATCTAACAAGGATATGCGCGTCAGCTGCTGCCCGCCCAACAGTTGCCGCTGCAGCACCAAATGCTGCGGCATTAATCGATACGCGACAATTTCACGATGTTATTGGCGATGTGATCTGCCCTTCCGGCGTGAGAGGCATCGATCACATACGAGATTCGCGCTTGAATAAGGTAGGTCGAAAATATTAATGGAATTTGCCCATCAATTGTATTCGCTTTTTCGTTGCCGTAGGGTCTGGCGTTCACCTTGGAAGAGCGACAAGTGCTGTGCATACATGGCCTATTGCCGGGTCGATTTAAGACGCAAGAGGAACAGCTGGAACTGTGTAAACTTGCCGTAAATCGCTACACGAACCCGCTGAACAAGTACTTGTACCTGACCGACTTGCAAGATCGCAACGAGCGGCTGTACTTTCGTTTCCTGGCGGAGAACATTCATGACTTGATGCCTATCGTGTACACTCCGACAGTGGGTCTGGCATGCCAGCGCTTCGGCTTGATATACCGTAAACCACGCGGCCTCTTCGTGACAATTAACGATCGTGGTTACGTTTTTGATGTTATCAAAAATTGGTACGTAAAGCAATACGTTGTACATTGTACATACAATATATGTTCATATCTCTACATTTACAGGCCCGAACAAAATGTGCGAGCCATCTGTGTGACGGACGGTGAAAGAATTTTAGGCCTGGGCGATTTGGGTGCCCAAGGCATGGGTATTTGTGTTGGCAAATTGGCGCTGTACACGGCCCTGGCAGGCATCAAGCCACATCAGTGTCTGCCCATTTTGGTTGATGTGGGCACCAACAACATTGACCTGCTGCAAGATCCACTGTACGTGGGCCTGCGGCAGAAGCGAGTGGGCGGCCGTGAATACGACGAGTTCATTGACGAGTTCATGCAGGCTATTGTGAAACGATATGGCCAAAACACACTGATCCAATTCGAAGATTTTGGAAATCATAACGCATTTAAGTTCCTCGACAAGTATCGTCATACCTATTGTACGTTCAACGACGACATTCAAGGCACAGCAGCAGTTGCTGTGGCTGGACTTTACGCGAGTTGTCGTATCACCAAAAAACGAATCGCCGACTACACGTTTTTGTTTGCGGGTGCTGGCGAAGCGGCCATTGGTATCGCAGATTTGTGCGTTAAAGCAATGGTGGACGAGGGCGTGCCGCAACAGGAGGCAGAAGACAAAATTTGGATGGTAGATATTGACGGTCTGATAACGAAAGGCCGCAAGGAGGGAAGCATATCCCCGCATCAGATGAGATTTGCTAAAAATCACGAGCCTATCAAAGATTTGGAACAAGTTGTGGCAGAGGTCAAACCAAATGTGCGTATGAAAAATTTGCTGTCGTTGTCCGTTGAAGTGGTATTGATTTGTGTGATTGCAGGTGCTAATTGGAGCATCAGCGGCAGCCGGAATTTTCACAGAAAAAATTCTACGTACAATGGCCGCGAACAATGAGCGCCCCGTGGTATACGCTCTGTCGAATCCTACTGACAGGGCCGAATGCACTGCCGAACAAGCGTTCATAGCTACCGAGGTAAGGATTTAAGTACCAAAGGGCACGTGAATTCACAATCACAGCACAACATATTTGCAATTAATTAAGTGTTCTACAAACCTCATAACGCTCTTTTTTATGCATGTCAGGGTCGTGTTGTCTTTTCTTCGGGTTCACCGTTCCCGCCTGTCAACTACAACGGCAGAATATTTACACCTGGCCAAGGCAATAACGCCTACATATTTCCAGGCGTCGCTCTGGGTGTAATTTGCACAGGCACGCACCACATACCGGACGAGATGTTCCTGATTGCAGCAAAAGAACTGGCTGCCACCGTGGACGAAGCTGATCTTGAGCGCGGCTCGCTCTATCCGCCACTGAACAGTATTCGCGAGGTGTCGATGCGTATTGCAGTGCGTGTCACCCAGTGTGCATACGATACAGGTATGGTGGGCGCTACTTTTGCTGGCTTTCGATCGGAATTTGAAGCATTTAACTGAATTTTAGGACTTGCATCCACATATCCGGAGCCAGAAGACAAACGCAAGTGGTTAGAGGGACAGCTGTACAATTTCAGCTACGAGAGTTCCATGCCAGTGACTTGGGCGTGGCCACGTATGCCATATTTCAAGACTCGCGAATTGACTCCCACTGTACTCTTCGCAGACGCAAGTGATTGAACTTTTCCATTTTTACTAGTTGCTACTTTTCTGTTTCTCTTTATCGTAGGCGTAAAAATGCCTTAACAACAACTCATATACAATACTCTTTCTTAATTAATATGCCCGCATACTAACCATTTATTTATACACTAACCGCATACTAACACTTGACTCGGCATGCGAAAACTGCAAAGGTTGTGCAGCGTGCCATGCAGCGTGCTTGCATTCTTGCTTTTGACACGTGCTGGTCGTACTTATATATGTGCGTACCCACAGGCACAGATGGACGAGTAATATCGAAACGCCTTGTCGTGTCAGGCGCTAATGTTTTTACCTTTTCCTTGGCACACTGCTCACTTTCTCCGCCAACCCGCAGCTTGTCATTCATTGGATGCGTGTGAAACGATTGACTAACCATTGGGTGCTATCGTAGTAAGACAGAGACAAATGCATTGACTTTTAAATCAATTAACGTTGTTTAAAATGTGCGATCTTTAAATAAAATTTGAATATTTCCCTTTCAAACTTTTGGCAACGCAATGCAGTACTAAAAACAATATCGAAATCGAAATTTTTGTTTTAAACGAAATGCGAAAATATTGCCAGAAAAGAATAGAAAAGCCACCACTGTGGGACTCGATTCGCACTTGTGTCAATCCTTTTGCAATACGTAGATTTCCATGTGCCAGCTAATGTTTAAGTGTGTGTGTTTAACACTGTAAAGTCGTATATCTGTTGAATCGTCCTAATTTCGCACTCATTAATTTTAATTGTACAATAATTTGTTGCTTGCGTTGTAGTTCGTTGCACTTATGTATTTTTTATGTTAACATAACTCATGGCAACTGTATTTATTAATATTTTAAAATCTATTATACGCTACGTTTGCTCTGTGATTTAATATAAATTGTATACTCATGACCAGGGAAAGGATTTTGAGGACCTAACAACCTACAAAAAAGGCAGAATAAAATAGCAAAAAGGCACGGAAAGGCACTAAAAACTGCCAAAAAGGCAGAATAAGGCACTAAAAACTGCATAAAAAGGCAAAATAGGGCATTAAAAACTGTAAAAAAGGTAAAACAGGCATTTAAAAATAAGAAAAAAAATACTAGAAAATCTAAAAAAGCGGAAACGGTATGAATTTTTTATTAATTTTATTTCATTTGACGTATGCAACATACAATATTTATACCTCGTTTTTTGTAAAAGAAAAGGAACATCAAGGTTTTCAAAAATAGTTTAAAAACTAAAACTAAGATATATTATTTTAATTGAAATGTAGGCACATATTTTAAATTCATATTTTAACTTCTCATATACGAGTAAAAGCATAAAAGCCGTACTTGTATCACATTTGGCATGTTTTTTCTTTACATTTTCTACTGTACAACAAAAAATAACGGCTCAGGAATGATTAAATCAATGTAAAAGCATCGATAAGTTAACGAAATTGCAATATTGCCACTTAATTTTTTTAGTTTCAAGGTATTTTTGCGAAACAAAAGGGGGAAAATATTAAAAACGAAAGAAAAATAAAAAGGCGCTCGACAAATCTTGAAAAAGGCATTTTGTGGCATTTATAGGTGAAATAGGCACTAAAAAAAGGCATTTATGGGTGAAAAAGGCAAGCTGCCTTTTTAAGGCAAAAAAAGGCAAAATAAAAGTGGTATATTTCTAATCAGGAGGACCTAATTCGTGCTCATTTTCAATCAGAAATGCTCTATCTAGCAGCAAACAAAAAAGGCAATTTCCACAAATCCTTTCCCTGCTCATGACACTAGTATTATTAAGTCATCGCACACTGACTGCATGTTTCTTTAGTTTAGGCGCCTGGCTGTAGTTTATTATTATTTCATATTTGATTTGATTCGACTATTTTCATACTTTTACGTTTATATTTACTAAGAATCATAGCGCAATCTTGTTTAATAGCCTAATTTCAATGGGTTTCCCCCACTAAATTTGTATCTTTACACTTGCATCTTGACGCTTTAGAAATTTGTTGCGTATTGGGGAAACCCTATCATAAGTTTTCAATAAATAACAATTACTAATTTTTCTATTTTCTTCATTATCTGCAATAATTTCCCCATTTCAATAGAGAAAAAAGAGTAAATACTATCTCGCTTGATGAAACTGAAGCGGCTGCTGCTCCTCCCTACAACGCCAAAATTGGGACTATCGCTGCCGCTATCGTTCGGAGCGTAACTGATTGCCACCGTATTATGTCCGTAATAAATACCTACGCATTAAATAGCAAATTAAATTCTACATTTATGTTGATCTAGTTTGATTGTATTGTTAAATTATTGATTAGTCGTATTTACTATAACAAACGCTTTACTATGTTTATATTGCTAATTTATTTATTACTTATTTAAAGTTATATTAACTATTGCACCAAGTAAAATAAATCAGTGAACTTGAAAAAAATGATGAAGAAATACATTACAAATTTAAATGTTTTAGTATGTGCGTTTTTAATTGTGGTAAAACATGCATACATACATAAAATGGCCATAGGTACGGCTTAGCTCAATGCCTCACTCCCTCCCTTGGAAAAGTTACTTAACAATTTTATTTCAAGTGTCAGGCCACTCATACTCTGAAACCAGACAACAGGTAATCAACAAAAGGCCGTTACGTTTGTTGTTATGATTATTCGTATGCATATAAAAATATGGGGTTCCAGTGGCCAGATAAGCTCCACAACACTAGGATGGTAATCTTTACGCAAGATAAAGTAACTTTTTTCTTCTTTTGTCGGAGAAGCCTAACAAGCGCAGACATTAGATACATCCATTGTACTACGACTTGGTGCTTCATGTTAATGTGCTTTAAATCTACCCAACTTCCGGAGAAAAGTATAACGACCATATGTCCGTAAGTAATGTATAGTTTAATATCTCAATATTTTATTTGTATATGTATCTAATTTTATACACAAAAAATTAGTGCGTATTCGATACTAAATTCTTGCTCATAGAAGAAAACCTATTTTTGTAACGCTAAACCAATAAAACTAGAAGAATACGAATAGGTATTACTACAAAACATATTTTTTCAAAAGGATTCGCTGGAAAAAAATTCAAATATATCAAACGATACATGTTTGAAGGGACCTTACTGACATTTGTTTGGTCCTGAAAGTTCAAAATACGAAATTTCATTTGGTACTCATATCTTTATCATTGCACAGCTGTATATTTAAATAAATTGTTTGAAATAAGTATGTCCTTAAGATTTTAAAGTCCTTCTAAACGGACATCGGAACAGAAAATGAAAACCTGAATATGCCATATTACTATGAATGTCCTCTAGTTTCACTCCTATATATTCTTCTGGATGGGTCTAGGCAAAAGTGTTTTTTTTTGTCGCACAGTGTAATACGATACTGTTATTGTAATACTGATACACAATACATACACTTCAGTAATGAACACACACTACATTCAATACACATTACACAATATATACATAATACATATACAGATACATAATACAATACTGATATTGTAAATATTATCTGTGCTAACTGCTAATTTTTTAGGCTCTGATCCTGTGGTACATTGCCCGCCCTCTTATCAATCCTGCAGGTTGCTGTTGGGTCATGGGTATTGGTGGATATTGGTGCCACTATAAACCACAACTGGACACTTTTGAATACGTTCTGTGTGCCAAGAGTTAACTGAACACTAAACATTAAGTTGGTGGTGCCATCTGCATAGTGTGACAGGTTCTCAGTACCGGAGTGAAACTCGATTCTAAAACATTTCCCTTTAAAACTTTAGATTTTTTTCTTACGAAAAATTGTTTGTGAACTTGTCAATTTGCCAACAAAACATCAAATCAAATTCAGCATGGGCGCAACTTGGCATCTTAGATTATATTTAATACGTTTCGGACCGTCGCTAAAATTCATTAACAACCATCTGTAACCTCCTTAAAATTAGATACAGTTCATGTTTTTGTAATGGTTGGCTTTCTGATCTTGCAGGTTGCATGTGAATCGAACGAGCCTATGTGCGCCATCGGCTGTAGCACCCAATGCCGCGTCGGTAGCCGGTACGCGACATGTCCACTGCGCAAGAGGCATCGATCACTTACGGGAGGCGGGCCTAAATAAAGTAAGTGGTGAGTCCTCATAAGACCTGCTCACCAGCTATACTCGCTAATTCGTTGCCGTAGGGTCTGGCGTTTACTTTGGAGGAGCGGCAGCAGCTGTGCATACATGGCCTGTTGCCGGCCCGATTCAAGACGCTAGAGGAGCAACTGGAAGTATGCAAACTGGCCTTGAATCAGTATGCACACCCGCTGAACAAGTACGTGTACCTATCCGACTTGCACGATCGCAACGAGCGGCTGTACTTCCGTCTTCTAACGGATAACATTCATGAGTTGATGCCCATCGTGTACACGCCGACAGTGGGTCTGGCATGTCAGCGCTTCGGCTTGATACATCGCAAGCCGCACGGCCTCTTTATAACAATTAACGATCGTGGTTACATTGCAAACGTGGTCAAAAATTGGTACGTGGGAAAAGCGCTTCAAATTTATGTTCAACTTCATATACAGGTCGCGTTTACAGGCCCGAACAAGACGTGCGAGCCATCTGTGTGACGGACGGTGAAAGGATTTTGGGCCTGGGTGACTTGGGTGCCCACGGAATGGGCATCTGCGTTGGCAAATTGGCACTCTACACGGCCCTGGCGGGCATCAAGCCGCATCAGTGCCTGCCCATTATGGTCGATGTGGGCACCAACAACATTGACCTGCTGCAAGATCCTCTGTACGTGGGCCTGCGGCAGAAGCGAGTTAGTGGCCGCGAATACGAGGAGTTCATGGACGAGTTCATGCAGGCAGTTGTGCGGCAATACGGCCCGAACACACTGATCCAATTCGAAGACTTTGGCAATCACAATGCGTTTCTGTTTCTCGAAAAGTATCGCAACACCTATTGTACGTTCAACGACGACATTCAGGGCACAGCATCAGTGGCCGTGGCTGGCCTGTACGCCAGTACACGCATCACGAAGAAGACACTCGCCGACTACAAGTTTGTGTTTGCCGGCGCTGGCGAAGCGGCTCTTGGCATCGCGGATTTGTGCGTTAAAGCAATGGTCGACGAGGGCCTGCCGCAACAGGAGGCGGAAAACAGAATTTGGATGGTAGACATTGAGGGTCTGATAACAAAAGACCGCAAGCCAGAGACTTTATCTACACTCCAGCAGTCGTTTGCCAAAGATCACGCACCAGAAAAGAGCTTGGAGAAAGTAGTGGCCGAGGTCAAACCGAGCGTATGAAAAATGTGTTGTGGTCCGATGAAGTTGTATTGACCAATGTGGTTGCAGGTGCTAATTGGAGCCACGGCGGCAGCCGGACTTTTTACGGAAAACATTCTGCGTTCAATGGGCGCGAACACTGAGCGCCCCGTGATATACGCTCTGTCCAATCCCACTGAGAAGGCCGAATGCACTGCCGAACAAGCGTTCAACGCGACCGAGGTACGAAAGCAATCCCGATGTTAAAACCACAGCACCACATTTTTGCAAACTGTTTACAAAGCCTATAAAACTCTTCTTTACGTGAGGCAGGGTCGTGTCGTCTTTTCGTCGGGTTCGCCGTTCCCGCCTGTCAACTACAACGGCAAAGTATATACACCTGGCCAAGGCAATAATGCCTACGTCTTTCCCGGCCTCGCTCTGGGTGTGATTTGCACAGGCGCCCATCACATACCGGACCAGATGTTCCTGATTGCAGCAAAAGAACTGGCCGCCACCGTGGAGGAAGCTGATCTTGAGCGCGGCTCGCTCTATCCGCCACTGACAAGCATCCGCGAGGTGTCGCTCCGTATTGCAGTCCGTGTCACCGAGTGTGCATACAATACAGGTTGGCTACAGCGCTACTGTCGCCGGCTATCCATTGGAACTTGAAGCATTTTACTGAATTACAGGAGTGGCGTCCAGATATCCGGAGCCACAGGACAAGCGGAAATGGATAGAGGCGCAGCTGTACAAATTCAAGTACGAGAGTTCCCTGCCAGTGACATGGGCGTGGCCACGAATGCCATATTTCAAGACTCGCGAGATGACTCCCACTGTATTATTAGCAGACTCAAGTAAATAATTGAACTTTGCATTTTTACCAGTTTCTACTTTTCGGCTTTTCCATTATTTGCGAATTGCATTGACAACAACCCGTCAGCACTGTAAAGTCCTTCAGAGGCTCTACGCTTTCTGGTTTGGTTCAACAATATTTACACACACACACAGCCACTAATCGCTAAATAGTACAACAACTGCCACATTTAGTCGCTCAATAGTTGGGTGTTTCTTTAGTTGTTAATCACTGACTTACCTACTGCCACGCTGAATTTGTAGTAATAGCAGATTCCTCAATTTGCTCCCCTCTAAACGATTTTTCCATAAATATACTTAAATATTTTACTACGTTATCGGTTAAGTCGGCTGTAAGGTTTGTGGTGATTAGTGCACTTCACTATTTTCTCACGTTTCATCAGCAGTTCGCTGATCTATTCAGGGAGTTGCTAAACTCTATTATAACTGATCACCACTTATCTGAGCCGATAAAACCATCAACATCGAAACGGTTCATCTAATCTCATCATGTAAACATTTTAGAAACCAAGAAAAAGTAAATGCGGCTGCAACTATCTCGCCCCCCCTCAAAGACACATTGAAAGAACTGCTGCTCGCCATCGACGCCGCCATGGACTTGGAGCTGCCATCGTATTTCTTGGGCCATTAATACGCATTAAATAGTAAATTTATTTTTACATTTATATTGGATAAAAATTGATTTATTATTAAGGCGTGTTAAGAACTCAACCAGACCAATTTCGGATGACATATTTTAAACTTAGCTGCCCACATTTCTGATGGCTTAAAATATCCCTCAGACTTAGTCAAAAGTAACAATTTCCAAATTAGAACTTAGTTATGGGAAATTGATTTAAGGAAAACGAAATTCTTCTTGAAGTAATAGTGTTGACCACGAGCTCAAAACGATTAAGAACAACCTGTAGGCCAATTAAAAGAACTGTTACGGATCAATACCCACCGGTGGTTTTACAACAATTCGCAAATTATCCGTTTCATCCATCCGAAAATTGTTCGATTGAGACCCTACACCATGTCTCGAATATTGTAGTATATTGTTATTGATTAGTTTTATTTGCTACAAAAGACACTGTACTCCTTTATATTGTCATACATATATTGAAAATATAGACCACGTGAACAAAAACAAAAACAAAGGCTATACGAAATCAAAACCTTTCAAAATTATAATGCTTCAAGTGGGCGTTTTGCATTAACATACAAACATATGAACATGAAAAGTACGTATTGTAGGAGGAACTCAGGGCGTGCGATTGTTTCTTTTATCGTAGAGGAGTCTATTTCGCAAACCAGATTTTGACACGGTTTCATATCGCTGCACTACGGAACAATTTATTGAGATAAAACTATATTGTAACGATAAGGCACCCTGTCGCTGTGCCATGCGCTAGATTGCTTTTACGGGCATACTTTTAGGCACGCACTTTTAGAATACGGCCGTTTTGCTATAATTTCGATATGGAAAGGATGGCTCGTGATGGGAATTCAATTTGTTAGGCCAATTTGAATTTTTAAATAAAGTGATTGCTTGTTATTAACTGCGTTTAAGAATTTAAGGGTGTTTTATTTCTAAGCACAATCCAGAGAGACGAACAAGCCCACAAAACTAAACTAATTTTCGCCAACTAATTACGCCAATGCGCCGACTAACAAATCGAACCTTTCACGAATTACTTGGCAAAAAGCTCGAGATCATAATTACTCTCCAAAAATGATTCAATGCGTCTTTTCGAAAGCTCGAATAGGCACTTATCCGTTCAAAATTTCCTTTCAACCTTCCTCAAGTTGAAATGTTGAGCTTTTTGTTTATTTTCTAAAACAACCAAAGTCATTTCAACATTCAATATCAACCAATCTTTGTAGTTTTTGTGTCTGAATAATTAACTGAGAGCAAAACGCATTAACACATTGTCTGAAGCGTGTTTTGGTAGCAAAGTACATAAGTAAGCAAGAAGGTTTTGGCACAAGGAAACCTGGGTATATTCCTTCAGGTTTGTAGGTGTTTTCGGTATGGGATGGATGAGTGGTTTGTGATGTTATAGGCATTTGTCAACAAAAAGTCACTACTCAAAATGCAATTATTTTAGTCGTCGTACTTCATCTTTCTTACACTTTAGTTGTTGCAAAAGACCCAATTTGGAAACGTAAATATTGCTCATAGTTAAAAAAAAAGTGGTTAACGATAGATGGATTTTGAAAGGGGTAGTTGCACTGAGACCAGAGATGATCTATTGTGCCCTCATAAGTTTTAAAAAACATCCCCTAATCCCACCGACCCTAATTCACGGAGGTTCATTCATAGGTTATCACCTACTGCAACATACCGAATTACAGAGCAGTTTGATGTGCTTAGGAGTCTCCTCTGCTGTTCTACAGGGTCTACAGATATTAACCTGTTCTAAACCTATTATATGCACATGTTTTCGTAGTCTGCAGTGCCCGATACAAAGCACTTTTAACTGGATCACCATTCATAAGACAGTTGAAATGGGGCCAAGGTATGTATATCTGTGCCATTGGTCGTCAAAGAGTTCAACAAAGCAATCGGCTCAAATGCATTGGATTGCCAATCAGAGGGTCGTTGGTTCGAATCCCTACTCAATACATCGAGTATTGAAATGTTTTCTTTAGGCGACTCGTGCGCATGAAAATGTCCCCGACAAACGTTCAACCCCCATTTGCAGTAATCCAAGCGAGTAATTGTGTGTTTAGTACAAAAAAGGCATATCGGGAGTAATCAGAGTATAGTAATTAGAGTACTTTGAAACAAAACGTTTATAGCCTCCACTGCGGAAGATGTTTCGTTTGTGTTGACTGTTTGCTGTTTGGTTAACTGCCATGGGCCCATTGCTGTGACGCCGTCCGCCCAGCTGACAGCACACATCATCAATGTAATATTTTGGAATCAACAACCAGCGCTGCCTAGTTGCACGTCGGCAGAGTAACAAACTGATGCCACTAATTGTGGCCCAAACAAAGCATCCTGCAGCACAGTCATCACTCGCGCAGCATTGTTGTGTGATTCACCCGATGCGGTTTTGTGGTTAGGTGATATAGTAAATCTGTGACAAGTCGTCGACACGCGATGATTTGTACTGGTCAACATTCTTGACTGGTCGGTGTGCATGCGCTGTGTGCCTGACGGTTAGATTACCACGAGCGATGGCGGGATTACCACGAGCGTCGAATATAAGTATTACTTATATTACAATGTATCTATCGGAGCCTACATGTGTGCATTAAGTGACACTGTGTAACAAAATTACTATCAACACATGTTGCGGTTTACATTTCATTAGTTTCCATTCAGCCGTTTACAAAACTGGGCACACCAATGTTCGGCTTTTTAGTTATTCTCAAAAGCGATCGTAGTACATATTAATCTTGAAATTGTATAGTTTTGATAGTAAAGTAAAAAAAATTATTTCAAATAAAAAACATGAAAAGAAGAGCAATTTATTACATATGAAAATATTGAAAAAATCTTGTCTTGTAACGATTTCAAATAAATTAGTTATGCTAATCTGTAGGAAAATTGGCAGCATATTTTAAAATACTTTCATCTCATTTTCAAAAAATAATCGTATAATAAGAATTAGCAGACTCAGAATTTATAATGTATTCATGTATAATGTATTCATGTACTGTTATTGTAAACAGCATCATTCCCTAAATAAACGATGAAGAAGCGAAGAAGAATGAGCAAAGAACTCCAGTACTAAGAACTCAGTGAAAACTTTGTGTCATAATCTAGTGGCAGGAATGATGAACTCCCGCATCGGGTTCACCAATCACGAAATTTTTTACAACTTGATAAACTTGAAAGTGGCCAATTTGTGTTGCACAGTGTAATTAGTATACAAAATAATTTGTGTAGTACAATAATATAAAATCAAGTAAAACTATATAAGTAACACCAAAAATTCACTGAAGATATTAGAATCACTTTTGTACGGCTCACACATACTCGCACATATTTGTGCTGTTTTAATTGACGGGTTTAATTATCGTTTTTGTGATTATCAACGAAAATAATGGTGAGAGATTTCGTTTACGAGGCAATCTTAACACTTCGCTTTAGGGTAGTGGCGATTGCGCGCCGCCAAGCTCATTCATATTCGTTGGGTTTTTTCGTGGGAAAATCCAAATTTAATTCGTGCTTATCCACACAACAAACATTTGCATAAAGACTTATTTAAATCTCGCAACGTTTACGCCAAAAATACTTTTATTCCAAACAGTGGCGGCTTAAGGTGCTCGGGGGCCCGGGGCGGCGTCGGCTGAGGGGCCCCCACAAACGGTGCAGAATACCGTTAGTTAGGACAGTAAACGGACAAATTATTTTGAAAAATATATGTGCTTGAAATTTTATAGACAGCAATAAAATCCCAGAGAAAAAATGAAAAATGGATAAAAGGATAATCATACTAAATCTTTCCAAATTTGATAAAAACTTTCGTGAAATTAGGAAAACTTTTGGGAGAGCAAACTTGTCATTTCAAAAAGCCATCTTAAAACTAAAAAAAAACAACAGAAAATCTTGCATCGTTACTACAATCTGGCCATTATTTTAAGCAACCTGAGCAGGAGGATTAGATTGTTTTGCGATCAGTGCATCATTACACTACTCGAAAAAAATGGGCCAATCGCATGCATAGATAAAGTGTTCTCTAGACTAACTTTCACCGCTGAACACGAAACTGAAAATAAAAAAATTTTTTTAAGAAGTGTTTTCAAAAAATCTTCGAAAAACGAGTTTTTTTTCTGTGGTTTCAGTTATGAGCACATATCTCCTGAAAGAATTATCTGATTAACACGAGCTGTCCGTCGTTCAAGAAGAAGATAATACCTTAGCCTTTTTAGTGATATATAGAATGTTCAAATCAGTTGAGATTACTTGTCAGTAACTTCCCCAAAGGAAAGTTGTAACAAAGTGAATCTTTCGACCAAAAATCATAAATTTTCGAATATTTTTTTATGGATTAAAAAAATTATCTCCCCTAGTTTTAAAATCTAAGATGAAAGATATATTATTATATATTTTTTGAGCAAATATATTACTTGAGCAAATATTAAGCCTAACATCAATAGAATTGAAATAAAAATTACAATGTTATGATGCAGTGAGTAAAAACACCAACTTTACATTTATTACACTGTGCGAAATTTTTATTTTGCCGAGACCCATCCAAATTTGGATACAGACGTGAAACTAGAGATCATTTATAGTAATCTGGCATAGTCAGTTTTTCATTTCCTGGCCCAAAGTCCTTTTAAAAAAATTTTAAAATTTTAAGGACATACACATTTCAAATATTTTTTAAATATATGCAGTTGTGCAATGATGGAAATATGGGTATCAAATGAAAGACATCCTTTTAACTAAATTTTCAATTTTAAATTTTCAGGACCAAAATATGTCAGGTAGGGAAAACATACATGATTTGGATTTCAGTCTGTAGATTCATACATCTAAATTTTATTCTATTTCAAAGTTCCAGTCTAGAAAACACTTTTATTTTTAGGTGCATTTTTCGTTTCGAGTAGTTTAGAAATGTACAGACATATTTTATAAAACCCGGTAGCAGTAGCTTACTTACAAGGAGCATAGAATTGCTTTCGTAGAAGAGTCTATCAAAGAAGAAACCCGGATTTCCGGGACGATGTCTTGTTATCCAACCAATAATTATAAAAATAATAATAATAACTGTAAATTTGTTTAATGAGGTTAAGTAATTGTGTAATTAAAATGTAAGTAATAGTGTAGTTTACAAGCAAACTCTAAGATTGCGATATTTCATTTTTAACATAGAATTTTGTATTTGCATACTTTGCACAAAATTTTAAGTCAAAAATTAAATATTGCAATCTTCGAGGGAACATTGTTTTGAAAATTTGCAAACAATTGTTATTTAGAAAGCATGTTTTCTTGCTTTTATTGAACTGAATTTGTTATTGTATATTAATTTCAAAGTCAATTGTCGACACTGTGTCTTTTTCAATTGATAAAAGTGACAAACAACCTTTCAACAACCATTGTAGAGCGCAAATAGTTTTTTACAAGTTTCAGTTCAGAAAAACTTTAAATTTTTATATACAAGCTTCTCTCGGGGGCCCCCCGCAGCCCGGGGCCCGGGGCGGTCCGCCCCTCCGCCCCCCCCTTTAAGCCGCTACTGATTCCAAAGTAAATTAAGTGGTTATTCTGACTGATTGTGGCTTTGGGAAATATGGCCTCAATGGGCTACTCAGTTTGTGTAATTATTACAAAATTAATTAATTAATTATAAATCATTATTAATTATTACTTATTTTATTATTGTTATAATTATTATTATTATTATTATTTTATTAATTATTACCAAATCATAAATTCTTATGTTACAACTTAAAAATTCAAATAGAGGCAAAGCCGTACAATACTTCAATTTATGGCACTAAAAGCACTTATTTTCTAGAATTATTATTAAATATTTATTAAATATTTTTAACATAAAATTGAGCAGAATGCAACTACAACTTAATGACGTTGCTGGTCTAAATAGCCAATGCTGGATTGAACTCATAGATATGTAATATATAACTAGCAGAGACCCTCTTACCGTAATTTCCTTTAAATTTGCTATACATAACCCGTTTTTAGTATCTCTTCATGTGTAATTAATTTGGCTCACTCTCATTTGCATTATATTTGTTTTGATTTATGGTGTGCAGTGATTTAAGATGGTTGCGGCTTAAAATAAACAATTCCGAAGAATCAATAAAGCTACATCGGAGAAGTGACAAATGTGAGACAAATCACAGAAAATTACGCCGAAGTGACTCATTTTGAAAATTTTCTTTAGAAAAGCAAGTTTTTTGTATAATATTTTCTCAGTCCTGTTCGGTTACTTAGGACGACAGCACACATTTACATACTCGCTCCTATAAATATTTCATTAAATATGACGTTAAGTCATTTATTTCAGCCGCATACCGCTGCACCAAGTCACAATCGCTACCACCTCACAGACTTTAAAACGGGTATTGCAATATTTGCTGCTATTATTTTGCTACGAACAATGCAAACTGTAAACATATTAACCCGTATAAGCCGGAATTCTGTTTCTTTCGAATTTTGCAAAAATATTTTTTGAGCACAGAGTCCTCTAAGAAACTTGAAAAAAATTTTACAAATCTAAGTTAACAAAGAAATTAAAAAAAAGTTAAAATTCATGTAAAAGATTTTTGGTCAAAATGTTCAAAACAAGCAGATTGAAACTGCCTCTGTTTCGTAACCCTTTTGCTATTTTGTTACCATATGGCAACATGCTATTTTGTGACGTCTGAATTCTCTATGGTTTTAAGAATAAATTTTTTGTTAGTCCAAGTATGAAGTTTTAGGCAAAATACAAAATTAAAAAACCAGAGACCTAAAATAATTATTATCCATATTTTTGGAAATAAAAAAATTGCCCTAATTTAAGAAATTTCTATAAATATTGGTTTTTAATAATTATTCCCAATAAGAAGTTTTTTACGTTACCTGCAACTATTATCTTGTAATAAATAGTTTTGAGTTGCATAATAACTATTATAAGAAACAAGTATATTTTTCGTTGTCGATAATTATTATTTTGGGATTTTTTTTACGTTGCTTCATAACTTTTATTTATTTTGAAAAAACATTTCTTTTACGTTGAATTACCACATTTTGAGTATGAATTGATTTTTAATTGTTTTAAATTGGCAAAAGCAAATTAACAGCAGAAACCTAATTTATACCAACAACTAAACAATTAAAAATCAATTCATACTTAAAATGTGGTAAGGCAACGTAAAAAAAACAAATTCTTTTATAAAAGTTATGAAGCAAGGTAAAACAAATTTTCGTTGGAATAATAGTTATCGGCAACGTAAATAACAAAAAATCATAAAAAAAATTATGAAGCAAAGTAAATCAAAATTTCTCAAAATAATAGTTATTGGTAATGTAAATAAAAAAGTCATCAATAAAAGTTTTGAAGCAACGTAAAGAAAAAAATCCCAAATTAATAATTATCGAGAACGAAAAAAAATTTGTTTCTCATAACAGTTAATACGCAACGTAAAAATTAATTGTCGCAAATAATAATTATAATCAACAAAACAATTTATGTTGCATTGTAATAGTTGCGTTGCAATTATTTTCTTAAAAACCTTATAATAGAAAAGTCCCTGTAAAAAACTGAATATTTAAATTTACAGAAGAAAAGTATACACCTTTCTTCAATGTAGTAAAGAGAGAAGAAGCAGAAAAAAGAAGAGATTAGTTTAATTTGACTTTTTACTTAAATTTAGTGTTTTTAGTTTTAGTTTTTATATCAATTTAGCTGTAGTAAATGAAGAAATATTCGATTTTTAGTTATGCGTAAAAAAATTTTGCTAATCACTAATAATAATTATTAATAACTCTGTTCACTCTAAAAAACAGGGTCCGGTAATTAAATTAGAAAAATTATTATGGAATGTTGTTAATATCATCACACAAAACACTCAATGAATAAATTTAAAATTTTAACTTTCACCAGTAAAAATCTGTAGCAAAAGGGTTAAGGATCACCTGTTGATGAGGTGCACTGTAATTTTTGCATTTTTAAATAATAAAATAATTTGTTTTAAAGGTTGTTGATCAGCTATGGATGAACACACATACAACCACTTCTATCCTATGTATATTATTATAACATTATTTTGCAAAGACAGTCATATATGAGCCGCTCAGTGCACAAATCGATTAACTCCATAAAACAAAAAGTTGAGAAATGCGATGAAATAAATTTGTTTTTTTTTAAATTCCCTTTATAATTTAAATTCAAATATATACTTATATGTTGTCGTTTAATGGTGTTAATCTTTACTATTCAGGAAAGTTTTAATAAATATAAAAAGTTATGACTATACCAAGTGCTTTGACACTTAAATTTAAGATTTTTCAAAAAGTGGAGTTAATCACTCTGTGCACTGAACGGCTCATATGTACATTTGTAGATCAATAAATTAATGAATGACACGTTTAATTATGGTTGTAATTGAAAAAATAAAAATTGTTTTCGTTTTTTTCGCCTCAAAATGAAAAAAAACAACTTTCTTCAATTCACGAAATAAAACATAAGTTGTACTTTTGTTCAAAATTGTACATTCAGATTATTAGAATTTGTTGTTTTACATTCAGATTATTTGCAAATAGCTTTTATAGAAATTGAGCTCGCAGACATCGTTCGCTCCAAGAATTCTACTCTGATCTAGAAGGTCGACGAAGCACACCAACGACTAATGGAACGCTCGGCCCAACTGTAGGATTTCACGTGCGCTACTGCCGAATATAAACCAAAAGAGAGCTTTGCTTCTTCCGTCATTCAGTAAAGCAGAACTTTGCAGCAGTTCTAACAGGACACTGTTTACCGGCCTGTTTGCAGACAGGCTAGGACTGTCTCATCGGAACTACTATCGCAACTGAGGAGGAAATATAATATAAGTATGCAGCATTTCCTATGAAAATATTCAGCACTTCAAATCATATGACACCGTTTTTTAGGGAATTGAACTTTTTTGTAGGGAATGAAGCTTTTTAGGGATGTTTGAATACGTGGGCATGGTAGGCCTTGTGCCACTGGGAATAGCGTCAAAATTCATATTGATTTAAATCACTACAGAACAACACAGGATAAAAACGGATTCTAACACACTCTCTATCTCTATCTCTCTCTTTATCTCTCTTTCTCTCTCTCTATCTCTCTCTCTATCTCTCTTTCTCTGTCTCTCTATCTCTCTTTCTCTCTCTCTATCTCTCTTTCTCTCTCTCTCTTTCTCTCTCACACAAATCATTTATTTGATTCTGGACTTCCCTAAAATAAATCGATTGTGTTAGCAAAAGGTACCATCACCAGCGTTGCCACAAGAAAAAACAATTTATAACCAGGAACAAAAATAAAAATAACCAAAATGTAACAAAAATAACCAAAATGTTTATTCGACATAAACAAAATAAATAACTCATACATAAATTTCAACATTTAACCCTAATTTCCAGAAGTGAGCCTCACAGTCTCACTAATGATTTCAAATGGTGATAAATCCAAAAGATTTTCGATTCCATTATTTTATGTAATCCTCTAATGGATTGTTAGAATTATATTGCATTTATAAATTTAACATTCTAGACAGTTTTGTACTTTTTAAACAAATGTTTTCAGTAATCTAGCTTATATAACCCTGACAGTCTCACTTCTGGGTTTACGTTACTTTTTAAATTCTGGGAATTAGGGTTAAGGAGCATTTAAAAGGCTTTTGGAGTGGCATAAAATAAATATTTAACACTTTCACGCCCAGTAAAAATTTCAGTGAGCTGCAAAAATAGACAGGCGATATTATTTTTAATTAGTTGTCAACGTCCGCGAACGTGTTGTTGACTCTTTTTAAAACATAGTTATCGATTTAAACAATGCTGCTTTCTTTTTCACGAGAAACAGCAATGGCTATGAGTTGCTACCATCAATCAATATCAATATTATTGCCACTTCTAATAATATTGTGGGAAATGATACATTTGTATCAGCGTGCAATATTCTAAAAAATAACCAAATGCGATCAAAAATTACCAAATAACCAAAACCCATTTTCAAAAATAAAAATAACCATTTTTGGTTAAAAATAACCAAAACGGCAACATCACATCAATTTTTTTATTATCCACACGGGCGACAAAATCGCTCACAGCAACAACCGTTGATCGGCAACTTTATTAATTAGAGCCAGTTTAGATTAACTAAAATTCAACTGAGAGACTAAGATCGATAAAACAAAACTGCAGGTGTGCGTGATTGAATGAAATCAAAAGTCACAAGAATTTTATAACCCTTTATGCATTCATACATACCTACATATATCGCACTTGATTACATGTTTCCTTGCCTTGACCATTAACTCTCAAACTATTAACTCGCCTACTATCGCAAGCGCAGGGGGTTTCCTGGTATTTCGAGTGTTATCACAAGTCAACAACTCAGATACATAACATACATATTTATGAACGTAAAAACGTCGATGGATATATTCACATATTGGTGTGTACATCGTCTACCGCTCAGCACGCCAGCACTCACCTACATACCTACATACGAGTGCACGCCGGCCACTGTTAATCTCAGCTCAGCTGAGCGCAGCTCGAACACCAGTCACCAAACACACATTTATCCGTACATGAATACAAACGACCAAAGGCTGGAACTTGTTTGCGCAGCAGTGTTGCAAAGCTACTCGAAATATATATTTTTCATTGCAGCAGCCAAGGGTTAAGCTGCGCACATGCGCACATGCGCACACACTGATTTGACTTTGTGAAATGGGAATTATTAAAAATAGTTCTTCTTCTCTTTTCTAAGTCATAAACATTGCGGCGACACTCGGGCATAAACATATCAAATATGCTAATTGTGTCGCTTATGCGTCGTACCCGATCTGCTGTAAGGCGCGCTTTCTTGCTGTGCTGCCACTAGCAGAGCTCCAAGCATTACTAAGTCCGCGGCAGCGTTTACCGTCTCGCGTGCTGCTGTTGCTAGAACGTTGTTAAAACGACTCCGCTGCGACTGTAGAATTTAAATATAAACAACAGTGTGGAACGCTTTGCGAATCAGTTTAGTTCGAACGAGATCGACGAGAGCGTTGCACTGGTTGCAGACGAGCGGAAGAAAGTCGGCACATTGCACATTGCCTTCGCATTGAAAGTGTTTACAAAAAACAAATTAGTCAAAGCCAGTCGTCGGTTCGCATCGGACAACACTCGTTGCACGGAACAGTAAAGATGTTAACGTTTAAAGTGATTTGGCTTTTGGCCATAACGCTGGGCGCGACGGTGACGGCGCGTAAGTGCACAATTTTACTGGGATCTGGTCAAATAATCAATGCTGTCTGTTCTCTTTCCTGCCTATGCCAAGCAGAGCGATCCTGCTTCACGCCGTACAACACGTACGGCCGCTGTGTGCCCTATCAGGAGTGCAACTTCATAAAGAAACTGCTGGCGCAACACGCGGTTCAATTTTCGGCGGACTCGGTCAACGACGTACGCAAATGGGTTTGTCCGGGACGACCCGATGAGGTGAGCATGCGCAAACGCTCACTGAAACATACATAAATCGCCGGTGCTAACATTAGTAAATCTGACAATACAATCCGCCCGACTCGAATGCGGGAGTGGCTCGCGTTTTGTGATGTACAATAGGAAAAACACGAAACTGTAGCGGAGCTGTTTCCGCAAGTTGTAGTTCTGACAATCTAAAGAATGTTGTGACCACTATGGTGAAATCAGAGGTCCCATTGTGCTAGAAACTATAACAAAATACAGCTAACTGAAAGGGTAGAAAGAATTGATTTTCATAACAAGCTATTTATGGCACAGTGCTAAGAAATTTCACATAGAAGATACTATTTTTTTTATAATTGTTGAAAAACTTAACAAACATGTGCCTTGATTTGAATTTGCTCATAATGATTTCATAAAGTGATACAATTGAGAATTGAATTTTTGAAGATAAAATTATCGAAAAACGGAGATTAATTTTGGTGATAAAATTCTTTAGAAACAAAATTGCCTTATTTGTCTGAGATATTTCGAGTCTAATAACCGCAGATGAAGCTCATACAATTTGAATGATGTTGTTGTTGTTGGCCTAGAAAATGGATGTTATGTCTTCATATGTAATTTTTAATGGTTTGCACTGCATTTGCATGGGATATCATGCTTCCAATTCCAAATACCAACACTCATACATACATACATATGAAAATCCCAGCTAATCTCATGTGGGCGTTATTTATTATTGTTATTTAAACATTAGTTTTCTTGTTTGATGACCATTGAAAACTGCACAAACCATCACAACAAATGAATTCTCACTGTAACACTTGACTTGTTGATTCAACTGTGAATCATTGGTAGTTGTGTGGGTGTTAGGTTTGCTGCATTGTGGACGTTCAAGTTTCCGCTAAGTGTGCAAAGAAATTATAATAAAATGTTGCTGCCTATGGTTTTCCTTAACACTAGAAAGACCGCAAGTTAGTTAGCTACAATATCTCGATATCTCGAAAAGTACACATCAGATTTGACCTAATTTTTAACAAAATAAATTTTTTTAAAATAACAAATTTTTCACGATAAAAAAAATAAAATACACCAAAGCAAAAGTTGATTGAAATACTAAAAAAATCCTAAAGAAAATACAGATATTTAAAAATAAAAACTGCCAAAATGACCGCAATGGCCTTTCTAGTATTAAGATGGAAGCGAAGTGAAACAATTTAGCTTGCTGAAGCAAAACGACGAGAGTAACGCAAGATTTGTGTTGTTTTTTTAGTAGCAAAAGATGGACTTGACTAAATCAGACGAGTACATGTCTATTGCCTTGCATGTCTGGGCGCCCCGTATTTCCCTGGGTTGGGTGAGATCCATAAGCTCGATGTCAAATCGCTGCTCAAATTCGTTAAAAACACAGGCATCCTAAAAAAATATTTATTACACCAGTTCTTAACGCCTAAGGAACCCCATCTGGTACCGCTAGGGTCGCAACAGGGTCCCAACCACCTTCACCTAACCTAACTAATGGTTTGTCTTAAGTGCTTTTTGCGATTTGAAGAACATTAACAATAAACTGGCTTCTGCCAACGACATTGTAAGATTTCATCAGCGGGGAATTTTTTCAACAAGGTTTTGTGTTTTGTGATTTTATCCAATGTTGTCGAATTGGTGCTAATTGCTGTCACCGCAAAAATCACCAACCACAGAAGTGTGCCATACCACAGGTTTGGCTGACACATTAGTCATTGCGTACTTATGTGTGCAATAATCCTTCAGTAACGAGCATTTCTCTCGGCATTGAAGTCGACTAATATGGATTTTATTAATTGTTGGCTAGTTATCGTTCGGGGAAATCTTTGTATTTACAACTTCAGCATAATTAAAAATATAAAAATATATACCAACAAAAAATATATACCAAACACGCCTAACTCGCAAAACTGCGTTGGGAACACATATTTTTTGTTTTGTTTTGTCAACACATTTCTTTTTGCTTTGCATAACAATAGTTTTGTTTTTCTAAATAACTATGTATGTGAGAGTGAAAGTTTGGCAAATTCAATGTGTTTAAATCGTTTTTTGTTTATTGTTGTTTTTATTAGTGTCAATGTTTGCAATTTTTACTTTTCATGCCATTTGCGAGGCTTATAAATGGAAAATATTTTCATCATTTGATGTTATTGTACAACGAACCGGTGTTTATTGTAATGTTTTTGTTGTCCATCAATCTGACAAGAAAATTTGCATTCCAAGTCGCCCAACACTCCTCTCGCACATTGACTGCTTCTAGTTTAAGTCTGGTTTAGTAGTCAAGCATATACTTGTAGAAGTATGTGCGTGTGTTGTTTGATTATTGTTTATCATTTACTTAACCCTTTCCGACATGAAAATAAACCCGTTCTGTATGACTTGTATGGGCTGTAGTCCAATATATTGGACATTGCGACTGAAAGGGTTAATGAGATTCAATAGAACAACCAGAAATAGTTTCAACTGCTAAGAACGTTTTTGTCAGGCTTAACCGACTCACAGTTTAACTACACCATTTTGTCAGCTTACTTTTATTTTAGTTCTTCTCAATGTCACAAAAGTTGGTAGTATTAATGGTATATCTTGAATTTACGATATAAACTATCTAAGAATCTTACATCAAATCTCATACCAATAGCCCAACTTGTAATCCTTCCCATTCATCAGCTGAGCAGACGGAGAAAGCTACAGGCTACTAAATGTCTTCTCCTGTTCATAAATATTTATACTTTGTATACCGGACATGCCTTCTCTCGCTCAGGAGCTAAAAATTCTCAAAGTGAAACTCTCAAATCATATCCTGGCACATTATAAAGGAGTCACAAAAGCGGCAATGTGGCAATGAAGTCTGGTTAACTTTCTTACAATTCAATTAGAAGCTTTCAATGATTTTTTTACTAAACAAATTATAAGGAACGACATGCTGTCAAGTAATATTTTGCAATTTTGGCTTGAAGTGCCGCCAAATATTTGAAGTGGTCCGAGCAAGCAAAACAAAAACACCAAATTTAACAATCAACATCGCACAGATGTATGCATTGTATAAAAATAACGATTTAATGATAAAATAAATCACAAAATAATTGCGCTTCAGAACCAATCCGACTATAGTAAAAAATACACATTTCTGTTATAAATATTTTGTTTGTCTGAGAATTTTGAAATTGCACTGGTAGACAAGTAACAAGTCGTAGCAGATTTTGTCTTTTTATCGCTTACTTGAAATCTGCGACAAAAATTTGGAACTTACATACATAAATATAGTAATTCCCGCAACCTGACGTTGCTTTTATATCCGAAACAGCTCGTTCCCAAAGCAACTAAGCATTTTCTCTATTCTTCTCTTTGCTCTGTCAGCGCAACTTCTGCTGTGATGAAAGCCTCACAATGCCCGAGCCGGAGTCCCCGACAACGGACCCGCCCTACGGCGACGACTATGTACCGAGCCTGGATGCGCGCGGCGTCAGCATACTGAGCGCCCAGAAGTGCGGCAATGCTGACGATGTGCGCGTTGCGAACGGCGAGACCGCCGATCTGTTCGAATTTCCCTGGACGGCATTGATGCGCTACAACACGCCAGACCATAAATTCAAATGTGGCGGCACGCTGATCACCAACAACTATGTGCTGACGGCGGCACACTGCATGGTCGGCATTCGGGACAAGCTGTAAGCTGCACTTTGATTCGTTTCACATTATTCAACTCATTAATCGATTTCGATGCAGCATCGGTGTGCGCCTGGGCGAGTACGATCTCAGCAAAGACATAGACTGTGTGCGGCTGGGAACTGTTAGGGTGTGTTCGCCGCCCGCGGAGGACTACGGCATCGAGAAAGCGATTCCTCATCCGCGCTACAGTAAAAGTTACAAAACCTACGACGTGGGCTTGGTGAAGCTGTCCAGACCGGCGGAATACAACAGTGAGTGACGCCGTTGCTGCTGCCAATGCGCCGACTTAACTATTCGCTCTTTCAGGACACATCAAGCCGATATGTTTGCCCATAACGGCCGAGGCGGCCAGTATCGGCCTGGACCAGGACCTCTTCATTGCCGGCTGGGGCTACACGGAGAAAGGTATGTACGCTTGTATCGAAGCGCATTCAAAGCGTGCATTTCCTTACCAAAACGAATTTCATTCGCAGGTTCCACGGCCAACATACTACAAAAGGCAGTACTGACCTATACAAGTCGTGCAGCCTGCCGAAAGGTTTTCCGCCGCACGCCCATCAACGAGAACCACATTTGCGCGGGCGGCGATACGAACGTCGACGCGTGCAAAGGCGATTCCGGCGGCCCGCTGTTCTCGTTAACCAACTACAACAACATACAGCGCTACGTGCAGATCGGCATTGTGTCGTTCGGGGCGGTGGAGTGTGGCGGCGATAAGAAGGTGCCGGGCATTTACGCCAATGTGGCACATTTAATGCCGTGGATAACGAGCAATATCGATTGAAATTCAAAACTGTGCCATATACATACATATACATGCATACATACACACACATATATATATATACATATAGGTATATATATATTAGATATTTAGGTAATATTTTGTACATTTTATAGTAATAAGCGTAGACTAGAAAGTGATAATAAATGAATGAAATGAAAGAATGCCTGGAATTGCTGTTTGTAACAATTTCGACCTTTTGTACGTACACATTGACAAGGAGAAAAATGTTGTTGAATCTGTGTAATGTTCCTTCACATAAAATATACTAGACTACAGACTAATTTTCCCTGACAGTTATAATCCCGATATACAATTCTCTCTTCCCCTTAACCTATTTCCCTTTCTAACCTTGTATTCCCTTTCTAACCTACTATTGTATCTAAGGTAAATTCGCTCAGTTTAACGTAGAAGAATAGGATACTTAATTATAAAATCTTTTAGAAATTATGTGATGAAGCAAGAAACAAGGTTTTTTTGATTGTTTGCTGTCTTCAACCTAACCGAACCCTACTCGCCATTCTGCCAGCTACTGTGGATCAATAAAGTGCTACGCATAGATACTTATCGTGCAATTACGTATCTATGTATACCCACCGCAGGACAATGGCCACAGGCAGACAGGACAAATAATGAATGCAATAAACGCAATAACCCACGAATTGGCACATTGTTGGGCACACTTGGCTGCGTAATGGCTTTTAGTGAATCAGTCCAACGAGAAGCCACGGCAGTGCTAAACTGTTTTAGCGCCTACGGGTTCTAGAAATTACTGCAAGATGAACTTTTGCAGCAGGCTACGCTTAGCATTGAAATTGTTAGTATCTGAGCGCAATTTTTCAAGTTCACCGTTATCTATAGCAGTTAATGTTTTGTGTCGCAGGGTTTTCTATATTGGCTCTTCGTACTTTGCTCTGCCGTTTTTCCTCAAAATCTCCATCGGCCTGTACGACAACTTCGTCTCGTCCTCCGTTTCATTCAACTTGGACACACTTTTGTAAGCAAAGCGCTTTTCCATATCGCATCTAATGCCCAGTGCATCACGCAATTGATTCGCTGCAGCCTCAACTGGAACACCACATTTCCGGCCGTCACCGTCTGCGAGATATACAATGGCGAAAAAATCTGGGACATAGGCGAGCAGCACTTTGGCGTCGAACACGATTTGCACATTGACGACTTTGTCGGCGAAATTGTGTTCTTTCGCGGCACATGCGCCACCTGCGAGAAGTGCGCCAAGCTGCCGTGCCCCGACAACTTCACCGAGCTCCTGACCATTGTACGTGTAGGCGTTCTGTCGTTTGTGTCTTGCCGTCTTTCTTTCTGCCGGTTTTCAATTTTCACTTGCAGTTTCGCAGCAAATGCACGCAGCTGCTGCACAACTGCAGCTACACCAACCAGCTCTTCAACTGCTGCGACGAGTTCCGTCCCATACGCACCGAGTACGGCATTTGCTACGCGTTCAATTCGAATCAGGCGCGGTATGTTCTAGCACCACGCACTGCCGCTATGATGCTAACGCCCACTTCTTTTCTGCTCCACGCTGCAGCAAGATGGCGCAGGTGCAGTATGCCAACAATCGCAACACCGGTCCGGGCACGCTGCGCTTCGATGCCTCCGCCGACATACAGTTGCACGTGCATCCGCCTGTCGACATACCGTTCTTCTTCTCCGAGGGCATCATACGCGAGACGGTGCTGCTGGGCAGCTTCAAGAAGATCGTCATCAACGTGATGGAGGTGCACAATCATGCGAGCGTGCACCAGTTGTCGTTGGAGCAGCGCCGCTGCCGCTTCAGCCACGAGCGCACGCAGTGGGGCCGCCAGTTGGGCATCTACGAGTTCTACAGCTTTCCCACTTGCGTGGTGGAGTGCTCGTTGGCGCTGCAGCTCGAGCTGTGCAATTGCAGTGACCACTTTCTGGCGCCGGCGATCAAGGGTAATGAGCACCGTCGACGTCTCTCCAGTTCATTTAACGAGTTTTCGTCAACCAATTGCAGCCGTCCAACAGCCGGTGCCAGTGTGCGACCATCTTGGACTGTCCTGTCTGTCAGAGCACTACGACGCCATGCTAGTGGCGCGGAAGTCGTGCGATTGTATGAGTTCCTGCGAAGAGCCCGAATATAACATCGTCTTTAGTTCCGCAGATGAGTACTGCCACGTTGGCCGTCTTGCTTCGAAATGACACCAACCCTTTCGCTTCATTTCAGTGATGCAGATCGTGATGAGGATCTCACAAGTGTACACGTGGCCCTGGTAGAACTGCCGACGCAGCGTTATGTGCGCCGCGTCACCAAAACACCGCTCGACTTGCTAAGTAAGTTGCGCCTATAGCTGTCCAAAACACTTTCTAAACTTTTGTCTGTCATTAGTATCGGTGGGAGGCATTGTTGGGCTGTTCTTTAACGCCTCGCTGATAAGTTTCGTGGAGCTGATGTTCCTACTCAAAGAGTTCAATTGGCACAACTTTTTGCAGAGAATTTGAAAATCATGCGCAAAGTAACGCTACCAGCCACTAAACATTTCAAAGTTTATGAAACAATATTTAACATTATGACGTAGTAGACATAGACTATGTATGTATGTCCACTGTGCGTTTAATTTGTTTTCCTGTGTAACATTTTACAACTTTGTGTCTACCTTTAAAACAACAGAGAACCACATTCACTTATGTATGTAAATATATAACTAATTGTGCTTTTATTACGCTTAGGGACCCGGCTTAGTCACTTAACCATGGAAAGCCATTTAAACTATTATAGTTAGATGAAAACGGCGTAGGTTGGACTTTTGTGTTAGTGGGTAAAAATTCGTTATTGCTATGTTAGCAACATGGCATAGCCACGTGTGGTGTCTGATGTCGAGTACTTAGCTGCAAATGCACAAAATATCAACATGGGTATGTGTTGCAAAGTGGCAAAGTTGGCGCCCAAATTGCGTCTACAAATTCGTTAAAGGCATAAACAGTTTAAATTAGCAAATTCATCAAGTGCATTGTGCTGCTGGAGGCGTGGACCGACCACGGCCCCTTAGCTTATGCTCATCTTTTCAGTGTGCAGCATGGGCGTGTATGAAGCGGCGTTTTCATCAATGGGCAGCGGCGAAATGAACTGCAGCAAGGTCTCAATGTACGACGGCAGATATACGCAGCTGGAGAACACAACTAGGCTGAGTGTAAGCAACACGAAACCATCTGAAAGCGATTTTAATATATATAATTTCATTTTTGTATGAACAAAACATATACAAGTCAAAAGAGGGCTGAAAGGACGGCTGGTGTATGGGCAGCGAGTCGGAGAATCAAGTGGATGCTGCAAGATACGCTTTAGTCTCATTATCGGGCTATAGTGTTTCTAATATACTTATGTTTGTATATATACACGACTACACACATTGGAAGAGGTATAGACTGCCTATAAACATAATAGTTTGTTAACATAGTGATTTTTATTTCTAACTAGTTTACACTGCTTTTTATCTAAATGCACTTTGATAGAATTAAAGGCATAAATTTCCAGAAATTTCAAAAAATGTACATAGTATTTAAACAAGTTTAAGCTGTATTTTTTGCTGTCGCTTCTGACTTAATTCCAAAGAAACATATGGAGATGCCAGGTATATCATAAAGTGATAACTAATTATAAATAAATGTTTAAATTTAGTTTTTCACTGTATTTGAAACAAATGTTTAATGCAGAATTCCACGAATAATGTTAACTGTCTTAAATATCGCTTTCAGAGAAATCTGGCTCATTATAATTCAAGCACAATCAAAATTGTATAAATTACAAATTGGTTTCAAGCTCGCTCGTCATTGTAATGACCCGCCAACTTGTTTGAACCTGAAGCGCAGAACCAAAAGCAATTATAATATTTCCCCATAGCGAAATTTGATATTTCCCAATATTCATAGAATGGCATTTTGTAGTCTCAAGTTCTTGAAAATTAACGAAATAATAACTTCACACAACAAATACTGTGGCTGAAGTCAAGCTGAAGCTGAAGGCTGAAGCTGGTCATTTGGGTAAGAAAAGTTTGGTTAAGCAGCCCAGAGGTAAGTTGGACCGAAGCCATTCTTTGGTTGGATTGATTAAAGATTTAAAAAATGTTTTTGCCGTTTCTAAACCAATTCTCAAAAGCAAAATCTATGGTTTTATGCCGATCTGTGATAGTTTCAAAATTTTGCAAGGTCCTAACAATACTTGATGCAGATTCTGACTTTTGCAGAGTAGCTTCAAAGAATGTCGATTTAGAAGGATTTTCGCTCATAACTCTACAAAAGTATTTAACTGAAGTCTCATGGGGTTATAATGGTTAGAGTTGGTTAAAAACACTGTAATCTTGGAATGAGAAGTGTTGCAATTCAAGTCAAGTCCCCTGAGGGATCTTTTACTTAACAATCCGATTTACGTGTCGACAATTGACTGCAATACCTCAAGTCAGTCTAAAACGACTTGAGAGCAAATGTGAAACTTTTTGCTTTCATTTGCTTTTCAGTAACAGCAAAATTTGCCAAGGTGTCGCCATAACCTAAATAAGTCTAACTTCTGCACACTGCCGCACAATGAACAAATCTTAGACTTCTAGCAAATTACTGCAATTTTAACTGAAAATTTATGGCGTATCTCAGAAGTGGCACAATAAGTGCAATCGGAACTCACTTATTAGCTTTTTCTCCCACGGCTCAAACATGTAAATGCAGGTGACCAGTTCATATTGCATGTAGAGGCTCAGGAAAGCGTTCTTCACCAGCTTCAGCATTTTCGTCACTTCTCCGCTGCGTTCGACTTTGTGTAAACTCCCAATGCTAGGTGATCCTATCGACCTTAGTGCACGTTGTCTGCTTTCATTTAGTAATTTCGCCTGCAAGGCAGCTGCGTGAAAATTGTATCTTATCGCTTTTGCGTGAAATGTTTTTGCTTTTGTTGCTATATTTCTAATTTGTATTTACTTTTTGCTCATCTGCGTGCCCCCATCGACTTATTTGACGTTTTGCTTTGTTGTGCTTTATCGCTTTTGTTTTTGGTGGCAGAACAGCAGCTGATGTGGTGAAAATCATCTGAAGTTGGGGGAATTGCAAACTTCACCACGCTGAGCATGGATTTGCAACATCTGGCAGCACTACGGCTGCAGTGCCTGATGAATAAATGAGGTTAACCCTCTACTCCCCAATTTTTTTTTAAGTCAAAAAATTGTTCACCAAGTAGGTTTAGAATCATATAAGAAGGGACAATTTTTTAAATACAAAAATTTGCTTCTGTGTGGGCGTGAAACCTTTATAAATTTGCGTGCCTTAAGGCCGTACTGGGCACATAAGCTGATGAACAGTTTCACGTTTTACTGATTACACTACCCGACATGAAAAATTAACCTAAAAATAAAAGTGTTTTCTAGGCTAACTTTGGGCCGCTGAACACGAAACTGAAAATCAAAAAATTATTTTAAGAAGCGGTTTCGAAAAATCTTCGAAAAACGACGAATCATCCGACTAACACAAGCTGTCCGGCGGTCAGAAGATAATACCTTAGCCTTTCAAGCAATGTATAGATTGTCCAAATCAGATGAGATTTGGCTGGCCTTAAGGCTGCATCTGTTTTCTCAAGCCAAAAAAAAGACTGTAAATACTTTTTTCACTATAAAACATTTCAAATAAATAAATTACATTACACGGTACTCACTCATAATTTTCTTGTTTTAACCATTTAACGAAAAGTATTTTTAACCCTTTCCTTCCCGAATTATAAAATAGCCATAGAAACAAATTGGAAGTTGGTTATTTGAAACGAGAGAAGTATTTAAAAGTATTTTGCATCATACTTAAAATGGTTTCGACTTTCCAGTGGGTGGTGCGAGGGGATGGTAGCCATACTACACTGGGCTTTTATGAAGCAAAATTACAACATATTTTATATGAAAACAATATTTCCCTTTATTTACAAGTTTTTAGAGTTATTTGTTAGAATTTTAGAGTTATTTGGTGTCCTTTGTTAAACAAAGAGCAATATTACATTTTTGGCATTTAATTCAGCTGCCCTGCCGAGCGGGAGCCGTTGCACAAATGTTAACAATTTTCAATGTTCCCAAAAAACAAACTACATATTTTGCTGAAAAAGCTCAGAATAATGTTTCTTTTAAGCGACACAATTCATATAATGGGGAAAAATCGAAAATTATACATCGAAATTCCAAATTTGAATTTGGTAGCCATATGGCTACCATGGGAAGGAAAGGGTTAATATTTTTTTCTTTTCTTTACTTTTCACGAAATAATTATTTCTACTAATTTCCACAAAGTTCAAATTTCAACTGATAATAATGGAAAACATGTGACGCTTACAGCCGTGCTGCATTAAAGAAATGACAACTTAATTTATCTATAACATGCCCTAACAATTTCATTTAAAAAAATTAAAATTTATGCGAACTTTTCAAGGTTTTGGTGGATCCTGCCTGAAGGCCGTATGGGGCAGTAGAGGGTTAACTTGTCAGTCACTAAAATTCCCATCATTTGAAACAGATGTGTACAAATCAAGTCGTTTATTATTGCTTCGGAATTACAACTTTATAGGATATTACAGTAAATACAAAAAATCATCATCGTATTCGTCGTGGTCGTTGTTCAAAGAACTTTACAGCTAATTAGAATAAATAGTACCAATACTAATAAATAGAATTCAGATTAAATTGCAGCCTAGATTGTATGTAATTCTACATACGCTAATATTACAATGCAGGATACAAAAAATAATAATAATAATAATAATATTACATCGAAAACAATGTACAGGCAATGCAATTTCGTATAATGCTTACTACTCCAACCACCGACATTACCAAAAATTGTTTTGTGTCTTTTATTGTACAATTTCAATTGTATTCGTATTCTGTGTTGGTCGCTGGTCGTGGCTTAAGTTTTCAGTACTAAAATATAACACTGGCATTTTTAATCAATAATTTAAGTTCGGAATTCGCTATTTTACATTATTTACATGCGTTGAAACTACATTTAGATCTATCGCTTAAAAACTACGTGTTATGCGTATTTACAATCGTATTGTAGAAATCTTACTGTGGGTACATGCTAAACTAAATACCTACAATTACAAGCAGTTATTACGATCATGGAAAAAGCAAACAGATTATAAAAAATTATAATAATGTCTTCGTTTTACTTTTTAATATCACACTGTGTAGGATCTTTTTTCAACAAACTCTGCATCCGTCCCGCGTCTGGCTTCGTCTACCTGCAACTCTCCATTGCTATCCAAGGCAACTAATTCGGCTAAAATGATCGCTTCGATTGCAAAGCGCTAACTACAGTTAAGGCCTAACACTACGGTCGCACTTACAGTTAACAATTGTCTTTTCGTCCGATTTAAAATGCACATAAATTATTTAAGTAAATGTGTACGGGCCTTGCCGCAAATACCGTTCGAGCGGCAGCATTCCAATCGCACGAGTGCCGCTTATCGCCTCTCATGCTGGCAAGCGGGAGCAATGCTCGCAGCACGGCACTTTGTTCGCTTTTGCCGCGTCACAGCTCAGCCCACCGCCAGCTGCTTCATGCGGCGCTAATGTTATTGGTAAAGTTCCCACTAATTCGGAAAAATCTCTGAGATCATTGCAAATTGTTAAAACTTGTTGTTGTCGCAATTCACTACTACACGACCACAGTCAGCACGTCCGAGTCGTCGGTGGCTGGCGGCGGCATAGACTTGCAATTGAGCGATCTCTTTCCGAAATCCTTGCGCGGACTGTCCAGCGACCCGACCGTATTCTTCTTCATGTCCGAGTTCTGCGTCTTGTGGAGCAGTATCTGCGAGCCGCGCTTCTGCACGTGCGCGTGCGCATGATGCAGCTCCGGCTTGCCGCCGCCACTCCTACTCGCAGCGCCGCCCACTTCCAGTTCGCAGTCGAAATTCGACTCGCCGCACGCCGGATAGAGCGGCTGTGAGCGGTGCAGCGCCGAGCCGGAGGCGGCCACCAGCGACGACACCGTTGCCAGCTCGGGCGCCGGATTCAGGCTCAGCTCCATGCCGTTGGAGCGGCCCAGCGAGCTGGTGCTGCCCTTCAGCGGGTTCGTGTAGCGGCGCAAGTTTTCCTCGTTTTGCAGATTATTCGATTTCTCCTCTTCGTGGCGCAGCTGATCCAGCGATGGTGCCAGATTGATGCCCGACGTCGAGCGCGGTGCGAGCCGCTGCCACCAATTGAAGCCAATGAATGCGGCAAACCCAATCAGCACAATTGCAATGCCGCACGCTATACCAACGATGAGACTGTTGTTGTTGCCGTCGGCAACTAACGCCGTCTCCACCTTCACCTCCAGTATGGAGATGAGCGGCGCCAGCTTGATGTTGCGCAGCTCGTTGCGGCGTTGCAGACTGTTGAGCTGACGTGACGAAAGCAACTCGCCCAACAAGCCAATCGCAGCGGGCAACTGCGAGTCGTTCGATTTGGTTGAAGACTGCAAGAAAGAATCGAAATCGCATTATGCAAAATGTTAAAAAATTTAGCTATCTCAATGACACTTACCACTGTTACCTCGATAGTGTCGTTTGTGCCAGTCTTAAGATCACAAATAATTATCAACATGCCCTCGTCGTTGCCCGGCGGCAGTTTCACCAGGCGGGAGGCCAGCAGAAAGCGTATCACGGAGCACAGCCCCTCGACGGACGAGCCTGTGCCCACGCGCTGCAGATCCAGCAGAATAGTCAGCCGCGCGCAGTTCTCGTTCAGCAGCGCCTGGTTGGGCCAGCAATCTGGCTGGGCGGGCAAGCGGGGCGGTGCCACGCGCCGCGATGGCTCCAAGGCGCGACAATCGCCGCGCACCGCACACGGCGGCGACAAGCACGCCTCGCTGATGGTCGGTACGCACACCTCGTGCTGCTTGCAGACGCCGGACAAATTCGACGACTTGGACGTCAGATCCACCTTGAAGCAGTTGGCGAGGCCGCACCACAGATTCGTGCAGCGCGAAGTTCCGTTCTCGCAGATGCACGCATTGCAGTACTCGTCGGTGCGGCCGGAGAGCGCCAGCTCCAGCCAGTCCGATTGGCTTTGGTTGAGCGCGTGATAGGGCGAAAGTGTGTTGCTGGCATTCACGCAGGCCGACTTCGGATCGGAGAGTACTACAACAATATGAAACAATGACTTTTTGTGAACGACAGCTTTGTTTAGTATAGATTACAGGACTTACAAATTTCGCAGCGCTGCCCATGTCGACCCGGTGGGCAGATGCACGTATAACCGCCAATGCCGTCGATGCAAGTGGCGCCGCCCTGGCAGGGCTGTGGCGAGCACTCGTTGACATTGATGCGACAGTCGGGGCCGGAGAAGCCCTGCGCGCACAGGCAGCGAAACCAGCCGGTGCCCGACTCGCAGGTGCCGCCATTGTGGCACGGCTGTCCGCGACACTGATCGATGGGCTCGGTGCAGAAGAGCCCATTCCAGCCGGGGGCGCAGCGACAGTGCGGCTGAAGGCTTTTCTCCGCGGACCCGGGCACGCAGGTGCCGCCGTTTTGGCACTGGCCGGCATAGCACTCATTGGCGCGCTCCGAGCAACGTTTGCCTGCAACGAATGAAGCAAAACATAATGTGAAACAACATAATATCGCATATTTGTCTTTTAAGGTTACTCCTCACCCTCGACTTTTTGCTCTTTTACAAAGTTTTGAGTGATCCTACAATTTACTTCGGAAATCAAAAGACTTAAGGCACAAACTTGATATGAATTAAGAATATTTGAAGCAATTGAAAGCAAAAGTTACTATCCACCCTCGACTTTTTGCTGCTTCACAAAGGTTTGCTTGCTCTATAAATTTACTTCGGAAATCAAAAGACTTAAGCCACAAACTTGAGTTCAACAAAGAATATTTGAAGCAATTAAAAGCAAAAATTACTAGCCACCCTCGACTTTTTGCTGCTTTACAAAGGTTTGCTTGCTCTATAAATTTACTTCGGAAATCAAAAGACTTAAGCCACAAACTTGAGTTCAACTAAGAATATTTGAAGCAATTAAAAGCAAAAATTACTAGCCGCCCTCGACTTTTTGCTGCTTTACAAAGGTTTGCTTGCTCTATAAATTTACTTCGGAAGACTTATGGCACAAACCTGAGATGAATTACGAATATTTTAAGCAATTGAAAGCAAAAGTTACAACCCACCCTCGACTTTTTGCTGATTTACAAAAGTTTGCTCTATAAATTTACTTCGGAAATCAAAAGACTTAAGGCACAAACTTGACCCAATTAAGAGTATTTGAAACAATTTTCAAAACGAAAGTTCGAGACAGTATTTTAAATCAAAAGTTATATTTGAATTACAACAAAAAACATAAATAGTTGATGTTGCTAACGCAAACGGCACGTACGGTGCAAGCAAGCTTTTATTGTATTAATTGAGCTGGCTGCAATTGCATTCAACGACGGTCTAATTTATGATATAACATACTAATCACCCTCGCATACAGACTTTTCTTTCACAAATAAAAAGTAATAGTTTTTTTTTTGAAAAACGCCGCCAGTTGTCACATCCCATTTGACTTGTCGACACCTTCAAATTTTCGCATATTGTTGCCAAGCGCACGATATGCTTCTGTTTTCGCAATGCAAGTGAAAGTGTGCATGTATGTGTGACTGTGGTCGCTGCGATCGCTGGCAGCCGCATACGCGTGTTTACACGTATCTGCATCCGTGCCGAAGCACTGCAGTTCGTTCGTACGAATGAATCCAATGACATTTATAATTTGCTGTCGCATCCTGTCGTTGCTGCCTATTGCCGTTGCCGCTTCAGTGGCCGCCGCTACCAGAACCCCCAACACAAAGCAGCAACAAACACAGCAGCCACGCAACACGAAACACCAAATGGAACGCAATCCTTTGGTTTCGTATTAATTCGCTTGCGCGTTTTACAAGCCACGCTGCGGATTTGTGGCTGACTAACTGACTAACTGGCTGGCTGTCTGGCTCTGCACTCGGCCACACCATCAGATAAAAAATACTTCACACACGATTAGGAATTTTTAATTAAAATATTTTGTATTTTTGTTTTGTTAATTTCATACATACAAAACATACATACACACACACACATGCGGCCGTGCGCCAGCAAACGCAAGCTGACTAACTAAGAAAGAAATAAATGTTGCAACTTGCAACCTGACACAGCGCTGCCAACAGTTGCCGCACTGGCAGCGACAAGCAGCCAGCATGCCTGCATGCATGTTGTCCGCTGCGGTTGTTGCTGTTATTGCATTTGTTGTTGCTGCGTGTAGAACACAACATTTGAGTGCGCCCGCCGCACTCAATGCCGAGTTGGCTCTTGTCGGTTCATCTTAGCCTTATCCTTTTTGCATTTTTGCGCACAGCCGCAGTTGCTCAGCTGCTCAGTTGCCGATTATGTGGTGCACGCGCCCTACTGCAGCCGCTCCTGGCCGCCACTTTGGCCGAGCGAAAATTCGCTTTCGTGCCCATAAACTCATACGGCCGTCGCATCGCATCCGACCAACTCGAACAGCCAACCTGCCACTGCACGCTGCAACAGCCACAACAACAACAACCACAATAACATTATTCGACAGCAGCAATGCGGCGCGTCGTTGATAGGCGTGTACATGCGCGATTTTAAATTTCTGGCTGGGTTTGTTTTTTATTGCTGCCTCGGCAGTTGCCCATTGCCATTCGCCATATCCGAGCAGTGCCTTTAAGCCGCCTTAATACGTTTTAGTTAACTCCACATTACTTGAGGGCCGCGTCGCTATGCCTCGGCGCAGGAATTTTGCACCGTTGCGCTAATCAGCCCAGGCAGACGGGCGGCACTGTGAAATGAGCAGCGTGCGTGTGTGTGTGCATGTGTGCGTCTGCGTGCCGGACGATGCCTCATCGATGGATGCACGTTGCAGCATTTAGCATGAGAATGATGGCACACTCGGTGGCAGTGGCATTGCCAGTGGCAGTTGCCACAAAGACAGCAGCCAGGCGCATTTGTGCGCGGGTGGCCACCGGCCAGTGTTGCTGCGCGACCGACAAATGTTTATGTTTAAATTATTCGCAGCTGCGAGCGTTGCTTGTGCAGTGTCTTTAAGAGATCTTAATTTTGTCTTTGACTATACAAACCAACGCTGAATCGGGCAGATTTTATGAGAGAAACGCATGTAACACTAAATGGTCATAAATATTAGTTTCTTCGTTGAATTCAACCGGCGGACAAAGGCAGAAGAGAATGCAGGAATGAGAATGCGGGGAAATATTGTATCAATCTCGTGCAGGGACCGTAAAAGTTATAATTTTTATTATAAAAATCAATGTTTAAGAGTTATTGTTTTACTTTTATTTAATGACTCAACAAATAAAAGTTATTTTTTATTTATACTTTAAAAATCCTATAGTAACAATTATTTTTGATTTTTTCTTATTAGTCCACAAATAACAGTTTTTTTTCGATTTTTATTTTAGTTGTCCTATGATAACAATTATATGTGACTTCTATTTAAAAAGTCGTCAATAAAAATCATTCAGTGACTTGTATTTATAAAAGTCATCAATAACAATTATTCAATGACTTTTATTTTGTAAGTCGTCAATAAAAATCAGCCAGTGACTTTTATTTTTTAAGTCATCAATAAAAATCATTCAGAGACTTTTATTTATAAAAGTCATCAATAAACATCATTCAATGACTTTTAGTTTTTAAGTCATCAATAAAAATCAGTCAGTGACTTTTATTTTTTAAGTCATCAATAAAAATCATTTAGTGACTTTTATTTTTTAAATCGCAATATAAAAGTCATTTTCATTAATTGCACTTGCAATTGCAATTTTCATTAAATATCGAAATGTATATATATTCTTGATCGGCTTAACAAGACCTGTCTTGACAATTCTATTTGCTGGAAGAATCATAACTTTTGCGTGCATTAATGAAAATGACTTTTACATTGCGACTTAAAAATTAAAAGTCACTGACTGATTTTTATTGATGACTTTTATAAATAAAAGTCACTGAATGATTTTTATAGATGACTTAAAAAATGAAAGTCATTGAATGATTTTTATTGATGACTTTTATAAATAAAAGTCACTGAATGATTTTTATTGATGACTTAAAAATTAAAAGTCATTGAATAATTGTTATTGATGACTTTTATAAATAAAAGTCACTGAATGATTTTTATTGATGACTTAAAAAATAAAAGTCATTGAATGATTTTTATTGATGACTTTTATAAATAAAAGTCACTGAATGATTTTTATTGATGACTAAAAAAATAAAAGTCACGAATAATTGTTATCATAGGACAACTAAAATAAAAATCGAAATAAAACTGTTATTTGTGGACTAATATGAAAAAAATCAAAAATAATTGTTATTAAAGGATTTTCAAAATACAAATAAAAAATAATTCTTATTATTTAATATTTCCGTAAAAATTACAAAAAAAAAATTTATTGCCAAGTTTGATTCTCCGTGTGAAAAGAAATGTATTGGTATATTTCATTTATTTGCATGATTTTTACTTCATGGTAAAATTTTCAATTATAGTTTTTATAAATAACTGTTATTTCCGGTCCCTGATCTTTTGCTAAAGTGGCATTATTCAAAAACGGCTTTTTAATCAAACAATTTGACAATACGAACGCCGCATCACAATGGGCCTTTGAGACCTCCGAGTGTATTGAGTAATACTGAGTAACTAGCAAGCTGCCTCTCTTATCTAATCTAACCACTTAGTTTCTTTTATATCATGAGAGCAACTAAATTAACGTCAAATTTTCATAAATGAGTTAAACATTTTAGCATAGAAACTGCAAAATAGCTCGGCCAGCTATTAGCGCTGTGCACATGTTTGTTTGTTGTTGGGTCAGTGCGACTTATATTAGTTGACACATCATTTGCCGAGTATCAATTAACATCTCGGTGTTGACAAAGAGTAATGATAAGCGCCTAATTGAATGAAATAGCCACCGCGAAATATGCAAATAAACAAGAAAATATCCACTGACCGAAGGCGGCAGTAGACGCGACAACTAAAACCAAACATGCACAATTTGGAGTAAATTTGAAATTTATTGCCAAAATAAATTGAACCTTTCACTTGCAATTAATCAGCATGCAAATTCAAGTTTACCACAGCAGCCTTGTTCTTCTGCCCCTACCGTTGCTTTTGCCTTAGCCGTGGTCAGAGCTTATCCATTGGCAACACACGCGTACAACTGCGCAAAGGAGTGCGGGAAAAATTAGCGAAACGCCACTGCCACATGGCTGCACTGCTACGTCGGGCAGAGTGCACAAATTAACACGGGCTGCAGCACAGCAACCGCCACGGCAGTTAGCAGACAGACGTATGGACGGAGCATGCACACACACACACACACACACACACATGGACATGTTAATGCAACGAATTTGCTTCTTCAAATTGAAGATCGCGTTAAATTGAAGTAATAATGCCAGCCACAGTTGGCGGTAATGATAACGAATACTGCCGGCAGGGGGAAATGCCAGCAACAACAATAACTGCTTAGCGAATGAGAAAAACTGATAATTAACATTATGGACAAAAGTTGCATCTGTATCGAGGCGCAAACGCAGACAATAACAAAGGCATTCGCAATGCATATGATGCATGTTGCTGGTGCTGGGCGCAGTGCAACAGCAACAGCCACAGGAACAGCAACAACAACCACTGGGCCAACAGCAGCCACGGCAACAAGTGCAGATGTGCGTTTTTTTCGTGTGCAGCGTTTTAATTTCTTTTTTGCAATTTTCTCAAACTTGCGTTGTTGTTGCTGTTGTCATGTGCACACAGCATCCGCAACTAACGATTCGGTTTTGTTGTTGCCTTTTGTTTGTTTGGTTTTTTTAAATATTTTTTTTGTGTTTTGTAGTTGGCGCACTGCACTTGTTGCTGCCATTCGCTATGGTCTTTTGTTGTTGTTGCTGTCGCTTCTTTTCGTTTTTTGCTGCTCTTCTTATGTTTAAATAACATTCGATTGTTGTTGGTGTTGTTCTTACCTGTCCAGCCTGATATGCATTCACATGTAAAATCACCATCGCCGTCAAGGCAAATTCCGCCATTTCGACAGGGATTTGGGGAGCACTCATTTAAATCTGCAAGATAAAAAGTCGGCGCACAACCGAAGACGAAGCGTTAAACACATAAAAAAAATCACAAAAAGCTCACAGTCAAATATTACGAAAAGAAACAACAACAACAAAGATAAAACAAAAATAAAAAGCAAGCGAACAACCGTCAGCGGGCCATACAAATGAGTTAAATGAGTTGGGAGTTGGCACTGTGCGGCCGCTGCAGGGTGCACCGTGCAAATGTCTCTTTATCCGTGCGGCGTCCTGTACCCTTGTCGGTTCGTTCGTCCGTCCGTCCGTACATACGTAGCCTGTCATGCTGTTTGTCTGCCTGTCGGCTTGCTGGGCTCTGCGGAAGCTCGGCGCAGTCGCTGCTTGAGAAATTCCTGGTTTCTGCTCTTCTCCGCCGCCAGTTGATCCTGCCGAAACACACGCTCGCCCGCACACCGACCCCTTGGCAGCTGCCGTGCGCTTCGCCAAGTGTTTAAAGTGACTTTAAAAAATTTTAATTAACATTTTATTTTTTCCACCCGTTGCCCGATTCGTTTCCACGTTTATTTGTACATTTGTTTGCCGATTAGTTAGTTCGCTTTGTGCATGCGGGCCGTGAAAAGCAGAGCTCTGTGTCTCATTTCAGTTCTGTTCAGTTCAATTCTTTTCGGCTACTACAGTCGCGTCGACGCCATTGCGGCGATATCTCACACTCATTCCCAGAACTTTATCATTGGATGCCGCTTGCGTTCGTCCGTCCGTTCGTCCATTTGTCCGCACTGCTCTTCGCATCGCATCACTTCACAACACTTCAATTCACATCAACACTTTGGCCCCGGCCTCATCCGCTCCACCGCGCTGCGTATTAGCAAACATCGTTCGACACTGCCCGATTGAACCGCGCAGCCTCGAACTGATTCATTAACTCAAAGTCCCAAAGCGAACGTTCAGTGTACGGAATTTCACAGAATTAAACATTCAAATATTTTTACGGCGTTCTTTGTTTGGTGCCCATTCGCTGTCTCCCGCTCCCTGTGCTGCTGCAACACACTTTGTTACCGAACTCTGCCAGCAGCGCCAGTCAAACGCAAAAACAAAACAAAAACACGGTGAGAAAGTATTTTATGTCTTTGTTCGCTCAGCGCAGTTTTATGATGGAATGATTAATTTTATTTCATTTCGAGATTAGAAAACGATTAACCGCACTTTTAATTGCCAATCAAATCGCCGACATAAAACAACAATGCGCATACGCAAACCATTTGCGTTCGCTGCGCAAGCTTTTTGTTTCTCCACAAATGTGACAAATGTGTCGCGTTTCGTACGGCGGCGTACTTACTGTGCTCACAAAAGGTGCCCGTGTGCCCGACGTGACACTTGCAGAAGGTGCCCACATCGCCAATCTCGCAGGTGCCATGCCCACTGCAGGGCAGCGTGTTCATAGTCGAGTTGGCGAAACAGCCCTCTGGAAGTAGAATGCAATTAATAGATGCGGGCACACCGTCTTCCCGGCGAGTAGCACTTACCGTTGCAGGGCGGCTGCGAGCAGAGCGGCCGTATTTGCTCGCAATGTTTGCCGGCGCGATCGGGCGGACAGTGACAGTAGTAGCTGCCGGGCGTGTTGAGACAGCGACCCTGCAGGCAGGGCGACGGCGTGCAGTGATCCTTTGCTTCCTGCAAAAAGAAAATATTCGTAATATTGAAACATATTTAAATTAAGAAACATGAGTCAATAGTTTCAAGTGCTCTGCTCGAACAAAATTAGATTAAGAAGCTGCACGCAATCATGTTTGTGTGTTTCTAAATTAATGCAAAAAATCCAGAGTTCTATGCTAATTACAAACAAAAAGATATTTAAATACTCCTAATGCTAATAAAACTTAAAGTCACAACTACTCCAACCCAAAAAATTAACATAAGTATATCAACAGTTTGAATAGCTCAGCTTGAACTTAAATAATGATAATAGATCAGGATGAAGCTGTCCGCAATCATGTTTGTGTGTGTGATAGTGACTTCCTATATTAATGCCAGAACTTATTTATTTAAGCTTTAAGATGGGAAAGCTTCAGATTTCCAAAGCAATTTTACTTAAAATAACAAATTTTACTGACGAAAAGTTGAACTTTTAAATTTAATGAGGTTTTACATCATCATTTTTAAAGGAGATGATAGAAACATCTCAATGAAATTACAAGTTTGACTTATTGTCAGTCAAATTGCTTTGAAAATCTAAAGCTTTCAATATGCAATAAAGATTAAAGTAATATTTAGAAATTTCTGAAATTTCTGTACATTTATTGTAATCTAAATCTTCGAAACGATCTTGAACTATTCTCAACACCAACCATTAAAAACAGTCACATAGACTTTACTTCACTGTATTCCTTACAACCGTTTCACCACTGTCCACTGCCACTTTTCTTAAGCCAATCACCCGAATTTAAGCAGCTAAGCCATTGCACTCATTCTACGACTGGCAGTGACTCATTAAAAGACCAATACAGCCTAATCTCTTAATTCCGTCGACGATTTTTAATTACAATTCTAAATACACCCCATCTGCATAAATCACATCCTTTTCCTACGTTCGTCCGTCACTTTAACGTCGGCTGCATTTCTATCTGGTCGCTTCTTCTCATTAACCAAAAATTTAAACTCATTTCCTGTCCGCTTAACGCATGCTTGAGCCCATTCTCAGTTCATCACACCAACATAAAACGTCAGCGAGCGCGTAAATCTCTGAATTTCTTGCGCTGATGAGCTCCAGTTCCAGTTTCCAATACCAAAAACGCTTCGAACTCCCCAAATAATACAACAAAGCCAAATCCACAAAAAAAATCAGGTAAAGAACTTAAAATTATGTATAACACAACAACAACAACAGTAAACAACGACAACAGTACAGCTACAACAGCAGCAACAACGGGCGCAACATACAACACCAACACGTGAGAAAATCTGAAAAAGTTGCCACAAATATTTTTTATAGAACTGCTGCTGCGTATTACTGCTGCTGCTGTTATTGTTGTTGTTGTTGTTATAATTGTTGTTGTTGTCGTAGTTGTAGTTCTTTTTTATATTCTCATCACAATTGATTGCTCGTAATGCGATTAGTGTTAAAAGGCATTAAAGCATCAAATTCATGTGACAGATACACACAGCCAAACACACGCTCGCGCTTACGCATGCAGATACGCGCGGCACCGGCGGGGAGCAAAAACAGCGCACAATGCCGGCCTTAGCACCAGCAACGGCTGGCCGCAATGGCGGTGGCAGCAGCACCGCTGTTAACTTACCTGCGGCTACAAAACGTTTCAACGGTTTTGCGCCATTGAACCGATCAAGTCGCAGCGCGGCAGCGCAGCCAACGCGCCGAACTGCGACGCGCCAACATTTTGTTGCCATTCAACGAAATGAGCAACAACAGCACAAATGAAGAAACAAAAATGTTTTCAGTGTCATTCGATACGCGGCAACAACACGTATCAGCAGCAGCCAGCGCAGCAGCAGCAGCAATTGTAGCATTTTCCGCAGCGGTTCGAACGCGTTCGACTTTGGTGTGCGGCATTGCTTGGGCCGAGATGATTGCTCATCATGCGCATCAGCGTCATCGACACATTTCGATATTTAAATGCCGCATTGCTGTGGCTCTAATCAAGCAACAGACACACTTATTGTTGCTGTTGTTGTTGCCGGCTTGGAGTGTATTAATTTGCTTAAGCCGCGCGCAATACTATGAAAGCATTCAAATAGAAATCATGGTAAATCTCGTCTGCAGTCGACAGCCGCGCGCTCCCTTTCTTCGCCTTTCTTGCCCAAAAACCGAATGGCCGTTGGTGGGGATTTATGCGGTGCTGCTGCAGTGTTTATAGTCAAAGTCGCGGCGGCATGCAATGCCGTCTCAGTCTGTGGCGGTTTTGAGCACTTCATTAATGCTTTGTTTGCCGAAGGTGTCGATAGGTAAATTACGTGCACACAAAAAAGTGTAGAAAGCAAAGCGCAACAGCGCAACAAAGCGCAAAAGCAACAAAAACTAGCAACAAACTTGTGAGTCGGAGTGCCTTGCTGCGCTCGACTGAACGATTGCCGTGGGCCGAACAAAAGACTTAAGCGACGAACGCGCTCGCGTGAAGCCTGCGAGCCAGACAAAAGACTTGAGCGACGCGTTCCTACACTCGACACGTTCGCTGTTATTATTGTTCTTGCTGCCCCTGCTGCACGCAATGGACACGACACTTGCTTACAGCTAATTTTGTGGGCCATTGCATGCGGTAAATTATGTTCTAATAAAATGTTATTTCTGACAAATACGATGGGCGTTAATAGAGTGAAATATGAGGTGCCCAAATGACAATGGAAGTGGAAATATAAGACCGCCGATGAGAAGGCAATTTGGAACGCTTAGCGTTCATAGCTTTGGAATAAATATTTCCATTGCTTTAGGTAAGAATGAATGCTTCAAATTCCTGCCACACAATCGGCCATGTTGACTCAAAGATTAATGCTCAACAAGCTCAACAACTGACAGCTCTCACGCGTGTGAATCTAAATTACTTGAGCTCTTATTGCGCAATGAATCTACTTTAATTTACTTGCTTACGCACGCGTATGTGTATGATAAATGTATCTATAAACTCACCTCGCATAATGAGCCCGAATAGCCGAGTGGACAAATGCATTTGAATTTGCCAATCAGGTCCACGCATTCGCCACCGTTGCGACATGGCGAATTAGCGCATTCGTCTATATCCGTTTCACAATCGCGACCTGAAAGAGAAACCGACCAGTGTGCATGCAGACGGCGCAAAAATTGAAAGCATTAATAATTGCAATAACGAGCAGCAGACCACAGAAAATTTGATCAAATTTAAGTTAATCTCAAAAAAAATGCGAAATGATTGGCAAATGTGTGTTCACACTATGCGCCAAAGAATGTGCAATAAACTAAAAACAAACATTTATTAGTAGACTTGTTTATAGGCTGCGTTACTGCAGTAGGTACAAGGTTTAACTATATGGTTTGTGAACAAAGAAGGTAAGAAAATATGTCTATCATTCCAGGCGCATTGATTCCAATACTAACTCTAAACATTTTTGTTTTTTTTCTGAAGGTTTTGAGTCACATTTCTTGCCAGAAGTGAAAAACATCAGTGAGCACAAACCATCGCCTTATAGTTAATATCGCATTGGTTGGTTGCATAGTGTGCACAGGTGCCAAACATTCTTCATTTTATACTCTTTTTTCTTACTTTGATTTTCTTAATACATACAAACATACATATGTATTTTAATTTAGTAAATCTTTTCAAGTGGCCAACTCACCAGTAAATCCAGTTGCGCATGCGCAGTGATAGTCGTTCACCAGATCGATACAAGTGGCCCCGTTCTTGCACTGGCCCACGCAATCGTCGAGATCTTTGGCGCAAGTCGGACCACCCCAGCCTTCGAGGCAGACGCATGAGAACGAGCCGGGCAGGTTGACGCACTGCTGCGCATTAATACAGGGGCCCAAGGCACTGTTGCTGCCGCTGCTGCTCGACGTACGTGTGGCGCTGGTTGTTGTCGCCGCTGATTGCAACACTGCTGCCGTCGATGTTGATGTTGATTTCGATGTTGATGCTGATGATGCAGCATTTAAGGCGGCGATCAGCGCTGCCGACGATGAGATGCCATTTACAGTGGCCGCGCCGCTGCTGCTGGTGCTGGTGCTTGTGTAAGTGGCCTCGCATTCATTTACATCAATTTGACACACATCGCCCGTCCATTCGGGAGGACATTCGCAGCGGAAGCCGCCGATTAGATCGATGCAAGTGCCACCGTGCTCGCAAGGACCGCCGGCGCATTCGTCAATGTCTGCGTACAGGGAAACGAGAGAGAAAAACGCACACAAGTAGTTAGGCAAAGTTATCTTGAGCTGTTTCTCTGTGTATGTGTGTGTGTGTGTATGATGGCTGCTATTGTCTGCACTTGGCTTGATTTAAAGTTAAGTTGTGTGATTTTGTGTTTTGTATTTCGCTCTTTTTGTGCTGCTCGAGCTGCTGTTCAAGTGGCGCGCGCGCTGCTTGGGTGCGCAGTTGCATCGGTTGTGCATTGTTGGACATGGCGACATTTTTATCTCTTACTCGAAATCTAATGTTTGCATTTGCGCTATTTGTTTGCTTACTTTATATTTCTACGCTGCTGACGGGCCGCTCATGTCCGTTCGGCTGTTTGTGCAACTTTCCATACATTTGTTTATCTGTCGAGTGGACCAACGTGGCGTTGCATATTGGAGCAGTGTTTCATTTGATCTCAATGCGTGATAAGTAAATTTTATAGAATTTCAAATTGCCAGAACTGAACATTTCGATCACAGTGCGGACACATGAGGCACTCTCAAACTACCCACCAAGCAAAATGTGAGAAATAGGCAACAATCGTCAGTGGCAACAAATTGGCGACTCGCCGATTTATTGCCGCAGCGACAAATTAGCAACATGTCCCAAAAACACGTTGTTTTCCAGGACTTTGAAATATCGAATTGATATGCTTTGTATTTCAGTGAGATTGATCGCATTTAAACAAGTTGTATTCATTCGCCGACGGTTCGTTGGTCAACAGCATTGATTCAAGCTCAAAACAATGAGAGCAACATTGAATCTTTGTATGCAAATGAAATTCCATCCCAACCAAAACTAACTGACTTTTTATATATTGATAACTTTGCAAACAATATGATGTATTTAGATATGAAAACGACTCGTCAAGGCGATAAGAAAACGACTCGTCACGGCGAGTTGCTTTCGGCGGACGTTTTAGAATGACTGGTGATACGAAATCGATACGTTGGCGATATTACCGGCGATAAATTTGTTGCTGGGGGCGACTCGTTTTCTTATTGCCGGCAACAAAAAATGTCTGGTGGGTACTTTCAAATTACTGGAAATATCCATTTGTAATCGTTCAACTGGGAGCTGCATTCAAAAGATGTGCAATTCTATTCGTCGTTCGAGTACTGTTGGGTATCAGGGAGCGTTTGTTTTGAATTTTCTGGTATTAAACGCGCCATCAAACCACAAATTTGTTGGTTGGTATTGAGTACTTTTCGAAATGTGACATAAAAATAGCTTTTACTATTGTTGGCGAATAAGCCAATCTGCAACGAAACACTTTTATGTGCTCCACCATGAATACTCCAGCAACTTGACTTGATTGCCACAGTAAGAAGAAAGTCAGACAATAAAAGATTCAAACCATATTTTTGTTTTAATATGTGCCAACGAAACTGAGTAAACAGCTCAATAGAGCTCACATTGGTCTCTTGTTAAACAAAAATCTGGACGTTACTTAATTGTTTGATTATAAAATTTTCAATTAGAGCTGCTCTGTGAAATTATTTGGGAAAGTGAGCAATAGAAAGGAATTACTTTCTAGTCTGAGGTATTAAATAGATAGAGACACCTTTTGGTCTCATAAACCTCGCAGATAGTTGAACAGAAGTTTAGTCAATGACCAACATTTTAATAGCTCGCAGTTATTTATTGAGTACTGAATCAGCGCAATTAAGCAACGGATTTATGTATCTGAAATCATAACCACTTCGCTGATTAAAATTTGCCCGCTGGACGAGCATTTAATGCTTGTTTGTACATAAAAACATCATCCTTATTGCGCAGGCGTGTAATTAATTCGTTTACTCATTATTCATAATGCTTGTTTGTATATAAAAACCATTCATCCTTATTGCAGGCGTGTAATTACTTTCTCACACAATACAAATCCGAAGAAAACTACATAATAACTCGCGTTGGCTGAAAACAAGCAAAGCATTAGTCACAACTTGTTCACTTTCAAGTGCTCTTGCGCACAGCTCGTGGCAGGGTTGCCAGATTGATTTTTCCATCAGAAGATTCAGGGGATTTAAAACTATTCATTGAGGTCTCAGATTTTTTTGGGGTTTCGAAAGAATATTTTCGATGTTTAGCCTAACGAAATTTAAATACTTTAACATGGCATTTTACCAGTAAAGTTTTGTATCCATTTGGTTAATTTTTGAAGAGAACATTTGCAAAATTGTATGCTTAATAAAATTAGTACAGTGGTGTCTGGATATAGTGAACTAATTATTGCAAGGCCTGTTCGCTGTATTGAGGTGGTTCACTATATCAAGGTTAACATTTTTGTTCAAAAACTCGTTTTATTTGCTCAAAATACACTTTTTGTTTTTTGCTTGAAAATATGTTTCTATATTTAGAGGCTCCATGTCAAAATTTGGGTGTTCACTATATCGAGGTGTTCACTAACCCACCCACGACTGTATTTTTTAAAAGTCGCATCTTAATTTTTTCATTTCATTAAATACCGGTACCAATAAAAATGAATAACTCTTTTTGTTATTGTTTGTTGTTGTTGTGTATTTTTTTTGTTTTAAAATTTGGATTTTAAATTTCCTTGTCTGGACATCCGAAAATATGGTAACCATAACTCGTGCTCATCAAAATGTCGCACAACCAATCGAAGATTTTTAATTTTACCGCAACAGCTCATGAAAAATAAAACACTTTGGGCAGGCTGGCAGCTTCCTGCAGCTTCTGCTGCAGCACAAATTTAATTTGCATTTTTATGATGTACTCACTTTCCTCTGCCGCCGCGGCGGCTCCAATAAAAGCGAATAAAAATTGCAGCACTCCACGAATTTTGTCTGTCATACAGGACGGACGGACGGACAGCGATCGGACAAAGTGAAGAAAACATGTGAGCCGTATCAAACATCAATAACAACAACAACAACAACCACTGCACATAACAAGCAGAGACAACACCGACCGAAAGGCGGTGCACGACGGCGTAAAAACTTACAGCGCCAAAAAATGCAAAACAGCACCAAAGCAAAGGCCAGCAGCAACAGCGAAAAAAGCTGCACGGCACTGTGGGTTAACAAATCAGCAACAAAACATAAGTGTCTGCAACAAATTGTAGAGCAAAGCGAATCTTTGAATAATTATCTTACAATCAGCAATGCAGACGAAGGCAGACGGGGCGCACGGTGAGCGGCCGAGCCGGAGCGGCCAGCGGAAGTAAAATCGTACGAGGGCACGTTCGGCGTTTCGTATGCAACGGACAACGATCGCGGCCAGCTGCCAACCAATTCCGCGCCACGGCCGTAAATATGAAAATATTGGAACGCCAACAAATGGGCAACAAATGGGCTGCGGCAACTCACTTGCAAGATCGCGCAGTGCAGTTCAAAGTGGAACAGCGCCAAAATGAAAGGCGAAGAGTGAAAGGCGCTGCGCAAAAATCAGCAGGAAACGCTGCAACTGCACGCCATCTCTTTTCGGGGGGGGCGGGCGCACTTGGCAGGCAGTCAAGCAATTTTCTAGCTTTCCTCAGTGCGTTCTATTTGGCCCTCGTTTAATGGCGTTCGTGTAAAATTGTGCGTGGCCAATGGTTTGACCTCGAAACGCTGACAAATAAGCGCACAATCCATAAGTGTTTTATATTTTTGCGCCAGTTAAAAGTCGACTTAACGCTTTTAATTGCAAATGACAGGCCAGCCACAGCAGCTGCAGTAGCCGCGCTCGCAGCGGTGGCGCGCGTGTGAGATACTTTTACCTCGCACAGACGGCATCGCAGCAGAAAAAGCGTTACATGTATTCGCTCAAGCGTGTACATGGAAGAAACAAATTCAATTTAATTAAACTGAACAACGCGCATGCCCGAAAGCACCAAATTCGTATTTGCTACAAGTGTGCACGATGTACCCACAGACAAACGCTGACGTTGATGATGATGGCGGCGCCCCACTTTTTCGCTTTCCAAAAGCCCCAAAAATAAAAAGGTAACAACTGCAATAACAACAACAGCCAGCAGAATAATAAAAGTACAAAAACACACACACTCCGGCCAGCGCAAATGTTTGGTATTTGTTTATTAATTAAAGAGATCCGTAAACAGAAAAATGCGCCGCGCAAAGCGTTCGCGTTCGCCTTTGCGCAGCGCATTTACATTTTTCACTTTACGTACGCAGAATTTACATATTTCCCATTGAGACAATGTCTGCGATGACCATTCACAAGTGTATGTGTGTGTGTGTGTGTGTGTGTGTGTGGGTGCAGTTCCCCAAAGACCAACGCGATGTGTGGTTTTTTAAGTAAAATTTCTTGAATGAAAGTGGGTGTGTGAGGGAGCTGTAGATGAGAATCAAACTTGCATACCTAAAACATTTATTTTGATTGTGGACAATTCAAATTTTATTTTGTCATAGTGGAACTAAACAACTAAACCAGGTGGATTCATGGTACAAAACAAGGTATACCAACTAAAGAAATCTCGCTCCTTTTTCCTTTTTTTACATTTGGTATTGATGTCCAACAGAGTTACTAGGGAAATTTATATATTTTTCTATACATTTTCGTTTTGAACAAGAAAATATGCAATAAATAATTTCATGTTTTTTTTATGCAGTAATATGAGTGCATAGACTGTACTTCAATAAATCGGCGTACAATTTGAGGAGTGCGAGAGAAAAACTTTTTGCTAACTTTTGCTTTGATTTGTCATGTTTTTTTTACAAAGTAGCAAACAAATGTGTCTTCCTGAAAACGTTCAAAGTTTGTTTTTCAAATGCAGCATTTTTTTTAAATTGAATTTTTTAACAAAAAACTAAAAGAAAACGTTCGAGACTTAATTTTTGCATAAATATGAGAATTTTAATAATTTTTGGAAAACAAAAGTGTCCTTTAAAAATTTATCTATGTATTGTAAAAATCTGTATGCTTCTCCATCTAACTTTTGACATTTGACATTGACATTCCATAGTATATCAAACCCGTAGTAAAATTATTCAAGTGAACAGGGAAGAGTGATGGCCTCTCTTTTGTATGACAAAAAAGATAAATTTGAAAAATTATTTGTCATAATGCTCAAAAAATTAACCCTAAACTTGGTGGGGTTTCAAACAAAAATTCAAAATATAAGAAAATTCTAGGAAACCGTTGTTGCATTCGCAGCAGCACATCTAACATAAAAATTTTTGTAGTGTCCGCAAAACAGTGATCGAGAGTGAGGGTTGCACTTCAATAAATCAGATAGCGATTTGAGGAGTGTTGGGTTAATGCAATAGAAAAACTCTTCCACAAAATATGTTTCATGTTTTTTTTTCTATTTATGAAAAAATATGAAGCCGTGTCAAAATCTGGTCTACTGAATACTGTGATCAAACCTATCTGGCATGCCTTGTTATTGTACCAAGATTTGTCACCATTTTGTTATTTCTATTTAAAAAGAAATATGAAGCCGTGCCAAAATCTGGTCTACTGATTACTGTGATCAGACTTCAGTCATGTGAATGTTTTTCTAGATTTTTCGCAGAGTGACTGCTGTTCACAACACATAATTTTTGAGCAATAAAGATTTTATAAATACACACAAGTTCAAAGTCAATGGGTCCAATAAATAAAGTTTCTTCATACAACAATTTAACTCATGTTTTGACGAACATTCTGAACGACGAAGATTCAGCTCAATCGGTCATCTAGTTTTTCAGTTTTAGTGTCGTGTGACCAAAAAACAAACAAACAAACAGACATTCATTTTTATCTACATATATAAATACGTATCCATACATACATATTTCGTATATATGTATACATTTTTCTTATTTTACAAATATTTCATTAAAACGAAATCCACTATTTTTGCAAATGTTGGCTTTAATAATTTGTATCTTGCATTGTATAAGTGCGATCAGGTTACGCTAAATGTTGTTGGAAAGATACGATTTCTCATACAAAAACAAAAATCTTTTCGGACAGTTTTGTCATTGCTTGACTCAGTTTTTGTTTGTTTGCGCGAACAAATTCAATGAGGCTGGGTACAAAAAAAGCTCGATCTATAGGTGCCACAAAAGTTAACGCAAAAACTTCATGGGCCAATTTTTCATCTGCTAATCGCTGCTGAATTGCAACAGAAGATAAAGACTGGTGACACCGACAAGCGAAAACGGGCGTCAAACGTTGGCCAAGCTAAGATTGACGGTCAGAAAGTACTGTCCGAACTGTAAACGTTTGGACCGTCTGAAGAAAGCAATCGCTCAGAAGCGATTTATTTAAAGAAGAAGATTTATTTATGATTTATCAAAGAGTAAAAAAATGAAAAAGGACATTTGTTTGTACTTTGTAAAACCATTTCCTATAGGTACATGAGATTCCTATACATTAATACCACCGATAATTATTTAAAAAAGCACACTTAATATTTTTTACTTTCTGTTGGTTGCTTATGGTAAATATTCCAATACTTTTTTAACGTCCCTTGTATGTGCCTATGATGGTCGTTCTTTTACTCATTTAAATTGATTATTAAAACAGCACAAGCCCTCCTCTCTCCCTGTCACTGCTCACAGCGTAGGTAAGTCCGCTCCACACACTGCTGTCAATATTTGTCTGCCGATTCTCAAACAGCGCGTTGTCGCTAAAATCGCTCAAAGGCGCAAGAGAAAAGTGGTGAAAAATTGTTCATTTTGTAATAACAACAACAACCATAACCAAAGCATAAAACATCAACTGTGAGCACACAAACTAACTGAACACACACACTCGTAAGTGTAGCAGAAGAAGACGACAAAAGCAAATAACTTTTAAAGATGCTACGCACGCGCAGCATCAGTGAAATCACAATACAACAACAACTATCACTACATATAAACAACCACAAAAATGCTCTTAACACCTTCTTGACAAGACCCTCATTTGTCATAACTCGAAAGCGAAGCAAAAACGACACCAACAAAACGCAGAGCACAGCCAAGCGAAATGTACGAAGCGCAGTATTTACATATTTTGGCCGGTGTATGAGTGTCGGTGTGTTCGACTGTTTGCTGGTTTGTCGGTTTGTTTGCGAACGCTTGGCTCGTCTGCCAAAAAATAAGCAGCGACAGACATTTACGTGCCCGCAGCGCGCCACTTGTAACGCTTACAAATCGGTTTACAAGCCGGCACAAGGCAGCAGATGCTTTATGGCAACACTGTTACATTTTCTGCCCCGTTGTCTGTCTGTCTGTCTGTACGTCGGTCTCACTGCCTTTGTATCAATTCCTCACTGCCTGTTGGTGGTTGGTTTGTTTGCTTTGCTTTTGCGTTGTGTTGATTCTTAAACGAACTTACGCGACAAAAATCTTAAATGGCCAAAAAGTGTTTAGATTTATCTTGCACTCAACGTGGTCGCTCCAGTCGCAATGGTCCTAGTGGTGCACACATTGTGCCATAAAATAAGAATAGCGTACATTGCACTAAACTGCAAAGCACATGCGACATTCATTTACTGAAGCGGCCGCCAACATGTTTCCGTGTAGTTGCTTTAGTTTGGTAATTAGTCATAAACGTTGCTGGTGTCGGCTGTTGCATTATGATTGACCTTACATGTCGTTGTTAATGTGGTCGGTGTTAGAATTTTACTTGTGTACGCGATGGCATACAGGAATGCATGAAAGTGTTTAGTCCAAGGAGGCTAAAGGCTGAGAACGTGTGCGCAATTTTCAATTTCGAACACAGAGAACACATTTGTTGCACGTCAGATTGTAACATACCGAAGTGTGGCAGTCGACTGCGTCATGTTTTTGTAGTTGTGATAGAATTTAATTGTATTAACTTAAGACTTGTTTTAACTATACACAGACACTGAATTATTGTTGCGGTCGGTCACGGTGATTAGAACAAACTTGGTGCAGCCTAATAAAGCCCTGTAACAAGTTTGGCAACATTTCAAATTGCAAGAAAATTCCATCAGCTAAAACATTGTTTTGAGTCGTTTTGCTCAAAAATCTGGTTTGGTTCCAAAATGTTGGTATTCATGCCAAAGGAGACAAGCTGTAAAATACATTTGTGTAATTTGACAGAAATTTTAGTTTCATCCAAACATTTCTTCATTTCATGCTTAAATATTCGAATCCTTCAGTCTTCTCCTTAACATCGATCAATCTGAATTCAAACAATGCTTTTCGAATTCATTAATTTGTATCGTTTTGCAATGTGGCAATGCCCGTTCCTTGCCAAAAGTGGGCTTAAGTTTCTCGGCTCACTATACTTCAGCAGTTTGACTGAGCTATCTTCACTGTGTAGCCAGGTTTATATTGGAATCCTCATAGTTCTCAGAGCAGTAACGCCGTCTATCTGAGCCGCATATGCCACTTCAACCTAACCTAACCTATCGTTTTGTAATGTTTAAAACAAAAACAACATTCAATTCTGTTATTATCCACCAACATTCACTTCTGGCATGAATTTATTAATTTGCTCTCCATTCACTGTCAGGCAACGCCAACAACCGACTCTCCGCGCCAAAGACTGTAAACGCACATTAAAGTTTGTCGCTTAAGTCTTTTGTTTGCACTGCAAATTGGATGACATTGCCGCGCAAAGCCATAAAATAGTTGGCTGGCAATAAAAAATGCCAAAAACAAAATCAGCATAAACACAAATCGTTACCAATCGCTAACAATGTTAGCAGCATGTTCGCATGTTGCCGCTGTTGCATGCAACATTCGCTTAACCCAAATAATGACCACGAATTCAGAGTGGAAAATACGGTAAAAAGCGAAATAAAAATCGCATTGCAAAATATTAAAAATTTAAATAAATGCCACAACAGCAACAATAACAACAGCAATAACGCCACACATAAGCGGACAAGTGCCGCTGAGGCGGCGAACTGTGGATAATTAAGGCGCACACACATGCGGGTATTCAATGTTGTATGTTTATGTTTGTGTGTGTGTGTGTGTGGGAATTAATGAAAATGCCATTAGTAGCCGCAGCAACGGCCACGGCGTACATTCGCGGCCGCATGCCGATTATTCGCTCTACTCGCCGCCAATTGCCAATTTCTTTGCTTTGCACTTTAGTCGATTTCATTCGATGCGATTCGATTTGTTTTGATTTAATTTCATTTAGTTGTGTTTCCATTCGTTTCGTTTCGTTACGTTTCATTTGGCATCGCGTAGTTGCGTGCGTGTGTGCGGATTTATTCAGTTTTTGCTTCACCCCAGCTCGCATTCATTATCCAGCTCCAGTTCACGCAAAACGCACCAGAAATGCAACAACGGCCAACGGTCGACGACGACGGCTGCTGCACGGCAAATGCGCCTAATCGCTGCAATTTGATTGGAAAAATCGCAGCGACGAAAGCAACAGCCCGGCCTGTACTCATATGCAACAATAGCGCCGACGTATCACAAGCAAATAGCAAAAAATAAATCGTAGCAAATTTTAGTCACACTGGCCAGCTAGGCGGACAGCCAGACAGCCGGCCAGCCAGCCATTCGTTCGTTTGGTACTTACTGATCTCGCATGACGGACCCGTCCAACCGGGCGCACAGGCGCAAGTGAATTCGGCGAGCGGAGGCATCTGCTGCGGCCGATGACTGTGATGATGATGACTGCTGCCGCTGTGGTGGTACTGCTGCTGCAGCTGCATCAGCAACGATGTGGCCGCCGCATTGCCAGCGCCGATACCGGCCGCAGCCCCGGCACCAGACGTGGCCGTGCCAGCGCTGCCTGCCAGCTGCGTTGGCATCAATTTCGCCGCGGCAAGTGCACTGACGGCGCTCGTGCTATTGCGCTCCTCGCCCGCGTCGGCCGTCGCCGGTGCGGCACTTAATCCTGCCAGGCCGAGCATCGAGTTGCGGCGGCTAACTGGTTTCCCCATGGCGGCGCTCATGCCACGCATCGCACGATATGTCGGCAGCGTGGTAACATTCGGCAGCGTCGATTCCTGCGATTGCGCGCAAAGAGAAAAGCAGAAAAATTGTATTGAGTCGAATATGAAGCATGGCAGCAGTAAATTGTAATAAACAGCGTGGAAGCACACACACACACACACACACTCGCGTTCCAACACGCACGCGCACACAACATGAACAACAAATGCGACGTACGGTGCATGAATGATGTATTAAATTAATATTTAAAAATGTATTAAAGATTTGTGTGCGCGACGCGTTGAACGAGAGTGGAAGGAGCGGAAAATTGTTGCTCTGGCTGTGAATCATTCTCTGATCGAACTGGAACTGTGAACTAGCAAAGCGAATGGGCTCACTTTTACCTACTGAACTACGGAAAATACTTTCTACGGTTAAATTGTTCATTAATTGTAAATTCACGTTTCTCTGCCGGCGAATGTTAACCTGGTTTTGGAGGCACTTAAATCGAAGCATGAAAAGTAATACAAGCCATGTTTGCGAACTTGGCCATCACTTATCAATTCCATAAGCAGTTGGCAAGTAAGAAAAAAATTTGTGAAAGACCCAAAACGAAAAAAACCAGGAAATAAGTTCTTGGTTATGTTGCGCCTGACTTTCAATTCTTTGAGAAGTCCTTATTTGCATTGTGTTTCTAAGCTTTGTATGTGACACACATCATTTCACATCATTAACATAAATCATTTTCTAAGATCCTGAATGTCCTAATAACCGCTAAACTATCAGAGATTTATTAAATATTGTTGATGATGACAGGGGCGGATTCAGAAAAATATTTCGGGGGGTTTCAAAAAGTAATTCTTTAATATTTATAAAATGCCTTTTAATCAGTATGTAGTATTAAATTATATCCTAATACTTCGGGGGGGGTTTCAACCCCAAACCCTCCCCTGAATCCGCCACTGGATGATTATGAAGTGAAGCTGGACAGGTCAGCTACAAGCACTCAGTCCATTCAAGATTAGGATCAGTCCATTGCTTCATGCAAGAAAAGGAGAACTGTGAAAAGGGTTAGGGAGCCTCACTCCCCGAACTTCCTAGTCTTTTTGAGGGACTTCAGGTATCGAGGAGACGTAGAGTATGAGCTTCGCTTCGCTCATCGCTGCCCAATATGCTTCCTGTTTCTATAGAACGCAGGACAGTGGCAGATTAAACGATCAAATGTTACGCAAAAAAGATATTCCTTACTTCAGCACAGCATTTATTTTTAGCTGAAACTTCTGTCTAAAAGACACTTAAGTGGTCTAACAGTTTTAAGAAGAAATTAAGTTCAAAGAAGTTTAAAAATGTTCCTCCAAACAAATCTCCAATTGACTTGGAAGCATCTGTAAAGATCTCACATCTGCTACTCCACACATTGGCCACTAACTCCTTATAGATTTTAATCCCTTACACAATAATGGTCAACTTTTCTGTTCCGCTCTACGCTTCATCTCTCTTGTGTCGTGTCGAGCACTTACAAATTGCACAAATCGCCACTTTCTGTGCCAATTATGCGCGCATATCCAATTTCAATGCTTATTCTTATTGTAATCATTAAATTACTAAATGACAACATACACGTCTCATTTTTCCTAATCAAATTAATTTTCTACATGTGCTCGATGTGTTCCAACTTCAGCTTAAACCCAACTTCAGCTCAACTGCTGTTGAAGCTGCAGCAAAAACAGCAACAACACAACACACTCGATTTGTGAACTGCTACGTAGACTATTTTGTCTGGTTCGTCTTTTTAGTCTCTTTTGGTGATGTGCTTTTTTTAAGTCGCTTAAACATTCTAAAACGTTCGATTTGCGCCGCGGCAAGATTTTCAACACCGCTGCATCATTATCCACCATCGCCACCAACACCGGCAACACACAGTCGCCACATGCATGCAACACATGCAGCGCATGCAACACACGCGGACGCGGACACGGCCACGGACACGGACACAATGGGGATATGGGGAGAGGTTCGTACTCACTTTCAGCGTGCAGGTTCCGCCGTTTTTGCACGGCTGCGTCGCACACGGATGCTCCACGATTTCGCAACGTTCGCCGGAGAGACCCTCGGCGCAAGTGCAGCGATATTTATCAGGTGCGGTATTCTCACAGGTACCGCCGTGCATGCAGGGTTCATGAGTGCCACAGTAATTTAAGTCTGCAACAAAAAGGCCAAAACGACAATACAACAACAATGAATACGCGAAAAAAAACGCAAGTACGACAAACAAAAATCGAAAACAACAATAAATACAGAAAAACGTTACAACAACAATATTAAACTGTATGGAAAATCGCACCGCACCAGCCATCACCAACAACAACAACAACTGCAGTGTCAGTGGCAGCAATAACAAGCCCAACACTCATATGCAACGTCATGCGGCACAGCTGGTTCGACTGCTGGCGTGCCAGCGCCGCCAGTCGAGCGCAGAAGCGGTCGTCGCACCGTTCTTATTGCTGTACTTTTGCGCGATTCTGGATTTGCGATGGTGCGATTTAGATGGATTTTCATGCAATTCAATGCGGCCGCATTGATTGCCGCAGCGCTTAACTGTGGCAATTTGCAGCAGACACATGCAACACACCAACACCGCAGCACAGCAACACACATGCGACACGCTGTTGTACACATGTTGCTGGCTCTTGGCTCTTGGCCGTTCGGCTGCTGGGCTCTGCTTGGCTCCGTTTCGCTTACCTTGATCGCAGAGTATGCCTCCCCAATTGGTATCGCACACGCATTTCCAGGCGCTGCCGTTGCACGAACCGTGCTTGCAGCCAGGATACACCATGCACTCGTTGCACAGGGGTCCGCGCCAGCCGGGCCGACATCTGCAAGTGAAAAGCGAAAGAACGAAATTATTACATGTGCGAATATGTTTTGAGCGGCAGCCGATGACTTTCCAAAACACCAACAACACCAACAACACAACCACGTAAAAAACTAAAAATGTGAGACACGACCGTGCGGCAGGCAGCCGAAACGAAAGACTCTGGCAACGAACTGAGCAGAAGGAAGGCCCATAAATAAAACACGCGCGCTGCGCTTAGATGCAAGAAATCGATTAAACGATGTCTTCATGCGTGCCTCGGCCGCCTGTAACTGCCACTTGACTGCCGCCGGCCTGCCTCCGGTACCCCGCATTCATGCAAGTTCCTTCGCCTTAAATGAGTCGAAAATTAATTAATCTTTACGTGCAACTAAATTAACGAGCAGCGGCGAGCGCTGAGCGGCAAACGCACGCACTCCGGTCTACTGTTCGCTCACAAATTTGCACTTCCCGCAATGTTCTACTGCACAATTTTTCGTGTGGCTCATTTTGTGCTTTTTGGCGGCGCGTTTTTTTTCATATTTTCACTTCGCAGCGAAGCGAAGCGAACGGTCAGAAAGCCGCCAGGCAGTTGGGGATGACCTCCGAAATAAGTTATTTATCTGCGGCTTACAATCGGTATGCGACGTGCTGCATGCTGCATGCTGCATGCACCGCTGCGGCCGTCTGCCGTTCGCCTGCCGCTCAAGATTTATTACATGTTCTGCCTAGTCGCCGAGTGCGTTGCTGCGCACGCGGAAGTTGCAAAGCAGGATTATGCGAGCGCGAGCGTTCCACTAGCTCCTGCCTTCGTTTTTTTTTTAATAAATTTATTTTTAGATATGTAACTTTTTGTTTGCCTGTTGTTCGTACTAATTTTTTTGCGTAACTTAAGTTTTAATTGGTTTTAAATAAGTCACTTTGACATGCCACAAATATTCACAGCGACTCAGTATTCATGGATGCTGTAGAATAAGAATTCACTTGCAGTGTGCGTTACAGAAAGTTTGAAATGGTTGTGTGTTACAATGTTTCTTTACAGGGCTAGAATGGATTCAGGTAGGAAGCTGCAGTAATAAATTATTAGGGTCAGTCTTTACTGGACCGAGTGAAACTTAATACATCAATAATTGGCACAACAAAATATTAGGAAGATTTGTGTGGGTTTTTTATGTGATTGGCTGCTGTTTCAAACAGAGAAAGATAAAAAAAAAATTATTACAAACTTTTGAAAAAAAGCGGCATTATTTTCTTAAATGATTATAATATAAAGTTTCGACTACACTTTGAGGTGGACTGCGTTTAAATTCTTAGAAAATGCATTAACTGTAATATTTTCTGTCATTTTATCAATAATATTTGTATTATAGCAACCTTTAAGCTCAATGAATTTCATTTTCCATGCATTTAATTTTTAATGAAATTTAAATTTTCAACTTCCCATTTACATAACCTCAATCTGAACACCTTAAACCTTAATTGGGCGATTTTCAGTGCATGTTTTGGTTGCTAGCTAAGTAGACTAAATAAAAAATTTACGTGGAAATGAGTATAAAAAATATAAAAAAAACCTGCACAGAAGATTTCATTTCTTTTTTTGTTTCTTTGTTTTGATTATTTTTCATTGGCGACGTTTGGTGTGACTCGTGTTTGCACTTTGGCTGAGATTCTTTTATTTTTCTAACTTTTCAGTTCACAGCGCAGCGTTTTCCATCGCCATTTGATGCCGTTTCGGGGGTGTTTGTGACTGCACTCGAAACTCAAACAAAATTGTGTGATTTTCTTTTATTGTCACTTTGAAGAGCAACAAGCAGAAAAAGTTAAAAAACAATCATGCTGAGGGCTCAATGTGGTAAGTGTAGGTCGATTGCGATTTGAGCTACAATTGAAAGGTAAACTACTGTTTCGCTACACTGGCTTTAAGCTGCAGTTAAATGCAAGGTAAATTTTTCATATATTGAAAATTAGAGGATTGAATTGATTCTTACAATAACCAGGTATGGCTAAGATCAATAAAGAAGGACCAGTAAAACCTTTATTGATCATTGAGCACATTGATTTACATGGACATGAAATACACATAACATGAAAATGTATCAATCAAATAACTTTTTATACATCACAGTAAATCATACAACTACCCAATTTGGCTCACATCCACAGATACGTGCGTTGCACTACCGCCCAGCGGTTCATGGGTTCGAATCGCAACACATGTTTGTCTTAGCCGACTCGTTCATCGTACAATCGAGGCCAACGCGCTGCAGTGCAGCATAGCGCAATGTTTCAGTTGGTCTTGCGTCTTGAAGTTTTGACAACAAGCAGCACAGCAACAACAACTAGTCCCAATTGAACCGAGTTGCCATAGCTGCAGTGACACATTTTGAGAAACAACGCTAAGCAAAACCCAAATCAACGACTTGAAAAGCGCCCCCCGTGAAAAAGGCTTGCGAGCCGCGCAGCTCATTTGCATAATTTGAAACGAGAACAAGATGCCCGCCGAACGATTTACAATTATTTCGGTTTTCTCGAAAAAAAACTGAGCAACAAAAAAGTCACTACAAACCAGCACAGCAAGCAGGCAAAAACAAAAGCCAAACAGGCAACGAAAACGTGTCGCGCTGCCCCTCTGCCGCTGCGACAGCAAACTCCCACGCGCGCAAATGTTAAGGGCGAAATTTGTCAGTCTGGCTGCCTCATTAGTCAGCAAACCGCAAGCTTATTTGTAAGTTCTTCTCGTTTGATTTGTTTGGATTTGTGGCTGCCGTTTTTTACTTAATTTAATGCCTTTTCGTCGTCGTCACGTGACATTTGCTGCTGCCGTCGTTCAGCATTGTGGCACTTCAACGGTATATTCAACACTTTTGTGGTGGTGCAGCGTTTAATTACGTGCACCGCCCGTTGTCAAACATGCAACCGCCTTCACAACAACAATATCGCCGACAACATGCAGCCCTCCCAGCCGGCAGCGGCTGACTGCACGCCGCTTCTATGTGAAACGTCTCATGTTGTCGGCTGTCGTGCGTCGTGCTTGCCACGTTTTGTTTCTTTCATTGGCCGCTGCCTCGGTCCGATTGTTGTTCTGTTTTTCCTAATCAAAAATTATTGCGCCAGTACACGGTGGCAAGACGACCGCCAACCGAACGCATACGCTTCACAATTTCTCTGCACATCTCATTGACTTTTGCAGCGAGACTGCGGCGAACAAAAGTGCCATCGGCCCAGCCAGCCCATTTCAAGTCCATTTGGCGCTGCATTTGCATAACATCCTGTTGCCTGTTTTCATGTTCCAATCGTCGCCGCCCCTGCACCGCCACGAGCTGACCGAACTTTTACACTTTTACGGCCATGTCTGCGCGCCGCGCCAAGAAGTTTAATTGAAAAAACGCTTGTATCTGATTTGAACTATCGCGCTCTCCGCTTGTTGCCGGCAATGCAACTGTCGCACCACTGTTGTCGCCATCAACAGCTACGCCACGGGCAACGTTGCCAACGTGGCCAACGACGTTGGCAGACAGCAGGCGCTATTTGCGTCCTGGTGGCAGCGTTGATGAGGACTGCAGTTGGTGTCGCATCATCGTGATTGCTTACACGTTTCGGGCTGCACATGCAGCTGGTCGGACTTCTGGCCAGCAACTAACAACGCCACATTGCCAACAATTGAATTTGCTGCCTTTGAAAACAATTGCTTTGGTTTTGGGAAAATGTTAAGACGTTATTAAATCAATTGATGCTCTGTGATGAGTACAATGAAGGGACTTGAAGGAAGCTAGGTATGAAGAAATCTATTAGATAAAAACCAAACCTAAAAAACCTCAGTTGCAGAGGCCCTCTGAGCTGAGCATATTGATTGAGAGATCTGAAATTGAAGAATGCAATAATAATACTGCATTTTATCATCAGTGACAGTGTTCTTAAAAAATAGTTGAATGTTCTAAGCAGAATGCGGTTAGCTTCAGTTCCTGCACCACAGACCAACGCTCGAGACACGTCGGCAAATCACTTCGCGGTCAAATTCTCTGCACGTTCTGCCAAACAATTCAACAAAATTAAAAACTTCCAACACATTTTTTGGCTTTCTCGTCTTTTTGAAATTGCCATTTATTTCTGTTGTAATTTACAACCATCAAACTAAAAGCAACCGAAAGCAAATTTCATTAGCTTCGATCAATGTGTTCAACCCCCTACGCACGCAAACACTTTACTTGTCCATCGCTTCAGCAGTCGTGGCCAATTCTTGTGAGCCTCAAATCAATAGAAATTTGCATAGACAAGCGAAACAATTGACACTTGGACATCCCTAATGAAGGCGCATGTTCGACCAATGGAATTCTTCCAGCGCGCTTCTCCATTTCGTTGTTGAATGGTGTTCAATAAAAAAAAGGCAAACGTTTGACAATGACCGAATGAATTTGTGTGGGCTGCCACTGTGCGAAACACAACAATGCCAGAAACAAGTAAACATTATTGCTAAGAAGAATTTGTTAGTATATAAATGGAAATCTGAACAATTTGACCAAATTTTGCAGCAAATAAATTCAAATTTTTTCACAACAAGACTTGCACTGAATTGAAAAACTATTAAATATTTTTAGGAAACCTTAAGAGTTAACTCAGCTAAGAGTTAACTCAGCTAAGAGTTATGGATTTTTTTTTTAATTTTTTTTTTTAATTTTGTACTATTGGCTAAGTTACGGCTTCGTCCCAGCTGGGCGCCATTCAAGTAATGTTGTAACTCTTCTTAAAAGTATTTTTCTTAGGAAACCTTAATGGTTGTCTTATAAAAAGAGTAGAGTGCAATCTTATGAATTTATAAAAACTAGTTTTGATTTTTGAATTTTTTGTTAGTGACTACGTTTTGGCTCCTTGGAGAAAATTGAATCTGTGCAGCATTTCCTATACGACTGCTTTGCACTTTAAACTATTCCTTTGATTACACTGTGCGATAGTTTTGGGGTCGTGGAATCTGACTGGGAATTGGTCAGGACTAATCGGTACTACTAGTATAGAGTAACAAAAGTCTAGCTGGGTTTTGCGAAGTTAGTTTTCTTTTAAAAGTTTCAGCCGTCTAAAGTTTGTGTTTGGAAGTGTGTTTTCGCTATCAGCTTTTCCTTTACAAGTCTTAAGACATTCAATGTTTTTTCTTGCTTTCTTCAGCAAACTTGCAGCAACTTTTTAGATTAACCAATCTAGGATTGTTGTTGTGAGCATTATATATCCTAATAATTATACCGAACCGAGATTTTGGAGGACAATATTAAAAAAATATACTTTTGAGATTTTCAATAGAAAAATACTTGTTTTTTATTTCAGTTATATTGCAATAAGAAAGTATTTGTTTTGCCAAAAATAAATAAATATATTTTAAACACTTTAACGTTCAAAAGACATGTCTCTTTGTGAAAAAAAGTGGAAAAATAAGTCAAGTAGAAAAATGTGGAAAATAAGTCAAATCAAGTCTCGTTTTAAAATTGCATTTTATAATTCAGAAGTCTGTTTAAAAAATTTTTTAATAAAGAAGTAAAAAATTAAAAAAATAAAAAGAACAGCGGACATGTTTTGCACCACTGGAGGACATCGCCAGATTTATTCGAAGCTCAAGTTGCTTTTAGCCACAACCGAAGACTGAATGTTATTTCGCCAAATTCTCTTCGAACAACGAGATAAGACAATCGACAGGCCGCCTGTGTAACCTAACCTAACTTTTGGCTTCACTCCTGGTCAGTGCTAATATAATATTCTTATATAATATTCGTTAACACTATTGAAGTATTGAAGTATTCGTTAACACTAGAAAGACCATTGCGGTCATTTTGACGGGTTTTCATTTTGATTTGTATTTTCTTTAGCATTTCTATCAACTTTTGCTTTGACGATTTTGATTTTTTTACGGGTTCTACAATTATTTCTACAATTAGTGTTCTACAATTACAATTAGTCATATCCGATGTGTACTTTTCGAGATACGAGTATCAGCGGGTATGATATGTAGTCTTTGTAGGTATGGAAAACTTGCAGTCTTTCTAGTGTTAACCTCTTCCTCTACCAAATTTTGTTTAAATTCTCTACACTATTCAACGACATTCGCACGTTTTGACTCACCGAACTCGCAATTTATTACAACAAAACTTTAAAGAATACAAATACAAATACTTCAAAGTAACGAAAGTTAAGAAAACATTAAATATTTACACCGCACACCCCACAAATTTAACATTTACACAACTAATCAATAAATTCGCTTTGTGTCTTTTCGTAAAATCTAAGCAGCGAGCAATCAAACAGTGGGATTTCTGCGTTCATTGACTATTTTGAGAAACAGCATCTCATCCAACAAATTTTTCACAACTATTCACTGCGTCCAGCGACCAGAGCTTTCTCATTAAGCGCTAAACAAAGCGCAGCTCGAAAACGTTTTCACGCTTTAAGAAATTTCTAAAGCAAACACATTTTTAACGCACAACCGCTAACTGGTTGATTGGTGCGGCCACATTTGGCTGCGATGTGCCGAGAACCCTTTCAGCCAGTCGGTGCTGTGTCGCACGCGTACAACCTACGCAGCAGGCACTTTGAGCATTCGCTGCTGCAGCGCTTGTCCGCTGCTAATTGGACGTTGCACGCATGCGCGCTAACGCACAAACACAAACACAGCGATAGCGCAATATTTGCGCTTTTATTTAGCGGCTCGCAGCGTAGAACAAATACTCGATGCCAGATCGATGCATGCCACTGACATGCTGCATCACAACGACAACAACAGCAACAAGAATAATGAAAATAACAGCACCGGCCACACTGCCACCATCATCTTTTACCACTACATCAACAGCAACAGCAGCAACAACAACAACAACGGTAAATACAATAATGGCATAGCAAATAGCCGAGGCTCATTACACGCGCGCACAGAGGCAGCCAGCGGCCGAGACGAAGGCGAGCATGCGGACACAGGACGTGCAGCAAAAGTCGCGTGTATGTATGAAAATGCACGACAAACACCAACACAGCGACAGCAGCATTCACATACCGACGACTCGGCCGCACACAAGCGAACGTCCGCAGGCCGGGCAGCGTTGCAGTTGCGATCCTCGAGCGCTGATACTGCGCGTATCGGCGCGCTGCGCTACAACTCAATTAATAACAATTTCTCAGAACAATAAAGATTTCGTACTCAATATACCGAAATACGAAAAATATGCGCTGCCGTTGTCGCGTCCTTCGTGGCCGGCCCCCATCAACTAGAAGAACCGAACTGGGTCTGCTGCTGTGCGCTGTTGGCTCCTCCGGGCCGCTTGTGCCCCCGCATTGTGCGCGCCGGTTGTGTGAATGCAGCCAAAGGCCGCACAACAACACCTACAACAACAACAACAATGAATGAAACAAAAACCAAAACCAAAAAATAATTTGCTAAAATGAGATTAGCTGTTAAGGTTGGTGTGCTGCTAATGCCACTAACGTTGTTGTTGCTGGCGTTGCTGTTGTTCGCCGCTAACAGCATTCGAACCAAAACGTATGTATGAATGTTCGCTTAGCTGTTTGGCTGGTGTTTTGGCTATTCGGTCGCTGCTGGCTGCTGGCTGGTGGCTTGATGGGATTTTGCTGATTTCGGTTGGTTAATAGCTCGGCCCATAAAGCGACATATTCTTATCGGCGTTTGCCGTCGCCGCGGAATTAGCTGAACTTTGTGATGAACTCAATTTTCCGTTTCGATTTTCATGTCGTCTGCAGCTGGCTGTTGATTGCTGGAAATTGAGCTAACGGTTTGTGCCATGTAGCCAAAGGATGTTGGTATGGTGTGGAAAAGGTCAAAGGTTGCGGCGATAATGCCCAATCACTTGGACTCGCCGAGCGGCAGGAAGTAGTAAAATCGAATGAATACTCATTTAAGGCAAATCGAAATGTTGTGATGTGAATAGAAAAAGAACAAAATTTTTAACCTAAAAAATGATTTTTTCGATTGATTGCTTTGAGTTGAATAATAAATTGCAAGTTTAAGGGAATCACCAATATAAGAGGTGGGAAAATTTCAAAGCAAACCTAACAGTTCCCTAAAATAGTTTCTAAACGAGGTGCAAAGCGTCGAAAGCCCACAACAAAGCCAACCCAACTAAATCTCACCTAACCTCACTCTTCTCCACCATCCGTGACTAATGATCAATTGGCCACTTCGAACGGGCCAAAGACAAAGTTTTGCAAATTTCAATAAAGGCAATCACGAAGCGACATTTTTGACTTTCATTAATAAACAAAACGATTTATGACATCACTCGGCCGCCCGCTGGTGCGTCCTGTCTGCGTGCAATTCACACACTGCTGCAGCGCCAACAACAACAATTGCAAATCTCACTAGTTGTCAACTTCACGCGGCAATTATTCAATTGCAGCTAACTGCCACCATCGCAGCCGTCGCCGCTGTTTGCATTTTCCCAGTTGTGGCAGCAACGTGCACGCTGGTCGTGGCCGCACAATGAACGCGACTGCGGCGCTGACCGTCAGCGTGGCCACCAAAAATGGAAACCAAATTTGTAGATGTTGAAACTGAAGCTGGCGGTTGCTACCAGCCAGTGCGGCCATCAGCAGCAGTCGTCGCAAGCACAACCTTAAATGAGCCAACAGCAGCCATCGCGGAGTGTTGCCTCAACTGCAGCGACGACAGCGGCAACGAGAGCAGCAGCCGTAACAGCCGCCGCACAGACTCATTTAAAAATCATTTGTGAAATTCGAACTCCACATCATCTATCGCCGTCCGAGCCATCATCCATCTATCCAGCCAGCCGCCGCAGCCATCAAGCAAGCCAGCCGCATGGTCCAGACCAGGACCGAGCAGGCCAGCGAGCCAGCCAGCCAGCAATCAAAAAGGGAACACCACGCTCACGATTGTGCTATTTAAGCGGCGGCGCGTCGCACTGCAGCTGGCGGTTGGTGGTTGGCGGTTTGCGAACGTGCAGCGACGTGGCAGCGCGCTGCCGCCACCACATGTTGCGCCAATCACTTATTTGCCGTGTTGAAGCGTTGCGGCCGCATGCGCCGTCGACTGCCGTGGGGAAAGGTGCGCGCAGCTGTTATCGGCTTTTGCGGGAAAAAAATTACTTAGCTTTTTGCACGTCGCTGGCTGGTTGGGGCTGGTCGCATCATTTTCCCCGCTGGCGCAATTGAATCCGCAGCGCAAGTATCGCGCAGTGTGGCAGCGGCGGTGCGCGAACATGACATGCCACAGATTCGTTCGCAGATAAAATTTGCTGTTTTAATGAAATCATAAATTATGCTCCATCTCTACCTGGCTTGCCCGCCAGTGCTGCCAATCGCGCAAATATCACATTGCATGGCAGCACCAGACGGACGACCGGGCGGCGGCATTATCGCGGTGGCTGCTGCATTTGATGTGTTGCATGTTGTTCTATCGCCGCAACGTCAATCGGGCGTTTCAATAATGTTCAACGTTAAATACACATTACAACAACACTAACAACATCATCAACAAGAGCGTCGCTGCTCGCTGGCGCACTCGCCGAAGTGGACGGAATAAATATTTGATTCCCTCGGTGGCTCGGCTGCTGTGCCAATTGTTGTGCGCTCGTTGTGGTTGTGTTGTTGCTGTTGCGGTGTTGATTGTTGTATTTGTTGTTGCTGTAGACAGCAGTTAAAAAGCTATTTGTGGATTAATAAAGTTTCGGTGCGTGTTGGCAGCTTGCGGCTTGTAGCTTCACTTGTCTGAGGATATCCACTCGTTGTTGTTATTGTTATTGTTAAAATTCGTTACTAGCTAAAGGAAAAAAGTGGCCAACGGTGAAAGAGTGAAAGAGATTTGCAGCGAAGCCGTTTACTTTTTATGGAATCACCATTTAAAGCGTTGGGCGCGGCTGTTGCAATTGGTTGGTCGATTTTTAGTTGTGGCGATTTGCAGTTTTAACTGCAGCTGCTGCGTTTATGCGCTTTGTAGCAATTAAATTGCACTTTTTGGAAATATGGTGCGACAGTGTTGCATTTGATCGGCGTGAAGGTGCAGTGCAGTGCGATGTAGTTACGCTTTAATTGGTCACTTGTTATGGCAGGGCGCAAAAAGGTACGTAAAAATGAAACGAGGAGAGTGAAATTCAAAGAGTTCCGTGTCGAGTAAGTATTGTGATTTTTGGCTAAGTTCGGTTAAGTTAGTTGAATGCGGCTACCTTCAGCCAGATTTGACTTGAAGGCACACGTAGACCAATTTGGCCCAATATTTAAGGACTTAGTACTACTAGAGTTTGAACCAAACATAACCTATAAAAAGGAGTATTAAGCCATTTATGAAAAGAGAGGTTGGGTTAAGACAGCAGCAGCTCGTAGTTTGTAGAATCGGTGGATAAAAAAAGGTTAGGTAAAGTTATGGTGGCTGCCTCCGTAAGAGACACTCTCGGAAATCTAAAAGGCCCATTGCGATACCACATATTTCAACCGTTTTTTTGAAATTGGTTTGCAATACTGTTTTTCAAACATTTGAAGCGGAAGGAGAGGGGACCTACAGTTTAACTCCGAATCCGAACGGCGGTTGGCAGTTTTTCTTTCACACTTGGGGAGGTTTTGCCATTGCCTGCCAAGAGCGCACTTGTGCGATTTTTGTAATTATCATATGCTTCATGTGAACAGCGATAGAAGTCGATGAGCGTTTCACCAGCCCGAGCTGGGATTCGAACCTAGGGCCTCTGGTATGAGAAGCCACTGGACTATCAAGGCCGGCAACCCAGCAAGCTTTCAAATAAATCTGGCCGGTCGAAATTTACTAAAGTTAAATAACTTGAACAACTCTCACAACTCTTGACGATCCTTCCTTATGACACCACAACTTCAACTCTAGAACTAGAAAATCTAACTCGTCTTTTGGCCAAGCTATGAACCACTGGGCTACAACCATCTTCACATACTTCCAATGTGACTTGATAAGAATATTCAATATGAATTCTAATAGCCAAATATGAAGAGAATATTGATCATATAAACATTGAGATCATATAAACTATTGCAACGTTCTTCTAACTAATACTTCTACAACTTATTTACTCTTTCTTTGGGGTATCCCTATTAAATAAAAGCTAGTACTATGTTGATTTAGTTGGCTATCAGGTCAGTGATGATATTTCACTATTTCCTGAAGTTTTCGTCAGTAGTTCGCTGACCTCGGCAGAGAGTTGCAAAATTTTAATAATGTTCTTCAAACTCAAAACACTTCTTTCACATTCAAAAGCTCGTTGCACCACTAACCTTACAGCCCATTAAACCATTAACTTAGGAACAGGAAACAAGTCATAACTCGTAAGTGCCGAATTCCCAAAGGAAATTGAGCCCAAATTTCACACAAGCCTCCATTGACGAAGAGGCCTAAAGATTTTCTATCGAGTCTCCGTTTCTATGGAAACTTCAGATTGGCAGCTTTTTGGCAAAAATGTCTCTTCTTTCATAGAAGAAGAGAGAAAACAGCCATTAAATAAAATCGTCTTCTTCTTCTTCTGTAGTGTTCGAGTTTACAACTCTCTGACTTGTGTCTCAATGCAGTGGTCAATGGTCAATGCAGGCACAGCTTAATATTTCTTACAAAATTTCTTAGTTTACTACAATTCCTCAATTTCGACACTTTCTTTACTTTATTTACTTCCGTCGAAAGACGAAAAACCAATGTTAGTTTCTTTCCATCGTGCAGTGTGCAATTTCACCTGTTGCCGCATTGAGCAGCGATTTCTTTCCACTTTTTTTTTTTGTTTTTGTTTGCCAAAACACACAAACAACATGGCGCACGTTGGCGAAAAATAATCATTATAAACAAGTTGAACGAAACCGCTTTTTGCGCGCCTCAGCCACAACAATTAAATGTATTTGCGGCCGGGGCACCCTGCGCACTGAAATGCAGAATAATGCCAGCCGACCGCCACTTTTACCGCTTACCGCCGCCAAACACACAAATTACTCGTACAATTGCAAGCGGCCGTCGCTACGGCCGGGACCGAACGCCCCGGACTCGTCCACGGCGAAGGAGCGGCAATAGTGCGGCCAGCCGATTTTCTGGGCCACAACTAATTATATGTAGTGGATCTTAAGCAATCATAATTTTAGCCAAAATATGACCGACCATAATTTAGATCGGACCCCGTTGCAATTGACCGGGCAGTGGCTGTGGCTGTGGGATTCGCTCAATGGCTGACTTGGCTAGCTGGCCGGGCGCACGCTCGAAGATGCTCGGACACTTGAATGAACGCCCCAGCTCACGTTCCCAGCACGGCGGAGCGCTTGGCGCATTTGGCTGTGAGACTGCTTCGTGTTGTTTGCAGTCGAATTGTTGAGTTGTTGGCGCTGTTGTTGCAGCGTTTTGAGTTGTTGCACTGGTTGACTGGCTGGCTGCGCTGTTTGAGTGGTGCACCACCAAAGCTGCATCACGTATTCTGTGTTACACTATTTTCAAGTTAAACCACAAACGTTTGTTCGTGCATGCAGCAAAACACAAACGCCACAACGACAACGACAACAGCAATACAAATACGAATAGCAGCAACAACGGCTGACGGCGACGTCGGTACTGCTGCTGCTGACGACGATGATGACGCTGGCTGCGAACAAAATGTTCATCATGCTGTAGCAAACTTGTTGTTGTTGTTGTTGGCAGACTATTTTTAGTATTGTTGTTGTTGGTGATGGGCAACAGCAACTGCCAAACTTGCAGCCTCAAATAGTGCAACTCAAAAAAGCAAATCAAATTTTCTATTTCTCGCTGCTGTTGTCATTATTGTTGTTGCTGCTGTTGTTGTACAATATTAAAAGCAGACAAGCTCCACCTACCCGAACACGAAACCAATTGCTGCTTCCACAGCCACGCTGGTGCGCACACAAAATCAAATCGAAAATACCAACTAATACAGCAACAAAAACAACAACAATGTTGCGCCGCTGGAAAATTGTTAATCGAAGCAAATGAAATGAAACGAACCAACGGACGATCGAACAAACGAACAATCGAATCGGTATTGTTCAATTTGCGAATTCAACAACAGCAGCAGCAACAACAACAACAACAACCAGGCAACCAGCCGTTGACGTGCCACTGTAGCGTCTGGGCGGGAGCCATCGCCAGCAGCAACCGCCGACAATGGATGGAAATTCGCGCGCTGCTGCTGTGGGCCAGCAGTCCTGGGCGCGCTTTGATGGCTCCGGGAGATGGCCCCGAGCCGCATTTGCCACCGCTGGCAAAACACAGCAACAACAACACCAATACACAACAGCTACATTCATTTGTACAGACAACATGCAACAATGCCAGCAACAATAGCGATTTCAACTGTGCAATTGCTGCTGCTCTTGCAGTTATTATTGTTGTTGTTGTTGTTGTTGTCGTTGTCGCTGCTGTTGCAAATAGAACGAACAGCCGCGTACAGTTGGCAATATCGCAACGGCAAACACATTGCTGAGGGCTCAGCTTCTAACAATCGGCGAAAAAAGTTTGCCTGCGACTTGATGGAAATGTTGTTGCCACTGTTGTTCTTGTTGTTGTTATTGTTGTTGTTGTTGTTGTTTTTACATAGCATTTCTGTTGTGCGCTTTTTACACTTTTTTTCTTCATTTTTCCTGCAAAAATGTTGTTGTTAGTTCTTTGGTCCGTTCAGTGGTGCCGCTGTTGTTTGTTGTTATTATTGCAACTCGATTTCGTACTTTTTGCAGTTCTTCGTTCAGCCACCGCAGTTTGATTTGCGTTGTTTTATTTTCATTTTGCCTTCGTCCACTCTTCACATTTTATGTTTTTGCGCCAATAACAACGAGTGCGCCCATCGATTGTTTTGCTGCCAACTTGATGGCAGTTAATTACTTGTAGTTGTTGGCAACATTGCTTTTTCACGTTGAGCTGTGCCTGTTGGTGTTGTTGGGCCATAGTGGCTGTTGTTCTGCTAGCCGGACTTGCAACTTGCAACTGGCAACTGTTGCAATGCGCGTTCCCAGCTGTTAATAATAGGGCCAGTAAAACGCGCTCGTATCGGCAGATTAAAACCGATCACCAGCATCGCCGATTGGCGGTCAGTCAACCGTTGGCTGGTTGGTGGCGCAAAGAAACCCAACGCGAAGGGAAATTTCGCAAGTCACAATTGCAACTCGAATCTGGTTGAACTGTTTGATATCTGCGCGTTTTGTGCTCGTAATTGCCGAGCTTGAAGACGCCATGAATTGGCCAAATGATTTGTGCTGGCTATAGTTCTGCTAAAATGTCATAATTATTGTCATAAATTAAATGTTGCACAAGTCAACAATGCGACGGTAACTGAGTAGTAATTCTCAAATTACGACACGCTACCCACTGAACTCGTCTACCTATGCAGCAAACCTCTTAAAGTTTTTGTTGCGGACAATAGAGATTTGTATGCAAACATTCATTGAGTTGCATCAATCGATCAATCAAATCAAATCAAATCAAACCAAATAAAACAAAATAAAATAAAATTAAATTAAATCAAATAAAATAAAATTAAATAAAATAAAATCAAATCAAATCATTCAAATCAAAGCAAATCAAATAAAATTAAATTAAATAAAATAAAATAAAATAAAATAAAATAAAATAAAATAAAATAAAATTAATTAAATTAAAATAAAATAAAATACCACAAAATCAAATCAAATAAAATTAAATCAAATAAACTGAAATAAAATAAAATAAAATAAAATAAAATAAAATAAAATAAAATCAAATAAAATCAAATAAAATCAAATCAAATCAAATCAAATCAAATCAAATCAAATCAAATCAAATCAAATCAAATCAAATCAAATCAAATCAAATCAAATCAAATCAAATCAAATCAAATCAAATCAAATCAAATCAAATCAAATCAAATCAAATCAAATCAAATCAAATCTAATAAAATAAAATAAAATAAAATAAAATAAAATAAAATAAAATAAAATAAAATAAAATAAAATAAAATAAAATAAAATAAAATAAAATAAAATAAAATAAAATAAAATAAAATAAAATAAAATAAAATAAAATAAAATAAAATAAAATAAAATAAAATAAAATAAAATAAAATAAAATAAAATAAAATAAAATAAAATAAAATAAAATAAAATAAATAATAAAAAAAATTAAATAAAATAAAATAAAATAAAATAAAATAATATAAAATCAAATCAAATCAAATCAAATCAAATCAAATCAAATAAAATAAAATCAAATCAAATCAATCAACGCAACCCACAGCCTAACACAATTCTGAGAGGTGAGAGTGTAAACTTAAATCGATATACACCAAAAAAAGGAAACTATCTGTAGGTAGATCTGTAACAAGGGATAGTTAACCCTGGCTATCCTCTCAAGGGGTATTGGTTAGCCACTGAGAATAAAAAATATCTGGAAAGTCCCAAATTGTGCGCATTCTTTCCATTCGTTGGCAAAGTCCCACGCAAAACAGGAGTAAATGTTTTCGGTTGGTTGGTAACTCAACTGAAGGAATGAAACAACTTAAAGCTGGCCGCAGACAAAGCAATTTGTAGTACAACTTGACTGAATTTCGCAAAATGTTAACTGTTGCATGACATAAAAATCAAAATGTTAAGATTTTTAGGCCAACTTGTCGCAGGACCAGTTAAACGGCTTTAATGTGGTCGGTAACCTCTCAGTGGGTATTGGTTAGCTACTGAGAATAAAAAATATCTGTAAAGTACCCAAACTATGCGCATTCTTTCCTTTCGTTGGCAAAGTCCCAAGCAAAACAGGAGTAAATGTTTTTAGTTGGATGGTAACTCTACTAGAGGGAATGAAATAACTTAAAACTGGCCTCAAACAATGCAATTTGTAGTACAATTTGACTGGATTATTCAAAAAGTTCAATCAAAATATTTTTTTTATAAGGCCAACTTGTCGCAGCACCAGTCAAGCGACTGTAATCTGGTCGTCTAGTGGTCTTATAGGAACTTGTTTAAATTGAAGAAGAAGAAGAAAGAGTGCAAGAAGATAGAGTTCTGTTATGTCCCTTCGTGTTCTAGACTGCACATGTCTAGCTGTGAAAATTCCATACCATCCCAAGGAAAACAAACTGCATCTGTCCCATCAGTGGAGGTTTTCGAGGGTTCAACCTCCCCCAATCACAAAAAATTCTGGTAGAAAATATGGTTTCGAATAGTATTTGGTTCTCGCCCCCCCAAATTAAATTCTGTGTGCACCACTGTGGCCCAAATTAAGACCCATTCTCTTTCTTTTAACTGAAATGCACCAAAGTAGTGGCATCCAAATAGCATAAAAGTTCTCACATAAACTACAAAAACAAAGCACAATTGCACCGTTAGCCCTCGCATCGACCGCGCATGACATCTATATGGAAACTTTAGCCAACTTGGTGAAACATGAACTTTGGTGATCTGTCAGCGACTTAAACGTCAACGAGCCACTAAATTACTTGGCCCCCACTCAGCTCAGTGCAGTGCAGGTGAAATTCTAAGCGCCCATAAAGCATACTTAAATATAAAATAGCGGTATTATTTTGTTGGTACTCACTCGCATTCGCCGGGCTGATCGCATTTGCCGTGTGTGGGGTCGCAGCCCGGCTTGCAGATGGCCTCCTCGCAGTTGACGCCCTGCCAGCCGTTCAGGCAGAGCTTCTGACCCTCGGCGCCGCATGTGTAGTGGCCGAAGTGATCGTTGCGCGGCCGGCAGAACGTCGTACACGTCGTATTGTAGTAGGTAGCTGCGCACTGAACTCTGACCCGGTACGTAATGCGAGCATTTTTGCCGATGTGATCCAGTGTCTTCCACTCGGGCGATGGCAGAATCACGCCCGAAAATGATGTTTCTTCAATTAACCTCTCGGTGTCTATTGTTGTTGTGTTTTGGTTTCGTTGTTTAGTTGTTTTGTTGTTACAGTCGCAACAAGCACGGTGGCAATTTTCATTGTTGTTGTTGTTGTTTTGAATGTTTGTATTGTGTTTTGTAGTTCCCGTAGTTGCGGAATTGTTTAGCAATTCAACGTTGGCGTCCGGGCCGTCGTCGACACACACAAGTTCAAGTCGAGTGCCAGGCGCAGTCAGCGCGACAGCGATGTAACCGAAAATTGGCAGTTAACGTTGCCGACGCGCATGCGCAACCAGCCGCATTTCAATGGGACACGCAGCAAGAAAAGAGAGAGGCAAAAAAGCAAATGAAATGTAATGGATTAGAGAAAATGTGTTTTTCAAAGTTAAGTTAGCAACCGCAGCCAGCTGCTGATGTTTTAGTTTGGTTTTTTTTTTTTTAATTTCGTCTCAAAGGCACACAACTCGAACTCTTTTGTAGGCATTTAGTAAAGTTTTATTGTTATTGTTTTGGCGAAAAATTGTCACCAGCACTTGGCGAAGCGGGCTAATTAAAAGACCCAAACGACGAACAACGCCGCTTGCCGCTTTTTATTGGGCACCGCGTTTGCCGCCGGTGGCGCGGTTTTTGCCGCTTGCGGTTGTGTGCCGCGGCGCATTTAATTTGCACATAATTACCTGGATACGATGTGTTGTACATATCCAACGCCTGCAGTATCAGCGTAAACGACTTCTGCAATTGAAACAAAACACACCACGAAGAGTTGGCGGGTTAAATGAGGTTAAATTATTTTGTCAATCTGCTGTTGTTCTTTGCCTGTTTGGTGGCTTGCTGTCGGTGGTCTACGTGAGTGTGTCTGTATGTGTGTTTGTTGCTTACAGCGAAAAACAGTAGTTGGTTGTACGAGTTGTTAATGGGCGTGCAGTTTGTTTGTTTGTTTGTTTGGTGCGGCAAAAATGCTTTGCTTGTTAGCAGCGAAATTTTTGTCAGATTTTGTTGTTGGAGTGCAGGTATAAGAGAACACTTTTAGTCGGTCGATTGGTTCGAATTAGAAAGGTGAGTGCCAATAGAAAAGCAAACAGAAGCAAACTAGTGTTTGTAATAAAAATATTATGGAAAAAGAGTTTTGTATGAAGGAGAATGACTTAATAAAATTTAAAACAAATTCATTTAGTGTTCTCATTTTAGTTTAATCTTTTTCAAAAAGATAGTAAAGTAAAGTGGAGGTACCAGCCTTCTCCTGAAAAGGCGCACCTAAGCACAAAAAGAAAGCCCGAGCAATGTGATGGACGGTGAGATGCGTCCTTTACAGCGCTGGGAACTGCGAGTGTTGCCATATGAACCTCATTAAATCCAAGAAAATTATAGCAAGAGTTGAAAGCTCAGTTAAACTGGTACGAAACAAAGAATCTAAGAATTTTCGCACATAAAGTGGAAGATCGTTTCTTCTACTCTTCGGAACGATAATCACAAACTTTCAGCGTGGTTCCCAATTAAGAAGTTTGAGCACAGCAACCACTGAGCTAATAAAGTTTCAGATTTAGAGTTTCAGAGTAGGTTATAGATATCCTTATCTCATAGATATCCTTTAGTTGTAAATTCAAAGATGTAAATCTTCAGTTGCAAATTTAAAGATAAAAAGAATTTAAGAATTTCCATAGATATTCCTTAGTTGTAATTCTTTTTATTAAGGCTTCTTCAATGCAATTCTTTAAAAAATTTATCTTAACCCTTTCCAGAAATTTGTACGATATATCGTACAATTTTTTCGAAGATTTTTTATTTGACAGCGAATGCATTTTTTATGGAACGGCTTTTTAATTTTCATTAAGTAGGCTGTGTTGTATTATTCTGTTTAAAAATATAAATCATAGTAGCCGTGGCTACACAGTATGAGTGCCTTTTATAAGCAGCTTTTTGCAAGAATTTGAAAAACCAGCAAATGACGGTGCTTCTGCGGAGGAATTTTTAAATATGTAATACTTTTTGGTAGCAAAAAGCTAAACAATTTTAAAGTTTGAATCTCAGTTGATTTATAAAACTTATTAAATTTAACAATTTTTGCGTCTAAATATTTTTCCCGAGCCTTTAAAAAAATTGTACGATATATCGTACAAATGGAAGGCAAAGGTTGCAAGTTATGTTTACATTTTTTTTCAGGTTATGGGTTTGGTAATCGAATTTTTGCGTTTGCATGCCTGCCACGCCCATCTGTAAGCCACGTGCTAATAAAATTCGACTATTTGGCAATTTTCGATTAAAAATAAGGATTACTAAGAGGATTTTGTGTTTTACTGGGCAGACACAGGTTATGTAAGATTAGACATCCGTACTTGCCACTCCCACTACTATAATAAGAATGGGCTATATACAGTATATTTCTGTAAAACTATACGAATTTTAATTGATTCTGTGTTTTATTGAGGGGAAAAGGGCTTTGCAACAGCAACAATGGTTATATAAGGCCGAATAAATGTGACTCAATTGTTTATATATATGTATAATTTATATAAGTTTTGATCCAAATGAAATCACGTTTTGATTTTTTGTTGTTATAATTTATGTTTTCTATCAAAAAAATCAATGAATTTTTCATAAAACTTAAAAAAAATTAAACAAAAATTTCATGCATTTTCACTCCTTTGCGGACCATTGTACGATATATCGTACAAAATTGATGAAGCTGTAATTCTCAACCAAAATTATTTTTTTGATATTTTGTTGTATTTGATTGCTTAATGTTCAATGAGTCAATGTTTTGAAGGAACAATTTTTATCTCAAGAAATGTGGAAATTGACCGGAAAGGTTTAAATGTCCTTCCTTACTTATCCTTTTGACAAACGCTCACACTTTCTTCGCGCATCTCGAGCACAACTCGAGCGTTTGCCGAAAAAATAATGCTCAACGCTCAACGTGAAGCTGATGAAATGCCACGAGTGCTCAAGTTTCACTGCTTAAGTTTCATTGCAAATTTGAGCAGTGTTACACACTGGTAACACACAATCTCGACGAACTTAATTTGAATGTCAGCCGACTGCAGCGACACGCCAAGTCAACCTATCAACGGCAAACTGTACGCAATTAAAATTTTTCCATCTATTTCTAATCTAATCTAAATATCCGCAACCGCTGGCAGTGAGGGCAATCGCAAATATCGAAAACGGCCAACAAACAACAACAGCCAGAACACAACAGCCAACAACAACGATCACAATGTAGCAAATGAATAAGTGAGCGCAGATAGCGCAATAATAAAATTTGTTTTACAGCGCTTTATGCGGTGCGGACGTGGATGCGAAATTTATGGCGGCTCGTGGTGTGGAAACATGCATAAGCGCGGCTCGCAGCGAAAACTCGAACACGATGATGAGATTGGAGGCGATGGTGGCGCTGGCCTAGTCGGGCTGTCGTCTATGCCACAACAACAACAACAGCGGCAATAGCGGAATATGAATTGCTGTGGTGCGGCGATGGGCCATTACGAGCGCTGCCGCCGAAGCGACTGATGATGATTACGCGGCTGGTGCCGGTGCTGCTGCTGCTGCTGCTGCTGCTGATGGTGATGGCAACGACGACAGCCACTGCGCCGAAGACGGCACTACGACAACGAACTGCACACGAAGATTATGCACAGCCAAAGCAATTAAATTTGAACGACGTCGCGCAGCTGGAAGCCAGGAAACTCTCATTTAAGTCTGGCTGCCCGCCTGCCGCCGCCTGCGCCTGCGCCAGTGCCAGTGCCAGCGCCAGTAAATCAGGCGCACTGGCCGGCCTGTGCGCGCTGCGCGGATCACGACGCAGATCGAAACGGATCGCCTCGTATCGGATTGAAACAAATGGGATTGGGGGATTTGGGCAGCTTAGCGTAATGACAAGAGGAAGATTGCCAATTCTCCAGCAGCGAAGCGGGGCGGCTGTGCGTTGAGTGCAATTTTTCTGGGTCTCATGTTACGCGCGCGCATAAATGTTGCCGGCGCACATTGCGCGCCGCTTTCGAGCCAGTTTGACATTCACTTAGATTTTTCGCAATTCTTGCACGCGACGCGCTGCTCATCTCATTTAAATGCCTGTCCACGCCTCGCCGGCACAGCGAATCGGCTGCGCGAAGCGGCGACAACGGCGACGAGAAAGGTGCTGCACGCTGGGCAGACGAGCGCAACAAGTGGTTTGCATCAATCGGCAATTAAATTAGTTACGATTACGATCATGTCATGCCCATGTCCATGTCCATGCCCGGGCCCAGGTCCGCGCCCGTCCACCGCCGACGAAGCGCGCATCGCTTGCGGAATTGCTTATTTTGCATTGCATACTTTGGATTTGCTGTGCGTTGCGCTGCCTTCTTTCGCCGCCGCATTCCTTTTTTATTACACATTTTTGAAAGCGCCATAAATCAAGCGACGCATCGTTGTTGCCGGCGTGACACTTTCGCGCGCACAACGCGCGTCGCACGGCACACATTTCTGGCATATCTGTGCTGCTGCTAATACTGCTCGTTGTTGTTGTTGTGATGTTGCATGGTATTTCGTCATTTATCTATGCTTTGGGTCATTTGGTCAATTTATTGGCAACGCAAACTTCTCAAATTGCAATGCGACACCGCGACGTCGTAACAAGAAATTGCCTTACAACAACAACAACAACAACCGCTTCAATTGGCTGTTTTATGTGCGCATAGAGTGCACCAGCCAGCACAGCTCGAACGAACTGTCACTGCGCTGTCATTTGCATTTGACGCATGTCAGTGCGTTGCTGTCAGCCGGCGCTCACGTTTGCGGCGCAGACTTTTTGACTGCTCTGACTGTGCTTCGACTGTGAACAGCACCGTCGGCGTTGACGTTCACGCTGACGTTGACGTTGACGTTGCGGCCACACACGCGCAACAAACGGCCGACTCATAAAACTGCACTTGCACTCGTAAACGAACGAAACGACGACGACGACAACAGCCCACTGACGACTGCATGTCGAATGGGAAGCGGTGTGTGCACAAGATTTGCGTCCGTTATAATCCCAAGTCGAATGCCTGGCGTTAAATTTGCTTCGATGTTGCAGTTGTAGTTGTTGGTAGCTTAGGTGATCGTACGTTGCTGTTTGCTGGGGTTAAGCAGGTGTCGTCTTGAATGGCTCAATTAGAGAAGCGACATTGTGCAGTCGTTTTCGACTGATGCGTTGGTAGTGTCAGTTGACGTGGTGAGACCTTCAGTGGGTGTTTTTAAGTCGATTACTTTTTAGAAAAATATTTTGAACATATTTGCGAAAAGTGATTTAGAAAAATTTGCTATGCTGGCCGAGCTTTACTCGAGCTTTAAGCTACAACTTTCCGCAACTATTAATCCTATGCAAGGCTGAATTTTTTTCAAGACCAATAAACAAGGTTGAGCATTAGAAAATTTTTTAAGATATAGATAATAGTAATGTCTATTTGGTACGCGAAAACAGTGTAAAAAATCAAAAAAATAAATGAAGCTATACTTTAAACTGGCAAAAAGTTCGTCTTCTTTCAAAACCGAGATTGCATTGAAAATTTGGCGCCGTACAGTTCCGAACAGTTTCATGGGATACATCAGTTCCGCATTCTATTTTTATATCCAAAGCCATTTCCCTTATTGAGATACGGGGGTTTTCACGAACTTTTCGGATGATTTTTCTTTCTTCTCTGTCAGACAGTTTTCTGGGTCGTCCAGGAGATACTTTCAAATCAATTCGCCCTTCAATACACGAATCAAATAAACATTACTTTGATACTATATGAGAGTGAAATATTCAATTAATCTATATTTTTAAAATAGTTTCAAAATATTGCAATTTCTGTTATATTATAAGCTTTTCAAAATAATTTTCTACCTTCTTTAAATTTGCAAAAATTTACTTGACAAACTGTAAGTGTGTGCGAAAATGTCCGCTGACTTTGAAACGAATCCTTTTGCTCCTTTCAACCGAGCGTCTATCGTGGAAAAAGCCATAGAAAAGTGTTACACATGCAGCATTTCGATGATATTTCAAAGAGGTAGTGGCGCACACATGCGGAGGAGGGTTCTGGGGGGGTTCAAACCCCGCAAATACAAAAATTGTTGGAGCAAAATATAGTTTCAAATGGATTTGGGCACAAAATTTGTACGCAAACCCCCTCTCCCCCCTAAAATAAAATCATGTGTGCGCCACTGCAAGGAGTCAATAAATCTGGATACGCTACTTTCTCTATTATTCTTTAATTCACGATTCTGAACGCAACCCAGAAGCTTCAGATTGGCTTGTGAGGCTTCTGTTCACAAAAGCGAATTCAACTTAATTTTAGAGCAGATATATCTAAGTGAATTGAATCGTCTTTGAAGCTTGGATTTCAAACTTTATATAAATTATTTTTGTTTACTTCTATAGCATAGCCATTTCTTGCTTGTTTTCTGGGTCTGTAGTTGACTGAGTCCAGATTAGAACCCACGATCCTCTGACGCGCGTTCCAAATCAGTGCTTATGAAAGCAGCGTCCTTGCCAGCAGTTTTTCTTCGACCATCTCCATTTGCTCTGAGGCGATTTTTTCACTCATCTCCACTGCTGACCCGATCTTCCAGCACGCTGCAATTACTTTGCTCCGCTTCATGCTCCTTAAAAAGTTATTTATTCCATAATCGCCGCTGCTGCAGTGCTCAACTCCCACTGATCCATTTGCATATAGTTCAACTGCATAGTTTTTATTGCCATCCAAAGCAAATCGCAGCCACAACAAAACAAAAACAACATACGAACACGACACGCTCATCACCTCACCACCAAACATCACGAACGTTTATGGGTTTGTTTCTTTGCTTATATTTACATTTTTATTACAATTTAGAGGCGTTTAACTCCCGGCTGTAACGACATAATAACCAAAATTTGATTATAATATTCGATTAATTTAAATTTACAGCATGCGGCTTCTGCATTTCATTATCGACGCTATTCGTTGTCAACGCCTATTCGTGGACGGCCTTTGTTTTGAGGTGTTTTCTGCTGGAAATGTTATTGTTGCTGTTGTTGTTGGGGCCATGTTGTTGGCTTCGACATAGTTTCTCAGATTTGCTGTCAAGTCCAGAGCAGGGCAAACGCCATGTTTAGGCTGACTTTGCGTTGTTCGGCCGCAGATCATAAATAATGCCGGCCGAAGCCGGCGAGGGCCGGTGAATGGTGTTGATGACTTTTGTATGAAATGTGAAACACACGAAACGATCGGCCCACACGACTGACTGATCCACATACTCGCATGTTGTGGTTACAATTTGGCTGGATTTTATTGGGTTTTTAATGTGTTAGGCAAACGCGTCGTAGAGAAAACCATAAATTCCCAGCTAAACATTTAACTATTCAACTCGAAGCTGGCGTTCGGCGCGGTGGCTTTTGAGTCTTGAAGCTGCTGCCATTTATTTTATTTGTGCTGATAAAAACAACAAAGCTGACGGTCAGACTGGCAAATAGACAAAAGCAAATGGCAAACAGTTTGTCGTTGGTAAACGGTCGCACATAATTGAGGCGTTTATATTTGATCTGTGTGGAATTTTCTACGAAGCACAGTGCTGCCAAAGTGCACAAAAATTTAAACATTTAATGCTGCTAAAGACAAACGTCTAACTGAAATGGTCTACAAAAATACTGCCAGGAAGTTGTCATCAACTCTATGGATTTTTGTTCACTCTTGCTATGACATCAAACCACTGTGCGGCGGCTGTGTCCGACGCTGTCAGCGCTGCGTGAATTATGTGCACCCGTGACAAAGTTGTCAACAACTGCCGCCTGAAGCTCGCTAAATGTGTTGAAATTAGGTGTGAGCAATTTACATATTTAAAAGCGCATAAAAGGCAGAAGTATCAACGCTTGGCCAACACGATAACAGTTCGAATGGTCAAATTTGGCCAGAAGTAATGATGAGCTGCCATGGCACACAACTCAGGACAATTGAAAGTTTGGCGTGTGTGACTGTTTTTTGTGTGATTCCAACGGCATTGAAATGAACGCAAGGTCCCCAATTTGCGGCTCACTTTGGTCGCTAAATTTATTTCTTCATTAATTTACTAACTTCACATTAAAGTATTGTTATTGTTGTTGTTGTTGTTTGACATAACCACATAATTGTTGTTTTTGTTGCTTATAAATGCGCTCTCTGTTGTATGCAAATCGATTTTATTAGATCTGCCGTATTAAATATTTTATTTGATTCAATTTTTATTGTTGCCGATATTTGTTGTCGTTGTTGTTATTGTTGTTAATGCTGTTTTATTTGGCTTTATTTATTTCATTGTATTTCATTGAGTTTTCATTTAACCAAAATGTTCCGCCAAGATTTAGTTGATGCCATTTGCATAAACATTTTATTTGCTTGTGATTTGGTTAACTGTTGTTGTTGTTTTGGGGTTTTTTAATATTTTTTTAAGTTGCGTGTGTGTCTATTGGACGTGCGCTAATTTATGATTATTGTGCGCTGGACGACAGGCGACATGTACGCTGAAAATCATTTTAATTGATTTAAAATTATGAAGGCGGATTTCGCACGACTTTCGGCGTTGTCGCTATTGAATTAGTTCAAGTTTTGGCCATGTCGTGACATTGTCTTATCGACGATGTTTACCAAAAAGTTATTTAGATAATCCGTTCAAATTATTTATGTGTGCACCAAATGAAATGTCAAAATTTGCATGGCAACGTAGAAAGACAAAGGCAAACAAAGTTGAAAAGGTTAAAGGTGTCGTTTTTTTTTAATAATTTTGTAGCTGTATTTTATTTGTAACTGAATAGGAAACAAACTTGAACACATCGATAAGATCTTTTCTTTTACCTTAAAGAAGATATAATAATACATTTTTACTGAGATGAACATTTTTTATCACTGACACTCGTTATTGCCAGAATATTTGTGAAGCACTGGAAAACAAGAGAGCAATCAATACATTGCTATGTGATTTACTATAATACAGGCACGTTCCAATAAATTCAAATAAGACACAAAATTACTTTAATGTTTGGTTCCTGATTACAATAAATGCTTGGATCCTGGTCTCCGAATGGCATAGAAAAACCAAAGTAAGGATTAAGATTAAATTTTTAGTCGTCTATGTACATATAATTGTTTCTCCTGACGGACTGATTGACTGACTAATTGACTGAAAGCTAAAGCTACAAATATGAAAATTAAACTGTGGGTACATCTTGAAAAATGAACCTCGGCTAAGACGAGATTTTTTAGGGGCAAAAGGGGCTAAAGGGGCAAAACATGGGTTAAGTGGTTGTATGAAGAAACTTAATAGGACTATTGATTTCAAATTAAAAATAATTCGATACGTATTTTTCAATTTTTCGAAAATCAAAATTTAACAGGATGAACCAAGGATTAAGGTTCATATACGGAAAGACTATGAAACAACCATGAACCGATTGGCCTATTGATGGTGGTGTTGTTGAAAAAATGTTGGTGAAAATACTTGAAATCAAGAATTATTTGAATCGTGCTTCTAATTTTTTTTTGTTAAATCAAAACTGAACTATGAAGAAATATGATTGTTTTACGCCTTTGACTTCAAAAGTGATGAAAGTACTCTTAGTGAGAAATAATTCGAAGCGGATTTTTCAATTTTTCGAAAATCGAAATTAAACAGGGTGAACCAAGGGTTAAGGTTCGTATATGGGAAGATAACGAAGACCCAGAACCGATTGGCCTATTGACTTCAATGTTGGTGAAGACACTTGACACTCGTGCTTCCCATTTTTTTTTTTAAATCATAACTGAACTATGAAGAAATATGATTTTTTTACGCATTTTTACTTCAAAATTGGTGAAAGAACTCTTAGTAAGAAATAATTTGACACGCATTTTTCAATTTTTCGAAAATCTAAATTTAACGGGTAATTTTTCAATTTTTCGAAAATCGAAATTTAACAGGATGAACCAAGGGTTAAGGTTCGTTTAAAAATTAAAAAGCTCAGCTCAGCTCGGCAGAAGCCTGCGTCAGCCTTGCATTCATTTCAATCACAACTCAATCCGCTTCCCACACTGTGCTTTTTAATTTTGGCTTCATGTTTTTATTCTCAGCGAATGACTAAACGAAAACGTTTCGCGTACGCAAAATCAGCGAATGACTAAACGAAAACGTTTCGCGTACGCAAAAAGGAGGCGACGACGTTTTCATTGCGACATTTTCATTGCCTGATTAAGGCCGACAATAAATGGTAATGCGGCTCGTTAAACAAAACGTTTTCTGCGGCGTATTTAAATTGCAATCAAGTAGAGCCAACAAACAATTTGCAGCGCATCGAACGACAGGCAATCGAATGAGATTTCATTATTTTCGATGGACTGGAACGTTGCGTTGCGAAACACGCCGCTGCCGAGTCGGGCGCTGCTCGCCGCCAACTGGTAAATGTTAATGATGCAATTTGAACGCCGAATGCGTGCGCCCAAATTTTCGAGAAACAGTCAACAGCAAAGGCCGAAAACGTTTATCATTCGCACATGTGGTGACAATTTTGTGCAGCCGCCAAAGAATGCGCAGACATTCGGTTTGCATGCGCAATGCGTGCGCGCTGACCGGCTGCAACATTGGTTGCCTTAATTTATGTTGATTTGAGTGAACGCGCTTAACGGTTAATAGCATTAAATGTAAATGGATCACACGTTGGATTTTTGGTCGAACAACGCCAGCAACAACATGAAAAAGGCGATTTGTGATTGAATGAAAGACATCGAGCGGCAATTTGCATAGCGCAAACGCGTTGCTCGTGCAACGGCGGCACACCGGACAGAGGCAACATCAAAGCACAAGTGGCGAAACGGCCAACAAATGACGCGCTGCACAGGTTGATTGGCCCGCAGATGCAGCGCGTATCCCACCGCAGCGAAGCGCAAAAGCCGTCCGCCAACGAGCCAAGCAACAACAAAGCTCAAATGAAATCATTATTATTTATTGCAGCTGTTAGGCTGTCCGAGGCTGCGTCTCGTAGCCGCACCGCACCGCGCCGCGCGCACATCATACAATCGTGACTGACTGGCAGTCGGCGGCAGCGCTGCTGGCGGCTTCGCACGAACAGAAGGATCGCATGCGGCTCGGCGCACAAAGTCAACAGCAGCAGCTAGGCGTGGAATGGTGCTGATGGACGACTGCCGCCGCTGCTGCTGCGGCTGCTGCTGCAAGCGCGTCAGTTGCCACTGCAGCAAAGTGCGCACTGCATGCGTGATGTGCGCATTCAGCTATTGAAAAGGTCCATATTTCAAGTCAACAACAACAACAGCGGGCACTGGGCAGTGCCCCCGCGAAATGTGAGGTTATGTGGCGTGCAGTATGGCGCGGCGGGGTTTTGGAAAGCAGTCGGCGCGTTTCCCGGAAACCATTCCTATGCTGCCATAATTTCAATGCATACAGTTGAGTATTGATAGGTATTGGCAGCGGCGAAGAGCTGCCTGCGCCCTCCTCCTCCCACAATCAGCAACAAAAACATGCACGAATATTTTGTAAATTGCAAAAGATCGACATTTATATGGTTGAAGAATGAAAATCGTTTGTCTGCTACATAATGTGTAATATATTTATTTAAAGCGAATTCAATTGACGTGACCGGAAGCAGCTACAGCGAATGCAACAACAACAACGAGATTATCAAAAAGAAAACAAAACCAAAAAGAAAAACGATAAAACAAAACGACAACAATCGGAATACATGCCAGCAAAATACTGAAGCGTACGAGTGTGATTGTCTGTCCCGCCAAAGGCAGCGCACGGACGCGCCGATCGAGCGCCTAGAAGACGCAGGCGCGCGTCTTTCGCCTCGATTTTGCGCTCCAACGAACGAACGTTTTTAAAATTCTGCACAGGAATCAATGAGTTGTAAAACACCGACAACAACTTGCTGCAATAACAAAAACAACAACAACACCACTACTACTACTTCTACTACCAATAGCAACAATAACAACAACAACAACAACAACAACAACGTGCAATGCCAAGAACGTGCTGCAGCGACGCGAACACGATCGAGACAATGTCGCTCGCCGTGTGCGGACTGGAGCTGAGAAACGGATCGCTTACTTTCGCTTTGGTCATGAATATTAAAAATTTTAAATATGATCAACAACAACAAAAACAAAACAAAAACGCGACTTGAAAGAAAAAGTAAAAACCAAGCATTGCAAAATGAGACAAAAAATCAGCAAAGCACGTGCAACATACAAATGGCGCATCGTGGCGGGTGCTGAGCTGTCGTTGTTGTTGTTGTTGTCGCTTGGCCACAAGGCGCCAGCCTAGCAGGACACTGTCCACAGTTGCGCGCACAAATAGCGACAAATGAAAACAAAAAATCAAATCAAATGAAATAAAACCAAATGAAATCAAAGAAGCGAAGAGGCAGCAGCGCGTCCTGCGCACTTGGTCGTGCTGCCCGCTGAACGTGAGCGCTTCAAATGTGTCCCCGGAGTCAATGCAATGCAATACATTGCAATTTTTTTTAAATTAAAAAAAAATATATATAAAAGCTTGCCACATGTGAGTCACCAATACCCATCGATACAGTCAGCAGTTGCAGAAAAATTTGCTAGCGAAAAAATGTCAATTATGGTACAATACATCAAATATATATCGTGAACTATGCCTTAAGCCTTAAATGTTCTGTACAGTTCAGTTTGCTGACAAACTGCGCTGTCATTGCGCTGTGCGTTTGTGCGTTCGTGCGGCTGCGCAGCCCTGAAGCACACTTGAAACACACTCACCCGTACACAGAGTTTTTATTTAATGCTCTTCATTCTACTTTCATCGAGCTATCAAAACTCGTTTATTCGTTTGGTAGGTCGTTGATTCGTCTGTCCATTCATCAAAGCACAAATATCGTACGTATGTACTTAGTTATGTATGTGTAATATGTGGCGACATATGATTTAAGAATATCAAAAAGATGTCAGGAAAGCTTCGGTTATACACTGAGCTGAAGTTGTTGTTGCATTTTTTTTTTTTCTACAGATTCCAAGTGATTTTCTATGCACTGAAAACACAATTGTCGTTGAAGAAAAGAGTTGCTGTATATGCTATTAAATTCAGTAGAACATACGATATTCGTTTTGTGAGGTGAAACAGAATGGATAAGTGAATCCAAATACAAATTTACAGCTTGATTCTGTGTATTCTTGACAAATTTTTTATCAAGGTATTTTGTCAAGATTTTTATCAAGCAAAAGCTTTGTTGGCATTCTGATGCAACATTGATAAAGTAAAAAACTCATTTAATTCGACATAAGGTGAATATGCGATAGCTGTCAAATTGTCAAAAAACAATATTTGTCGTATTGGAAAAAAAGACATTTTTGAAAAAAAATTTTATTTTTATTAAAAATTCTTATAATTTTGTGAGACAGATGATTGGCTCATAGGCAAATTAGTTATTACCAACGCATTTTTGGTGGATCCATGTCCAAAAAAATGCAATGCCGCCAGAACGCGTATGGGCAAAGATAGCGATGTTCTTTGTGTGCCATGTGGCGCCAAGTCCTCAATCCATGACACAAGGATCGAGTCAGCCAAAAATTCTTCATGAATTCTTCTTCGCCCAACGAAGGCAAATTATTTGTTTTCTTCTGCTTCTGATTTCTTCTCTTCTATCCTCCTCAATCGCTAAAAGTGTTAACATGGACAATTCTTCCATTTTCAATAGGCAAAATTTCAATTTGTAAGCTGTTGTCAATAGCATTCACACTTTTGACAATTTATCAAGGAAAGAGCTTTTATTTTTAGTAATAGAATGCCAATTCTTGACAAATAGTAAAACCTTGACAAATAGTCAATATGATGAATTTATCAAGTGTACAGAATTGGGCTGTTAATTTATATTTATTTACTTATTTCCCAAGATGAATTTAAAAATGAATTTCCATATTTTCATATTTAAAAAATGTAGTCGAATATAAAAATTTAATTCGCATATAAATATAATTTATATTTATTTACTCAGTTCCTAAGAAGAATTCTTTAAAAAGTAAATGATTGTTTTCATATTTAAAAAAATTGAGTCTTTAGTTTAAACCATACTTTATCTATCAAAAGAAAAACAATTCAACAAAATGTGAAGAAAAGTGAATTCGCATACAAATGTAAAATTTTAAATTTATTTATATATTTTTCAAGAAAACTCCTTTTAAAGAAGTTCCCACAAATTACAAAATGTTTCTTTAAACAACTTTGTCGTCTCTTAGCCATTACATCTCTATTATACTCGCAACTCGTAACTCTCTTTTTATTCATTTTTTTGATTTTTGAATTCCATTTCACCATTTCTGTGCTATGTGTAGTTAGTGTTGTCAACGCAACACACATAACCCTAACCTACAAACTGTCCTACACACCTACCCAGCCACCGTATGGCCTGAACAGCCAAACCCCCGCACAGCTTCTGCCGGCTCCAGCAACGCAACTCAAGTGCGCGCAGTGCTCAGCTGAAGAAGCGCTCTGAAGTGTCATCATGTAGTCAGTCAGTAAGTCAGTCGTTTTTCTGTTTGAGTCTCGGAATCCGTGCGGCAATGGGGTCTTGCTGCCGCCAAGCAATCACTTCATATCTTGCTGGCCTCAAGTATTGCCTCAAAAATGCTAAGAGCAATCACTCGCGCACACACACACAAACACACACACACACACATACACACACGCGTGCGCACGCGTGTTGTTGTGTTGTTGCCTTTGCGCTGGCTATGGGTCTCAATGGTGAATTGGTGGCATGGTCTACTTAAATACGAAAAAATACAAACCACTCGAGAATTGAATTGCCGACGTGCGCAGATACAAGCAAAACAACAACAATACAGCTTAGTTGAAAATAAAATAAAAATGTGAGGAAAAAATTTGTCAAGTGAAATTTTCATGTCGATATTTTGTCTTGAACATCGTTACATGGTTTGTTAAATGGTTTTTGTTGTTGTTGTTGTTGTTGGTGCTGTTGCTGATATTACAACCACCGTAGTCAGCTGGGAATTCGGTAACACATTTTTTATTGGATAGTCAAAGTGAATGGAAACGTGCGTCTGGGTTTTAAATCCGTAAAATCGAAACTACAAAAATTGCTTTCTTTTTTCACAAATCCGTTGTAAACGAGCTTGTTTCTTTAACGCATTAAAATTTTTTTAGTTATCTACTACATACTTTTTTTTACTATTTTACAATAAAGTTGTGCAAAATTTATAGCAAAATTTGTTTAAAGCCAATGGAAATCAAACTGTGTTAACAACAATCAAAAATTGTTGTAATTATTATATTTTTGCTCAATGCCAATTCCGACTTACTTTCCATGAATTTAACCGTAACGTGAACTAGTTGACTGGAAAAAATCGTAAATCTATGAAATGAGTGAATAATTTTTTGCAGTTTGTGATTTCAATTCATGTTTATTAATTTTTTTATTTTATTTTCAATAAATAAATTTAAAATCACTAAGATCGAGAGATTCGCTATTGTCCGTTAGTACTTTCAAAATCAATTTTATATTATTGTCTATGATCAAACTCTCTCCTCTCTCTCACTCTCTGAAGCCGAACAATTCATGAAAATCAACCATTGTGTTGCCAAACTTTTTCTACTGCCTCAAATAGCCACTCAAGCAGGCAACTCGCCATAAAAGTCAGCGAAAACCTTAATTCATCCATCCATCTTCTGATCCAGTCATTCATTTAGCCACTTCGCTTGGGCAACAAATTTGTTAACTTTAATTGAAAATTACATTTAACGCGTTACACGTTGATTTGCTGCCGCCGCTTCAATTCCACCTTGCGCCATCTTCGCCTCCGCCGCCAGCTGCTGACATGATAAAAGCCAACTCAAGTCCCAATATTAACTTGTCCAATTAAGGTAACATGAAGTCATTTGCCTGCGCAAGCAATTCCGACCCCACCATTTACACGTAACCAACCAACAGGCAGCCACCACATGAACCCACAAACAAAAAACCCAAATTCCAGCAACAACCAACAACAACAGACACGGCCAGATTTAAAACAAAAAACCTTGGAAAATTAACTTTAAGGCTGCGCCACATCAAAGCAATGCCCAACGATGTCCAGCTCGAAAGATTTACCCACAACTGCCAAAACTACCTGGACAAAAGTTTTGAAGAAATTATATTACAAAAACTAAAATTGTATGCTGAAACGTTGAGACAACAAAACGAGGCCCGCATTTATTGGGCTGTTTTGAATTTGCACACAATTTAAAAAAAGCAAAGTCGAATTACGCTCGAGAGTGATTCACAGACAGCAGTAATGCAACAACAACAATCAATGTTACACGGCAAGAAATTAGGGAATAATTCCAAAACTATACAAAACTAGCTGGGCCAGCTTTGCACGCAAGTTTTTCCATAAAAATTCTTAACCCATTGTTGTTTATTTCAATTGTTTTCACCAATTTTGAAGGCAAAAGGCCCATTAAATCCTGTGTTTTCACATTTACTCGAAACAAGTTCTTAACCCTTGGTTTACCACGGTAGATTTCAATTTTCAAAAAAATAAAAAGGACGTTTTAATTATTTCCCAATTGAAGTGCTTTTGCTAAGTTTAAAGTCAAAGGGACAACAAATTTTGTTTCTTCATACAAACTTTTAAACCATTGTTGACTCCGTTAAATTTTTATTTTCAAAAAGGTGAAAAACACGTGTCAAATTATTCCTTAGTAAGAGTACTTGCACCAAGTTTGAAGTCAATAAGCCCATTAATTTATGTTTTTCACAGTTTCTCCATGCAAACTTTTAACCCGTCGTTGACCCCGCCCGATTTTAATATTCGGAAAAATAAAAAACACGTATCAAGTTATTTTACATTTGAAGTACTTTCACCAAGTTTGAAGTCAAAAGGCCTACAAAAATTGGTTTCACCATATATACTTTTAACCCGTCGTTAACCCAGTAAGATTTCGATTTTGAAAATAATCAGAAACACGTGGCTAATTTTGTTAAATTCAAGTATTTTTACAATTTTTGAAGTCAATAGGTCAATAGTTAATAAACAAATCTTAACCCATTGTTGGCCCAGTTAAATTTGGAGTTTCTAAAAAATTACAAAATACGTGTTGAATTATTTTTGATTTAGAGTATTTTCAGGAAGTTTGAAGTCAATATGTTTATTAAATCACGTTTCTTCATACAACAACTTAACACATGTTTTGCCTCTTCAGACCCCAAATTTCAAAAAATCCCGTCTTAGCGAAGGTTCATTCTTCAAGATGTACCTACAGTTCAAATTTCATGTTTGTAGCTTCAGCGGTTTGGGCTGGGCGATGATGAAATCTATCAATCAGTCAGTCAGTCAGGACAAATTATCTACTATATATATATATAAAAATGGAGGCAGTACCACGCCCACTTGTTCAATGGTTACAACTTTCTTCTAGTCGAATTGTGCTACTAAGTAGAAAGTTTGTACCAAATATTGGTAATAAATATTGGGTAAATATTGGGTCATAAAAAATGTGCCACGCCCCTTGTTCAACCCCGTCAAATCACACCAGTAAGTAGAGTGACACATCTATAAAACGACGGTACACGGTATTCAATGCTGGTCGACTTACAATTCCGAAGCTATTACATATAAAACATTTGAGTTGTATGGGCGGTGCCACGCCCCCTTATTAAATAAACGCCCCATTCCCTCTGTCGAAAGAGATGACTAGATGGTAGGTTCGTACCAAATTTTAGTGACATGGTTCCAAGTTATTGTCTAAAAGTGTATTCTGGTGCTGCCACGCCCCGTTTTCCGGACTTTTCTTTTTTCCTAAATCTTTGCGCAGCAATTACGAACAAACCAGCAGAAGGAAGTATCCAATTTGGTCCAGTCGTTTTTAAGTTTTAAGCATCCGAACGAACCAAGATTCAGTGTTCAGTTCTGTTAATTCTTTCTTGCGGTGTAACTTGAAGGTACGAATTGGTTTTTAAATAACAACTTTAGGTGTTTTGCCTGATGAGCATTGCTTTGAGTTTCTGTCCTTCAAATGCTTTCTTGCACTGGACACACTGGACACTTGAAGCGCTTGGCCGCAGCGCTTCACCACTTAAAATCAACTGCACAATTAAGTAACTCAAACAAAAACTGAACAAAAACAATGACAGGGTGTAACCACGCAAACAACCTACTGTGCTGAAAAAATAACAACTTCAAATATGTTAAACAACTAAAAAGACCTTTTCGATTGCGTCTGTGTGTGTGTGTGTGTGTGCGAGTGAGTTGTTGTTGTAAGCAACACGCGCGCAAAAAAATATGCGATTCCATGTAAATTTTCCAAAAACTGCACAAAAAATTCGGACCACGCAGACAGCCGGCGACAGTGGCGGCGGCCAAATGTGGCGCAAACACGCAAAAATGCTCAAAATCCAAATTTAAATACAACTTGCAACAACAACAACAACGACGACGCGCTCATTTCATCAGCCGAAAATTAAAAGCAACCACACCAACGACAACAACAACAGCAAATAAAAACAACAACCACCGAGCGCGCAAGAACATTCGAGCCCCACAAGTTTATAAGCTCGGTAGCCCCCCAAGCAAATGCGAACCAGGCAGCACAAAAACAAAAATCTACAAAAAGCATAAAGAAAAACATCCACCAAGTGGCGAGTAAGTCAGGCAAATAACATTTTATTTCATTCATTTAACAGGTTTCATTTATGAGCTCAACAACCGTACTGCCAGGCGGCCAACACTCGGCGTCGCCATGCACCCAGCGTCCACGCCAAACTGACCAAATCCACTGGCGAGCGAGCGAGCCCAGCAAGGCAATGTTCCCACGAAACAGGTTGTACACACGCCCCGCTCACATCCCGCACAGTGCCGCCGGCATCCAGCAAATATGCGACATGCATTTCCATTTGCCTGTCCGTCCGTCCGTCCGTTCAGCCAGCCAGCCAGCCATACGCTACATTCGCGCGTTCTTTTGTGCGCTCCGTACGTCTGTCGCACCGCGCCTGTGCAGCGTTGGCTGCAGTGGCTTACAGTTGCTGCCAACTTTAAGCGCATGCGGCAACATGCATTTCTCGGGGCTTTACGACAGCGCCTGCGCATGCGCTCGTTGCGCCGCAGCGCCGCATTGCCAGCAGCTATGGGCCACAGACGCGCTCTCGAGTTACCGTCCGCTGCTGGCCGAGCTGCTGTGCGTCAATACCGACAATATATTGTTGCAGGCTGCCGCAGCAACGCCACCAACAACTTTGGCGGCAACGGCAGCAGCATATTAGCCACTTCGTGCAACTTTGCTTTGCCGTTTGTTTTGTTGTTTTCTTGTTGTTGGCTGACGGGCTCGCTGACTGGCTTGCTTTATTGGTTGTCTCAGTGTGTTGTTGTTGCTTTGACTTTTTATGGTGTAGCGGGCGCTTTACTGGTGTGCTGCTGGTGAGGTATGGCGTGGTGTGGCGTGGCGTGGCGTGGTGGCATGAAACACTGCCCGCTGGCAAGTGCTACCACATGCGACGCGGTGCGCGCGTATTCGCCGCAATTGTAGCATTCGAAGCGCTCAAGTGGACAAGGCGCGCAGATAAGTGTGCGTGATTTTTCATTTTTCATGTTTCGCGCTGACTTTTTGCTGATTTCGCGCTCTCCGAGATTTGCTAAATATTTGACAGGCGGTTGATTAGAACTTTTAACTTTAATAACTTGAAAAAATTTCAATAATTAAAGTGGTTTATTTAAGCGAGGAATGTTCACACAACTATGGGTTCTGAGTTGTAACAACCAGACAATGAACAATTTTAATGATTTAGAGCGCCAAGTTGTATATATCGATACTTTCTAGAATCGAGACTAAACGAATTGAGTGGGACTTATGTATTTAGTTCTACTCAATTAGTTTTTTGTACCGGAAAGTGTGGTATCGCTATGCACTAATTGGACGTCAAAAAATAGCCACTAGAAACAACCAGGACTACGTATGTATTTCATTCTTCAAAGTATTTGATTCTTCTAACGTCCTTTTTCACCCATTACCTTTTTACTCTATCGAACATTTAGTATTTTTGGCTGTGTGAACGAGTGAACTTAAAAATCACAATCAGACGCAAGTCTGCAATAACTACACCCCCAGTCCACAAACCGCAATCATGTAATTGTTGTCCTGACTGACTGACTGACTGACTGAATCGTCATCGCCCAACCCACACCGCTAAAGCTACAAACATTTAATTTAAACTTTAACTTTAATTTAAGAAAATAAACTTCCGCTAAGACGGGATTTTTTAAATTCGGGGTCTAAAGAAGCAAAACATGGGTTAAGGTGTTGTGTGAAGAAACGCGATTTCTTGGGCCCATTGACTTCAAACTTGCGTGCAGAGCCGCAAAAACTTTTTAGTTGACTTGTTAACTAACAATGACTTGCATGATTAAAAAAAGTTTATTAATTTTAAGAAAATAAATATCGACAACAACACATATCTAACATTTAGTAAAATTAATAGTGGATAACTAATATAGTAGCAAAATCTTCCTTTAGGTGTCATACTGTGGCCTCAGAAAACGAATATCGCATGTTCTAAGATTTCAAATTTGGTGAAAACACTTCAAATAAAAAATAATTCGACACGTATTTTTTATTTTTTCGAAAATCAAACTTTAACGGAGTCAAAAATGGCTTGAAAACCATGGCGAAAAAACCGTGAACCAATGGTTGGTGAAAACACGTGAAATCAAAAATAATTTAACAGGTATTTCTCATTTTTTTTTTAAATCGAAACTTAAAGGAGAGAACCAAAGGGTAAATATAGTTTGTATGAAAAAACATGATTTTTTACGCCTTTTGATTTGAAACTTGGGGAAAGTAATCTTAGTGAGAAATAATTGAAAGCGTGTTTTTTATTTTTTCGAAATTTATTATTTTATCAAAAATTATTTTTTTATATTTAAATTAAATTATTTTTTTATCAAAATCTGACGGGGTCAACGACGGGTTAAAAGTTTATATGGGGAAACTGGAAAAACATGAATTAATGAGGCTTTTGACTTGAAACTTGGTAAAAGTACTTTTAGTTAGAAATAATTCGACAGGTGTTTTTAAATTTTTCAAAAATCAACAACAATGGGTTAACAGTTTGTATGGAGAAACACGATTTTATGTTCAAATGAAAAATAATTAGACAAGTATTATTTCATAAAAATCTGACGCGATCAACAAAGGGTTAAGAAAAACTTGAAACTTAAAATTGCGTGCAAAACCGCGGGGCCTTGCTAATGATTAATACAAAGTCCAAGTGCTCCAGAATGACTACAACAGCAACAAAAACACACATATACAAGAATGCATATACATAAGTAAAATAAACAAACATGTGGTCGGAAAAAATTGCCAGGCGAAAAAAAATCAAGTGTATATATAAAATAAACTATAAAACATTAAAACTACCAACAACCACAATAAAACCAAAAACCACTATAACAAAATACAATAACAAACAACCATCACAGTATTGAGTTAAACAAACATACGCACACAACAACAAATGTGGCATAAAGCACCAGAAACCATAATTTCGCAAAACCGCAAAACCGCCAACAAGCCAACCGACGCGTTTAGGCGCGTTTATGTACTTTGGTGCGCGTGAGTTTGTGATGGGCAGCACAAAGTGGCATTTATGCCGGAGCCGCAGGGCCCACAACAGCGAATTAAGGCCGATTTAAGTCCCAACTAGAATAGAACAAAAATGGCATAAAGAAAAAATTAAAAAAAAAGTGGAGTAGCTGCGCACACATGTTTCCATTTGTACGCGCGACGTACGAATCGTGGCGGCTGCAGGAGGCCAACATGAAAACATGACGGCGATTTAACGTTCTTTAGCAGCCATAAAATGGAAGACAGCGTAATAACGCAACATAAACCGGCAGCTAACAATAATTAATTCCCCTTTTAATGGTAATCAGCGCAAAAACGTACTAAACCGCCAACGAAACCGTGTCGTAATGCGGAGACGGAGTAAAGCTTAAGTCCGCGATCGATGACTGCGATATGAATGAAATATTTATATGCGAAACGAACAGCAAGTAGTGGAACTGTTTGAAAACGACATAAATGTATACATTTTTTATTCCTGAAAATTCATTTAATTTTACAAAATCATTTATTTCTGCAGGTGGATATAATTCAAGGCACTTAAAACTGATATTTGATGTTTTTTTTTCATAAAGAAAGAACCATCACAATGGACCTTAAAAGCTTAAAGTTTACTGGCCAAATGATCGAGAATGGACCTTAAAAGCCTCTAAGTTTACTGGTCAAATGGTCGAGAATAATATTTTGGTATCTTTTAGATGCCGCTGCCTTTGCGCCCCAATAACTGTTATTTTTTGTTTTTGTCTGTCTAAACGTTCTATAGATCCTCCGGGATCGATCTATCTTTGGGTAGCACGAGCTCATATTTAGATTTAATGATTCCGATCTCTCAGCCTGTCTGGAAATTCTGTCAAATAATAGCCAGATCACTTCTACACCCGACACTTTTTTTTTGCTAAACAAACAAGTAGTCGTATGATCATCGATGAAAACGGATCATCAAATAGAAGAAGTTCTCTACTTTCACTTAAGTAATGGGATCGACTATCAGAAAGATCAAATTGATTGAAAAAAGCTGTCGAATGATAGCCAGATCACATCTACACCCAACACTTCCTTTTTTGCTAGACAAATTACTAGTCGCACAATCATCGATGAAAACGGATCATCAAATAGAAGAAGTACTCTTCTTTCTTGGTGTACGGAAACTAGTTAATAATGGGCACTTAAGTAATGGGATCGATCTATCAGAAAGATCAAATTGATGGGCTAACATGAGTTCTCATTTAGATTTGATGACTTCAACCTCGCCGCATGTCTGGAAAACCTATAGAATGATAGGCAGATCATTTCTGCTCCCAACACTTCCTTTTTTGCAAACTACTAGTTCTAGTCCCAATGGGATCAATATATGAGATTGAAAATATCGACAGATCGAATTGATTGAGTTCATATTTCGATTTTGAGAAAAAGTCCTTTTCCGGTAGTTGGAGGTCGACGGCAAAGAGGGAGGCCATGTCCCCGGTGGAAGAACCAAGTTGAGGACGGCCATCATCTCTTGGTGTGACCAACTGGCGAAGACACGCGTAACCCGGTAACGGGTTGTGATGGGCAGTTAGGTAAGTAAAAGTCCTCTTCCCTCTTGGTGTGGGGAAACTTCTTAATAATGGCCACTTAAGTATTGACTTACTTAATCTCTGATAAAATCAAAATGACAGGAGCACTTTCCATATATCTGTGCCGCCTCTTCGGAAATCAAGTACGTCTTTTTCGATACTTAACCCATTGCTGCCGGGTACCAGTTCCGCTCATACGATTTTGATAAAATTTCATACACGACCTAGAAGTGACCCAAAATGATCAGAAACAAAAATTCAGCTTTATATCTCTGCACGTTGCTGAGATATTCATTAGGTATTTTGTACCCATTACGCAGCAATGGTAGCTTTTTGCCATACTTTGTGAAGTGATCAGCTAAACACGTGAACAAAAGTTGTATTTTTTACAGGTTAGGAGGCAGATTTTTGTGAAGTTCTAATGCCACTACATTTCGCCACATTTTCCACCTCCGGAAAATTCACGATTTTTGGAGTCTGGTAACTCTAGCTAGATGACGAAATTTTAGGGTGACCTTCACTAGGTTAAGGTAGTTCCATCTTTACTCTAACTATCCCTATCAATGGTTTTGAGAGATCTCAAACATCCACTTTTTTGTGATTTAAAAAAAAAATCAATTTTCATGGGTAAAATTTTACCCATTAGGCAGCAATGGGTTAAGTGCTGTGAGATGAAAACTGCAATACAGCGCAACATTTCTTGACTTGAACTGTAAATGTTCTAAATATTAAAAAAAAAAATTCTTAGCATTACAATGCCCATTCTTCAATGTTTTTGTGCGCACTCGAGGAGTCATCGAAGAAAATTTTCATTTATTTATTTCAGATATTGTTCCATCAAACTGAAGTTGGCTTCCGGCAGCTGCACCAATTTTTTTTCAAATGTTGAGATGACTTTTATACAAAGTTTTGAAAAGTGGCCAACGTTACTAAGAAGAAGTGTGGTGGCTTTTAGTTTGCTGCGGGCATCCATCACACATCGCGTAGAGTGGCATGAATCGACGCTGGCCGGTGGCAACACCCCAGCGGTCAACAACAACAACAACAGCAGCACTAACAAATATCAATTTTTAACGCCTGCTAGAAAGACGAGAAAACGAAACCGTGTGGCCGAAAATGAATAATGGTCGCCGAGCGGTGGTCAGCGGTGAATAAGCAGCGCGGCACGGGGGCAATGCCAGAACAACAAAGCCAAATTTAATTGCTTTTTTAACTATGTACATGTGATGTTGTGGCATTTTGTCGTGTTTGTTGTTGTTGTTATAGTTTGAATATTTTTGGCAGCTTCATTGTTGGCACAATATGGGCGACTTAATCCGTTTTAATTTGATTTCTAGCACTGATGATGGTTGCGCTCAGCGTGTTGTTGTTGTTGTTGTTGTTATTATTGTTTTTGCTGTTGCAGAGCTATCGGTGTTTCCATTTCATTCAAATTACGGCGCAATGATTCAACATTTTATTTGAAAAGCCAGCCAAAGCAACGGCGACTGCGAAAGGGGGCGGCGGCGTGCGAGCGGGCGGAGTGACGGAGCGCAGACAAAGTACAAAATATATAAAATGTTACGGACGCGCGTATTTAGAGACGTTTGTTAATTCCAATTTTTCAACTAAAAAATGCCATAACAAGCTTAGGCGAGCGTCTTTAGTGTGCTGGTTGTTGTTGTTGTTGGTGTTGTACGAAATCAAGCCAAATGAAAACAGACTGAAAGTACAACAACCGCACAAAACTGCGTGAAATGAATGGACAAATGAGCGCACCGACTGTAGCCCACTGCACACACACAGACAGACAGACAAATTAATGACACGCCGCTCCGTCAAAATGTGTGCTGCTCAATCATTTTCATTAAATTCCTCAATTTCGATTCCGATTCCCTGCAACACACGCGGCACAATGGGACCGCGAGCGCGCGCAATATTCAAAAGATCTGCGCGTGTTTATTAGAAATGATCCGTAGAAGAGAAGCATAATAACCAACAACAACAACAACAGCAACATCAAAACTATCTACATGCATAAATCGTCTTATAAACGCCGCAGTGATGCGCGTCGGACGATTTATCAACAGGCCCAACATGGACAGCGATGATAAAGGAAAAACGACAGGAAAACGGCGCGGAAAGGCAGTAGTGGAAGTTGTTAGGTGTCGGCGAGAGACAGCGGCGGCGCGCAATTGTGCTGAGACACGCTGCGGCACAGGGCGGACAATGGGTCGCAGCGTCATTTGTTGGCAATCAACGCGTCGATTGATGGCGACCTTGCATTGTAAATGTGTGTACGAGCGGAAATATCTACACTACGAGCATATCTGCTATGAGGACTTGGTTGTGTTAGTAATGCAAAAACCAACTTGGAAACATAAAGTAAAATCACATAAATACATAGTTGCAAATTAAGTAATTTCGAATTTAGTCAACTCGAAAAAAAACATAATGAATGTGTTATATAAAAGCTACAGTTAGAAATGGGTGACCTTGACTTTTGCATTGACAAAAAAAAGTTCTGCAATTCTTATTCAGTTTGAGCAAAATTTGTACAAAATTTCAATTCAACACAGTCACGGCTCATATAAAAAATTAAAATACCAAATATAATGCGCGACCGATATCAAACTGGCAAACCAGGAACCCGAAATTGAGGTAATGGAGTCAAGTGCTCGTCAAATATGTGCCAGTAGGACCAAACACAATTTGCTCGCTTAGTTTTTTATTTTCATTTTCATTTTTCGTTTTTCAGTTCACACTTGCACAAAGGTTCTTATCAACGCTGTGGTTTTGGCATGTGCCATATACAAAAACAAAAACAACAACCGTAAACATATACACAAAGCCACATACAATACGGCATACAAGTATGTACGAGTACTTCGATACATACATACATACGTGTATGTTTGAGCGTCCGGCAATCGCATTGTTTGCCACAAACGAACAATTGTTGAGCCTTTTCGCAGGCGCAGACGTAGGCGGTACGAATGTATGTATGTTTGTATGTATGTATGAACGTGCATGCTCTGCGGCATGGCCGGCACAACTTAATGAGTTAAAGTGTAAAGATTTGTATCGAACAGATGTTAACGTTGCGGCGCTGCCACACACAGCGCACAGCCCACAGTCCACGGAAAAAGGTAGTCAAGATTGTCGTCGCAATGTGGCTGAGAAAAAAGCGTACGCGCCACAAACAAGCCAAAGAAAATTACAATGTATGTGTGTGTATGTCTGTGTGGATGGCCACACAAGTACTCACCGTCCAGCGAAAGGTAAATGGCAGCACTATAGCACCGATGCCAGGATCGTTGAGCACGAAGCTAGAGCCACCCAGTATGGCAGTGGTGGCATTGCCAAACGAACAACCAGTCGATATGCTGGCGCCCTGCTCCGTTGGCATTGAACTCTGATATTCTTTGAGGCACAGGCGAAAGGCAGTGGAGCATGGTGGACAACCTGAAATGATGCGGAAAATTCGTTAATAAATAATAATGTGTTATGTGAACCCCCCCAAAATTTCAACTACAAAACTTTCTGATGAAAAATATGGTTTCAAATGGTATTGAGTACAAAAGTTGTATCCAAATCCCCCCAAAATGAGCTCCTGTGTGCGCCACTGATAAGAATTATATACATATAATAAAAACATATCTATTAACATTGATTGTCCGCATTTTTTAAATACTTCTCTTTTCTTACATTCTCACTTTTTTTAAATGAATTTAAACTTTGATACTATTTGATCTTTGGTTCGGAAAGAAAAACATACATACTTATGTATGTCTGGGTTAGGTTAGGTTGGAAAGTTGTCATGAGACATACGTAGGCCTGTATGGCCCATTTTGATACATCAGACGCTCACAAATTCGAACCAATTTGTAAAAGGGGTAGTTCGAATTTTCGAAATTTTCGAATTTCTAGACGTTTCTTAATTCATGTAAAAAGTCCAAAAATGTTGAAACTAAATGAAACTTGGATGTGAATGTGTACTTTTTCAATACTTTTTACAATTTTTAATTTTAACGTCCAAAATAAAAAGGTTTTTTATCTAATAGAAATTTTTAATTGTGTGACAAAACGGTAAGGAAGAAAAATATAGCGACAGTTTCTAATGTAATTCGGTGATTCCCCTTTTTCATTTAGTAAAATTAAATTTTAAAAAATTTAATAAATTAGAAAAAATTAAATTAAATGAAAAAATTAAATCCAAAATAGAGCAGGGAAAGAAAGAAAAAGAAAACGCTCGCAAATTCAAACCGCCAGTTCGAATTTTAGAGCATTCAATGTTGTAAAATATGAGGTTAGATTTTCTGTAAGATCCGAATTTGTTGGAGTTCGAACTTGTGACCGTCTACTGTACCAAAATATTTTTTTCAACAGAAATTTTAAACGAAGGGGAAGGGTCATACAGTTAAACGCCAAATCCGAAGGTCGGTGAGCAGTTTTTCTTTCAGGTTTTGCCATTGTCGCCAAATGTAAAATTCTACGTTTCTTATAATTCTGAACTATGTTTACTTTTTATCAAACTCGTATTTCCCTATTTAACTATAGTTTTTTCTTAAACCTAAGAGATGACAATGGTCAAAAAAAGGTATCATTTTATTTCATGTTAGTTGTGTTGAGATTTGAACCTCTGACTTCTAGTCTAATGTGTATGGCACATTTCTATCTTCAATTTGACTAGTCTACAATTCTTATGCAGTGTTGATGTCAAACCTTCCAGAACACGAAGATTTTCATAAGTTTGTAAATAAGTGTCTGAGAGAAACCCTCAATAATGTAATCTAAACTTTTTCTATGCAGTATTGGGTGAATAAAAATTAATTGACTTGTGATTCCAAATACCAGCCACGTTGTATTACAAATATCCAGACTGATAAAGCATACTGCCTGATAAAGATACTTCAAGCTTGAGCTTGTGAATGAAACTTGTTGTATAATGTACGAAGACTTGACTGACTCAACCAAATCCCTTAAATGAATGTGACTGACTAAACACCTAATCACATGACTCAGACTGGTATGTTAACACTTAAATTTTGTGTTTAAATCCGCAAAACATGGCACAAACATTAATACTTATTAAGACAAGAAGCATCATTTATTGATTAGCTGTCAGTTTGGCAGTCATAGAGCTAAAAAAAACTTGTATTACAAGCTTCTTCAATATATTCCAAGCTCCACTTGTACATTAGTGTCGCACTTACGGCCCAACGATTGTAGGAATATTTACGTTTAGAACTGAAATCCAAATAGATTGTGATTCCTTTCCATTCTAAACTGACAGCCTGAATAATGCTTAAGTTACCTACTGAGCACATGTCATTCTGCACTCATTGATTTATAGTTTATTTCAGAGAAATCATCCAACTTACCTGTCGTTTTCGTACTTCTTACTTCTAAAGGAACAGCACAACAATAGCCCGTCAACAAATGACTATTTGTATTCGAAATTTCTAATATTTCTAATTCGAAATTGCCAGCAGCCGATATCTGTAAATAGAAAAGACAATTTATTATAAAATATGAAAATCAATAACAATAAATTGTGATTATCTAAAATAACTTTTATTTTAAAACGTTACATTAAAACTGTAAAACCATAAATTGATTTGATGCACTGCAAGACATAAATTTAATGGTCTATAAATCAATTTGTATGTAGGTATTTAGTTGTCAAAGTACCGTTTCTTCTGCACATACCGTTAGCTTTTCATAATTTTATGCTGTTCTTTGACTTTGATGGAAATGAATAGTTTTCTTGTATTAAAAACAAAACACTTTGCTGTACCTTTCGAGTGCCCAGCGGTCTACTGACTTAAAATTAAATTAGTTTTAAAATATTTTTTTCTCTCAGAAAAACAAGCAAATTTTTTAGCAGCAGGTCTATGCTGCATTCTATAAACTTATATACGTTTCATTTTTAGTTTATAGCAAAGGTCATTTCCTACTTTTGAATTTAGAAATGGATGCCTTGGGTAGAATGAATTGAATGAATTGAAGGCCCATTGTGATACCACAAGCAGTCGAGTACAAAACCGCTCACTCATTGAACCAGTTTGAGCTTCTCACGAGGCTTAGTAGACAGCGAATAGTCTGATTGATTAGACCCCCTAGACTATGGAAGAAGCTGTCCAAATAGTTCATACTTCTGCTGAATCAGGCAGGACAAGTGCATAGAAGGTGAAGTGTATTTTCTTCCTCTTCCTCGTCCGTACAGCTGCAACAGAAGTTGTTTGAGAACAGCCCCAATCTTCTGGCGTGGATATCAATTAGACAGTGACCCGTCAGGACACCAATCATGGTTTTAATCTGATCTCTGTTTAGTGAGAGAAGCCGGAAGTTTAAGGTTAGCCAAATCTGTTGTCTTCAGCCCATATAAAGTTAGTTTCATATATAGAGTTTGTATGAGTACGAAGCTTGCAGCTCAAAAGAGAGACACCAAGCATTGTCATTTTTTGATGTATGTAGCTCAGTCCTACTCTGCCAAGCAAGCTCTCCTACTCTACAGTTCCCTGGAAACGTCTTAACCCATTGCTGCCGGGTACCAGTTCTGCCCATACGATTTTGATAAAATTTCATACACGACCTAGAAGTGACCCCAAATAATCAGAAACAATTTCAGCTTTATATCTCTGCACGTTGCTGAGATATTCATTAGGTATTTTGTACCCATTACGCAGCAATGGTAGCTTTTTTCCATACTTTGTGAAGTGATCAGCTAACCACGTGAACAAAAGTTGTATTTTTTACAGGTGAGTTAGGATGCAGATTTTTGTGAAGTTCTAAGGCCACTACGTTTCGCCACATTTTCCATCTCCGGAAAATTCACAATTTTTGGAGTCTGGTAACTCTAGCTAGATGGCGAAATTTTAGGGTGACCTTCACTAGGTTAAGGTAGTTCCATCTTTACCCTAACTATCCCTATCAATGGTTTTGAGAGATTTTTTTTTGTGATTTTTTTTTTTAAATCTATTTTCATGGGTAAAATTTTACCCATTAGGCAGCAATGGGTTAACGTTTGTTAAAATGATTTGCATAAATGATGTCTTAACATTTTGATCAAATTTTCTTACAATACATTATACTTTATAAACTTTTCCAGTGCCCTTCAAGCTTTCGGAGCTGTTTGAAAATTTTCTTCAAATTCAATTAAATATTATTTCAAGGATTCAATTTATACGATTTTGTAAAACTTATCAATCATAAATAAGTGTTTAATTCCTTTGTTGAACAAACTCATAGCTTCATTTTCTTTTGACAATTTAATTCAAGAAAACCGTTGTGGGTGCCACATAAAAATTTCATTTTGAAGTTATCTCCCCGAATTTTCGTCACTAACAGTCAACTCTTAGTTTCGGCCATCAAACCCTCTCAGCAATGCCACACTGTCCAGATATTTGTGTAAACCACGTTTACGAACCGTTGTGGCATTGGTGTTTGTGAAAACCTCCAAAGCGTACAAGTTCCACGCAATGAAAACTTTAACCCGAACCCAAATCGCCTTCATTAATCAAACCTAAATCATTATTAAACGCCAAATTTGGCACACCGTTGGTTGTTTCCAAACAACAAGCCACCAACTACAACGGCAACAACAACAACAACCACACCATTCGCAACAAGGCAACACCATAATTTATAGACTTTCATTTCTCTAATTAAGACATAAAAGCGCCAACAAATTGAATATTTACATGGGAAGTGAGCAGAAATTACCAAACACCGAGCGAGCAGCACACAAAATTGTGCAGCGACGACGACGACGACGACGTTGACGGCGACAGCAACAGCGACGGCAGCAGAAAAACTAATAAATACCAAATTACAATGTGTACGAAAATCGAATCGACGACGCAAGACATATCGGGAGATTTTAGACAAAACAGCAGCGCAATAAGCAACACGCCGCGATTTAATTAGAAAAAGTGTAAAGTTTAATTTACAAAGTGTCGAAACGCACCGCCGACAGTTGCAGCTTGTTAGAAGCCGAACAATGAATGGATCGGGTTCTGCGTGGTGGTGTGTGGCAACCGCACCGGCCAGCCGCCGTTATGATTTATGGTCAAATTTAAATTTGAAAAATTGAAAATCGAATTGAAAAGCCTTGTTACCCATTATGGATGTGGCGATTTTCAGTAATCGAATTTGGGGAAAAAACAAAAGACAAACGCTACCAACAACAACAAATCGGACAGGCAAATCGGGCGTGAAAGCGATCCCAAGACAAAGCAATGCAAAGCAAAGCTTCGCGGCCATTTTCCTGCTACTCGAGAAAAAATTGTACATTTAATCGAAAATGCGCGCATAATCCGCACCACACCGGCCCGGAGTCGGAGGGGGGATGGATGGATTCAGAGACGGACGGACAGTGCGCTGGTATGTAGCCGAGCTAAAAATACGATTTAATTAAATGAGGTATCCAGCAGCTCAAACAACTTAAAACTCATTACGTACAGCGGTCAGGAGGCAGGCAGACAACGACAACAGCAACAACAACAACAGCGACGATGACGAAAAATCGCCCAAAAAAAAGCAAAACGTTAAATGCACGCAAGCGGCGGCACGACGACGGATGCTACCCAAGTTAAAGTTAAAGTAAGCAGATTACGCGCATTCAGCCAAAGATCGAGAAATCGAGCGATCGAGCGCGTAGTGAGCGGCCGCGGCGCACTCCACCAGAAAAGTAATCAAATTTTTCTTTTGTGTGGCTGTGGCTGTGGCTTTTTCTCCCGCGCGCATCTTGTTAGGCACGCAGCGCGGATGCGGCTTAAGAAGCGACGCCAAGGAAACGCGCCAGGCGAATGGCAAAAGGCACAAAACAAACGCACAACGCGCAATCGCCGATGAAAAATAGGATGCTTCGCACTATCATGAGTGAGCATAATTGAAGTCGGAGCCCCGCCAGGCGACGCACACAACCGAACTAAGCCAATTGGAACGGGACGCAACGCAACGCGGCGCGGCGCTTAAGCCGAACCGCACCGAATTACACGCCGCCGCAACTCGAAGCGCCAAAGCGCCGCCCGGCCGGCCGGCCGGTGTGCATTTGCGTGAACATAATCTAGCAGCTTGCGCTGTATTTATGACAATTATCGCGGCACTGCAACTGCAACGTTACATTAACTTTGTTAACTTAATAGCGAGCGGGTCGTACGCATGCGCGCCGACATAAAATCAACGTTTTAGCACCTTCAATGGGCCGCCGACTGGCGCGTTGCATTAGTTCGGCAATTGAATTGTTAATGGAAACGTTGCCGCCTGCCGCATTCGCTCATATTTCAGCTAATTTAAATGTTACCGGCTGCGCTATTTGTTCTGGCCGCCATCGGTGCAATTTGTGGCCGATAAGCCGAGTGGTGGCAATGGCAACACTTAATTGGACAACGGTGAGCTGGCTGGCGAAATGTTTATTGGCCATCAATTGCGAAATTACTATGTAAAGTTGTGTGTTTTATTAAGTGGAACGTAATGGGCGGCGTAATTTCAGATTCGGAGTATGAGAAGACCAGCCGATTCCCAATTGCCAGCTGCCGTCTAGCGAGCGTTGCAAGTTGGCGGCTTCAAATTTCAAATGCAACAACAAATGTTTGTTGTATAATACAGAGGCAAATGGGCACAAATCAGGAATGAAATAAGGTTCTGAAAATCGATTTCAAATGAGTGGTTCGGTGTTTTAAAAGTCCCATGTGAGTCAAAGTTAAGTGGTGGCTTGAGAAAGACAAAAAGGTTGAAGGAGGATAGGAAGTGTAAGAAGGAACTTGTGAAACGCCCTTTGCGCTTATTGGTCCAAGTCCAGTCAATCTACTTTTGACACTATTTTAGTGGTCGAAAAAAGGACTAACATTGGCAATTTACTTTGGTTGTATGGAAAAAATAAGGGTTTCCTTTTATAAAATATGTTAAAGGGGCAAAAACTAGTTTCATTATCATTTTGGTTCAAATTGGCAGTGACAGAAATACTTATCCTTTTTTAAAAATATCTTCCAAGACATATTACTTTCTGACATACTTTGTTCCTAAAAGTTAAAAAAGGGTAATTTACGTGACAAAAAAGTGACAAGTTTCCTCTTTTATTTCATATCCATAACTTCATCACTGCACAACCGCAAATATTTAACAAAATCTTTGAAATGTGTATGTACGTAAAACTTTAAAGTCCTATTAAAAGGATAATGGATCAAAAAATGAAAAACTGGGTATGCCAGCTTACTAAGAATGATCTCTAGTTTTACGTCTACATCATCTTTTGGATAGGTCAAAAGTACTGTTGCACGGTGTAATCAACAGTAGTGATACAACATGCAACGATGTTCAAGTAATCTCTTCTTCCAGTTTGAAAAAAGAAAAGTTTTCAACAAAAACGGTTTCAAAGTTTTACGAACACTGCGAGAACTTTAACAAAATCGAGAATTGAACCTTTTAAAAGTGTTTTTTTTTTAACTCGAACAAACGCGCAGGAGATAACCCCTATTAATGCGAGGCATTGGTTGCGTTGGTTCAGGAAGGATATGAAGGTTAGGGGATAGGGTTTTGAGAGAAGTGGTTATGGACTCTTGACTTGAACCCATCGAGATCATAAGTGCTGGGGAAAATATCCGCAGGGAGACCATTCCACAAACGCGCAGTACGGGCCAGAAAGGAACTTTCTCTGTAGTGCGTAGTGCGTAGTGCGCTGGAACATCGTTTCAACATGGAATGCATGGGAACCAGTGTTCAAACGGGTTGCCCGGGGGAATACCCGGAGTGATGGCAGCAAGCTGCTCATCTCCACTGAGCATTTACCGAAAAAGTATCGGTAAAATAACACCACACACGCCACGTTTCGACGATGTCCTAAGGAGCCAATAGAGCTGGATGCCCTACTGTCCCCTATAAGCTTGATCGCACGGTTTTGCACACGGTCCAGGAGCTCCAAATGGGTTTTTGAAGCCCCCGCCCATAGGTGCGAGTTACTCTCCATTTTAGGTCGGATATAGGTGGTATAAATAATGCGGAGATCAGACGGAGTGAAGTATTTTTTGCACCGCTTTAGGAAGCCGAGGCACTTGGCTGCTTGTTTCGACACGCCAAAAATATTAACGTTCCAACGAAGATCGTTCTTAATGGACATGCCCAGAACATCAAGAGCTGCCGTTTCCTTAATACCCACACCACTCATAACCAGGGATGTGTTGGGATGTGGGGAGACTCGTTTGTGGGATAACAGACAACATTGGGTCTTGCGAGGATTAAAATCGACCCTGTTCGTTTGACCCCACTTGGGGATTGTTTGTAGGTCGCTATATTTTAAAACAAAATAATGTCTTTTCCCAAAAGTGTTTTTCCAAACGAATATTGTTTTTATGACACTAAAATAATGTTTAAGACAACATTCAAAATATTCTCTTCTCCCTAAATCGTGAAGTAGTGTTACCCCTTGAAGCAAAACCATAGTTGCATATTCCCAAAACGAACATCCTGACCTCATATAATCACAATGCACCATTCTGATTCTCAAATTACATACGAGCAATGAAATGGAATAAGAAAACATTTTAAGGTCGCCATTTTTATTCCACTTTCACAACACTGTAAGACACCGTGGGCCACATTAAAGTAATTAGAGTGAACTCGAATTTACATTCCACACCCATCAAATGAAATCATTTACGACAACGCCAACTCCAGTCAGACACGCCGCCACTTCGAAGCAGCAGCAACCAGAAAAAACTTGTCACAGCACAGCAGCGCCGAGCCAACCACATCATCCAGCATTCACTTTAATGAGCGCATCTCCATGCGAAATTCCGCAGACGTCACACGGTCGAGCGCGCCCGCGCACCGTCACCGCCACAACCTGTTGCACGCTGCCGCAAAGTCCGCAGCCAACGGCAGGATGCGTCACAAGAACAGCAGTCGCTGCGGCACATTGTCCCGTCACATCTCCGCCACTTGCGACAACTAACAATGTTGGGTTGTTAAATCAAAACCAGAGTAACAGGCCGCAGTGCCCAACTAAATGAGAATGACTAGTCAGAGTTGCTCATTTCCACGGTCGGCCAGCATTTGGCCACCGCCAAATTCGCGCACTCGTCCGCCCAAACGTCTGTCCGACGAGGACGTCGCATATCTGCAGTGGCACATCTGCGCGACAACACACTCGAGTGTACATATGTGTGTGTGTGTGTTTGCGGCCAGCAAGGATTTCTGACGTGCCGGCTGGCTAGCTGACTGACTGGCCGACTGACTGTTGCGGCAACTGAGTGCGCATTAACATGGCAACTGACGTGAAGCAGCGGCAACGTCATCAGCCATTGCCGTCGCCGTCAGCCACATGCACAACCTCATCACCGCCAACACCGACACCATCACCAGCAGCAGCACCGCCAATGCCATCGATGCCACAACAGCACATCGGCCTCGGCGTGCTCATCTTCATTTTTATCCTCAACGGCCGCCTCATCCATTGGCATCCGCCACATTGCGCCGGACAGCAATCAGCGCCCGTTTATCGTCTGCGCATTTCTTTATTTCATCTTCCATTTGTTTTCGGTATGCGGCCAGCGTCTTGCGGCGCCATCTCTGCCCTGCCAACCGAGATTATTGGTTTTCGATGGGGACGTTCAATCGATGTCGTGGCTCGTTCTGCGGCAGGAACGACTTTCTTTAAGGTGCTTCAGTGTCCAAGTTCTGAAGTGGTCGTTAAAAAAGGCACACTTTTTAAAATTCAGTCTGTCGAAGTCGGTTTAACTTTGTACTTCTTTAAGTAGTGGAAATCTTGTTATTGATGATTTGATGAACCAGGGTGTCCAGACCCGCGCCTGGAGTGAAGTACCGGAATTACCTAATTTTACAGATTCGAGTCTGTGTTCTCGAGACGCGTCTTGAGTTAGTCACACGAGGAGCTTATTGCATCTCGGCATCGTTCGGCAACTCAAAACCCGGTATCGAGTTGGCATGGTCAAGACTTTCTCCCAACCCTGCCTTGACCGATAAATGTACATTATATACATTTTTCTATAATGTCAACAAGTCAACTGTAGGTTCTATTTATTGGCATAAATTAGATGCTCACAGCCAGTTGAAACATTTCAACTGGTTTCTGTTCTGGGCTTTTATTGATCGTCAAATGTGTCCATCCAACCCAATCGTTCTTCACTTTGTTGATGCTGCTGTTGTTGTTGTTTTGATTATTCTCATTTCCAGGTTTTTTTTTGGTTTTTGTTTTTGTACCACACATGTGTGCGTCTGCAACCGCGTCGCTCGTTGTGTTTTTATTGTGTTTCGTTCTCGCTGTTTACTGTTGTTATTGTTGTTGCTCTTGTTCTTGTTGCATTTGAACAGAAAATATTCCCAGATTCCCACCTGTGCGGCCACTGCTGTGCTCGCGTCGAGCATTTGCTGCCGCTGTTTTTCCTGCTTGTTCGTCGTGTACGCGCGGCGTACGCAATGGCACGTCGAACGAGTGCAGGCCGCGGGGCGGAAGGCAGGGAGACAAACTGAACGATTGATCGTTGCAGCGATCAATGCGCACAAGCGCACACACACACACAAACACATCGTTTGTCCATCGTTTCCTCGTGCGCATTTCATCCCAACGTTGGCGCTGTTGTTTTTGTTCATCGCTGTTTTCCTGCTTTGTTGCTTTTGCTATTGACTGACTGACTGACTGCACACACACACATAGAAACGGTCGGCCCGTTCGATTCGCTTCGATCGTGGACCGCATGCGCGCCGGCCTGCATTGGCATGTTGATTGGTATTATTTTAAGGAACCGGTTCCCGGGCCGTTGCATTATCGATCGTCGCTCCACAAACTGTGAATTCCACCTCCTCGACGGCGGCCAGCCCTCGCGCGTCCACTGCCGCCGGCACAGCACAGCACAGCCCAGCTGGCCAGCGCTTCTTCGATTATTCATTACGTGAAGTCGTCGACATACCAGCGCCGTCCGCAGACGCGTTCACTGTCTGCAGCCGCTGCGGCGCGCTCGGCATGCCGCACGTCGTCGAACGGCCATCAGTCGGCTCAGCTCGACCGCCACTTGGCTCGGGCGCTTCTCATTCTAGCGACCCATCAGCAGCCGGCCCGTGCATGGCAGATGGATGGCGACGGCGACGGCGGCAAGCGTGGCCAAAGCACAGTCGTCGGCTTGCGGCAGCAGCCGGGCCAGCGTGTGCGCGCGCTCGCGTTTGCGCGTTGAATTTTATTAATGAATGTCATGTACCCAGTCACCGCATGCGAGTACGTGTATGAGTTATTAGCCCATGCCGCCCGCTTTCCTGCCACCTGCATTTCTACGCCCCGCCTGCCTTCCTACTCGCCACCGAGCAACGCATCAAAGGAAAAGCGACCACAACAACAACAACACACGATGCACTACGCGTCATTGGTGCGCGCGGTGGATCGTCATAATTTTTGCAGCGCCACGAACGCGACGCAGCAATCGATGTTGCCGTCGCCGTTGCCGTCACCACCCAACAACAGCATCGACACCGACACCGACAACGACACCGACGCCGACGCCGACATCTTTGGGTGTTGCACATCGGCTAGTTTGTGTGGCTAAATGGCAGGCAGCTCGGTTGGCTGTGGGGCATGTTGCCAACACTTTTCCAACGCTTATCATTGACACCTTCAGCGGAGCTTTGCTTAACACGTTGTGACGTCTAATTTGAAAGCACATTTTTCTCGACTCGATCGTTTCCCTCATTTTTGCTGCGTGCAGCTCACAACATGTCAGGCAACATTTTCGCCAGCCGGAACAGGTTGAGCTTGCCAAATGGATTTCAATTGAATTTTGACAGCAACTCAAATAAATTGTCGGTGCGTCTGACGAAATATGAAACACTTTTAATTTCGAATTCAAGCTGCTGCTTGGAGCAATTTGAAAAGTGAAGGTGCAGCTTGGTATTTGCTTGGTTTGTTATGTTTATATGTACAAACATAGATGGATGAGTTCATAGAAAAGTTGATTTGAAATCGATGGAAACCAGCTTCAAACTTAGCTTTTATTTTCAACCTGTTGGCGAGATTTGTGAAGCGACTTTTGAAGAGTTGTTCACGATAGCATTGTACAGTACAACAAAGTGACCAAGGATCGGGATTCTTAGAAGATTTCAACTATCTCTACAGATTCTCAACTGTAGTAAAGGTAATATCTCACATATTTCACCGCATGTCATGGAGCTTAAAAAGTTCAATCAGAATCAACTATCTCAAGTATGGTTGGCTCTAATTCGCTGCCAAGATCATGAAATTTCAAAATGTAAACTGATCTATTTATAGTAGAACCATTTCACTTATCCCATAATCGACACATTGTTAGATTTACACCTTAACCCCTTCCTTCCCGCATTATGAAATAGCCATAGAAACAAATTGGAAGTTGGTTATTTGAAACGAGAGAAGTATTTCAAAGTATTTTGCATCATATTTAAAATGGTTTCGACTTTCCAGTGGGTGGTGCGAGGGGATGGTAGCCATACTAGACTGGACTACACTGGCCTTTTATGAAGCAAAATTACAACATATTTTATATGAAAACAAAATTTCCCTTTATTTACAAGTTTTTAGAGTTATTTGTTAGAATATTAGAGTTATTTGGTGTCCTTTGGTAAACATAGAGCAATATTACATTTTTGGCATTTAATTCTGCTGCCCTGTCGAGCAGGCAAAAGTTTTCAATGTTCCCAAAAAAAAAACTACATATTTTGCTGAAAAAGCTCAGAACAATGTTTCTTTTAAGCGACACAATTCATAGAATGGGGAAAAATCGAAAATTATACATCGAAATTCGAAATTTGAATTTGGTAGCCATATGGCTACCATGGGAAGGAAAGGGTTAAATCCTAAGAAATTCATTTCAAAGTACAATCGTTCAAAGAGTCGGACCAAGTCACTTCTTTGAACACAATAAGGTCAGCAATGTGGCCATGGATAGATCACACTTTGAGGAAACCACCCGACAGCATTAAAAGAATGGCGCTAGTCTGGAAGCCGCAAGGGCGCAGAAGTCTCGGTCGGCCAAAGAACACCTGGAGAAGGTCGACTTTACGCGAACTAGCCGCTGTTAACAACACATGGGACGAGATGGTGTGAGATGGAAGAGTCTTGTGGAGGACCTATGCTCCCGAGAGGAGGGAACAAGAAAAAAAAGTCAGCAAGGAACAGAAACGACAGTTAAAATTGAATTGAATTTATTAATGAATCAATTACACAGGGCAACAAATTTCTACTTTTGGTCGGCTTTTCTGGGTTTGACATCAGTTCTAGGGTAATTAGGGACCGCTGATTTCGAATCTGCAAACCGTTGTGAAAACTTAGTTTCCGTTTTCGCAAAAAATGGGCGTGTCACTTTTTCGGTTTTTCCTGACTTTTTTCACGTTTGGGATTGTAATTTCTAGACCAATAAACCGGTTGACATCATTTTCACTTTTTGGCATTTGCAACACTGCACGGTTTTATTTCCGATGCAATTTATTTTTATAGGTTTCAAAATTCCGCGGCAATTGGACCTCAAAGTCGGAAAATATGGAATTTCAAGGCATTTTCTTTGATGTTAAAAAACAAACACATTTTTCCTAAATCAATTATCGAGTTATGTGTAACAAGAAAGCGGAAGCATCAAGTAATGCAACACAGCCAAATTTTTTGGCGTGAGTCCCATTCTCATCGAAATAATAGCAAAAATGTACCAAAGTAATTTTCAACAGATTTCAGTTTTTTTCCTTTAAAAAGTAAGAGCCTCAAAATATGCAAAGTTTTTAATTTTGTTTTGTTTGAAGCAATTCAAAATTTTGTTGTTTTTCACTTGTATTCCAGACAGTGAATGGAATATATAAAAGAGCATATTTTGAGGCCCTTAATTTTTTAAGGAAGTAGTATCAAAAATTATGAAAATGACTATGGAACATTTTTGCTATTATTTCGATGAGAATGGGACTCACGCCAAAAAATTTGGCTGTGTTGCATAATTTCATGTTTCCGCTTTCTTGTTATACCTAACTCGATAATTGATTTACGAAAAATGTGTTTGTTTTTTAACATCAAAGAAAACGCCTTGAAATTCCATATTTTCCGACTTTGAGGTCCAATTGCCGCAGATTTTTAAAACTTATACAAATAAATTACATTGGAAAAGAAGCCGTGAGGTGTTGTAAATGACACAAAGTGAAAATGATGTCAAACGGTTTATTGGTCTAGAAATTACAATCCCAAACGTGAAAAAAGTCAGGGAAAATCCGAAAAAGTGACACGCCCATTTTTTGCGAAAACGGAAACTAAGTTTTCAAAACGGTTTGCGGATTCGAAATCAGCGGTCCCTAATTACCCTAGAACTGATGTCAGAACCAGAAAAGCCATTTTGCTGTTGATCAGTGTTATTGAATACAAAATCAGATGTTTATGAGTTCCATTCTTCCAAAGTTTCATGTCGTTTGAAGACAAACTAAAACTTGCATATGTGAGATCTAACGGTCATTTGTTGAATATTTTGCCATCTTCGAGTCTTATTGCTGTTTATAACATTTGCGCTTTATAGAAAAGTCTAAGCGCAAGTTTACGAAAACCAAAAACAAAAAAACATTATTGGTTTGCTGTTTAAATAAAATAAATTTACTTTTTTTAAACAACTCCGTGTAGTGACACAATGGGCCACTTGGCCTAAATGGAGTACTTGAGACAACCACTTAACCTATCTATTTACTTTTAGCTTTAACTCCATTAAATTGTATTCAAGAATATCGTTCGACCAAAAACTAACCTAAAAGACTAGATTCATGTAAATCTGCTACAAACACTTGTTTCAATTAAAAACATATTTACAGGATTCTCTTGAAATAAGAGTTAAAATGTATAAATGTGAACTTGTCATTTAAAACCATTCAATATATTCTTTAAATATATTCAGCCTTCTTAATATATTAACTGACAATACTATTCAGTGATTGCGCTTCTGTGAAGAATTTCGTTCAGTTCAAATATATCATAAATTAAAAACATAGAGCTAAAACATCTCTTAGAGCAGCAACATGAAGAACCAATTGAACGGCCGCCGTTGCAACAATTTGCCACAAATCAACTTCAAAGGTTCACAGAACCGTCACTTTTCACACACTCGCCAACAAATAAACGCACACAACCCCACACACAGAATTCTACAAAATCGACCAACACATTCCACGCAAAGCAAAGCGCTCTTTTTGATAGAACCCAAAGACAGACAGCCAAATTGCTGGGCTATGCCGCATCGACACAGCGCAATGAAATAAAGCCAAAACGAAACGCAAGTCTGAACGAACGTAGAAATCGAAAAGCCCCAACATGATCCAACAAAACGACAACACCAGCAAGTCAGCCAGCCAGCCAGCCTACTCGCCAGTGAGCGAAACGAACCAATGAACGAACGAACGAGTGAACGCACAACGCTGGAGAAAAATTCTTCGATGGTCAAGATTTTCGACTAATGAAGATAATTTATTATGAGATTCCGTTTAATTAAAGCCAGATAAGCATCCACAGCCAACGATCGCCGGCCGGCCCGCCATCGCGATTCGTTCGCCATCCGCAACGGCCCAACATGCAGCGACTCATTCACTTCGGGCTGCTGTCCTTTGCGCCACGCTGGTCGTCGGCGAACGGTGATCGGTTATCGTTTTGCTGCGAGCCCACAATTGCCGTTTTGTTGCGGTTTTCTCTTCCCTTTTTGTTATTGTCTGTGTCTGTGTTTGTGTTTGGCTTAGTTCGGGCCGTTCGATTTTGTTTTCTTTTCTTGAACATCATTTGCTTGCGATCAGTCGGTAGTTTTGTTAATTTCCCATCAAAAGTCACAAGATTGCGCGTTAAGATCAACAGCCCAGCAACAACAGTAATCAACAGCAGCGGCGGTCGTCAGTGTCGGCGGCAACAACAATTTGGCATGCAAAACTGCAGCAGCGCCGCTCCGACGGCGATGGCCACGGAATTTCGTATTTTATTGAAATCGCCAAAAGCGGCGCGATCGTCATCGCATCGGCGTTGCCAACAACAGCGGGCCAGTCAACAACAACAACAACGTGGCCAAGTGATCCGAGGCGCAAAAAAACAGCGAAATGATGGCAGCTGTGCCGTGTACGTGTCTTGATTATTTCTGATTTTAATTATTCCCTACGAGCGATTTGTGTAAGCGAGCGGAAGCAGGAGAACGGGGACGCGGGGCGCGACGGCGCACATCAATGCAACAAATAAGCGATAGCGACCGACAACAACCGCAGGATTACTGTTGAAGTGCGCATTTCGCAAACGAATCAATCGATCGATCGATTCAGCACTTAAATACAAAAACCGCCAAACAGTCGAGATCCGTCGTAACGATGCAGCGGCTCGTTGTGACTGCAAGCAGTTAAAGGCGCAACAGCTGTAAAGCAACAACAACAACTGGGCGCTTAGGAAACAACATAATGAAATGACATTTCGGGGCCCCCAACTAAGAAGCAGTTAAGCCGAGCCGCACCACACAATCGTTTAATTTCGAGGACCACCTTTTAAAAAGCCATCAAACAGTCGCCGGAATGCAGCCAGCCACACAAGCAGCCAGAACGCAGCCAGCGACTGGACGGGGCGCAACAGGGAAGCAGTTGGCAACAGCTAATAAAGATAATCATGCCGGGCATTCGATCAACCATTTGTCGTCGGCTGAACCCCTTTGCCCGCTACTCATTCGGTGCACCCATGCGAGGGGGTCGACACTGTTTGGCTGCTGTGGGGCCACTGGCTACACTCGACGCTCAGTCCGACGTGTTGCAACGCATTTTTGGAAGCCAATTTTTCAAACCGTTTAACGCTTATCGCATCGCATCGCACCGCGGCCGGGGGATACTGCGGGCCTGTACAAGATAAATGTGCGCCATCAATTTTACTGCCTCATTTGACTTGGACGCCGCCTGGGAAATCCTGCTGCATTGTATTGATCGCAGGCGTTTAATTCGAAATTACACACAATTTACTAGCAAACATAAAATGCGTTGTTTAATTGATTGCAATGACACGAAAAAATCCTACCAAAATAAATTGTTTACAATTTCTTTGTCGCCAACACTTGGACAACTGTTCGATTGCTATTACTGGCAATTTTATGACGCATCGAATTCATTTATTTATTTATTGTTGTCCCTAGTTACTATTTAACACTTTTATGTATTTTCAATGCACTCTGGAAATCGGAGAAATTCGTATAAAAAAATTAAGGCAACTTCACACGTGAACTGGAATGCAATAAAATGAAATTAAGCGCACATTTTAAGCCAACATTTTCTCGAAATTTTTCTCCAGCAACACACACACACATACACTGAAAGCAGGAACGAATGCGCCATGTATGTATTGGGCCCATTTGGTATGCGCAAATATTTTTGGTAAAACACAGACGACTTCGACACTCGACTGACTTTGACAATGATACAGTGCGAGGTGTTGCATTCCGAGCACGTTTGCACGAGAATTAAATAAAAATTGGAGCAACAATTGGCTGCTTTGGAGCGCGATTGGTAATCCAACACGCACAGCTGAGGAATCTTAAAATGCTTAATGTGTTTTTGTGAGGTATTTTGTGAAAGGAAACGACACGACTGTTGAGAAGAATTATTAAGTTTTACGTCGACACACTGACAAGCAGCTTGTAATGACGTTTAAGTATGCAAAGTGACAAAAAGGGCTTCAGGTTGGCAGCAGCCTCAGCTTGCATACATAGTAGTTGCATAACAAACATACATCAGTGGCGCACACAGAATGTCAGTTGGGGGTTCCATTCACAAATTTAAGATTCCATACCAGTTTAAACCATATTTGGCAACTACACTAAAATATTTGTGAAATATACAAATATTTTGGAGGGATTTTAACACCCAAAATCCCCTTGCATGCTTACATACTTAACCCTCAAATGCTTGAATTATTTTCACGTTTGCTAAATAAAAATAGGATTTTCTTTTAAACAAAAAAACCACTGATAAGTGAATTAAATATTAATAAACTACTAAATATTATCAAACAGATTTCGAATGTGGTTGTCGTTTCAAAATATTTTATCGGGGTTTAATTTGAAGATTTACACAAATATGTTAGTGTGCCTAAAGGCATCAATATGCATTTGAGGGTTAACGTATATGTGTGAAGTGAACAGAATACAGCAACACTGATAGAAATATTTTATTATCTCTGCAGTGGAAAACGATCTTCATGTTCTTCTTCAATATTTTGCAGTTCTTTTCGAAATAAAGCCAAAGTAATCACTGCTATTTAAAACTTAGTTAATATAATTTTATTTATCTTATTTTTTAGTTAATATAATACTTTGAATCGCGCGTATGAGGCAACGTAAGACCCCGGATTCAAGTCCCAACATCAAAATGTAGCTATGACAATTTTTCTGTCGGCAACTGCCCTCTCAGCAGGAAATTACTTACATCTGAATAGAGCTGTACAACTATCGAAAGAACTCTCGGTACTATCGCTGGTATTATCGATACTATCGCTAGTATTATCGCTAGCATTATCGCTAGTATTATCGATAGTATTATAGATAGTATCGATAGTTTTATTTTGACACCACTATCGATGGTTTTTTTGGCACTATCAATACTATCGGTTTTTTGTGATATGACACCAATGCCCCCAGAATATTCTATGCTGGCAGTGCTGCCATAGATATCCCGCTGTGATATTAAAATATGTGGGTACGAGTTGCAACTACGTGGGCTGTCCGATAAGTACTTAGCCCCACCGCCCGATGGTGCCACTATCGTAAGAGAAATTTACTATCGTGTAGTACATCCTCGTAGACGGCTACTGTCAAAATTTCAGCCATATTGGATTTGTAGTTTTGTTTTGACCGCGTGCGGTCGGTGATTCGCCAAATTGGTCGCATTAGGCTACGAACAGCTGCTCCATCCACCGTATTCTCCAGATTTGGCCCCGTGTGACTTCCTTTTGTTTCCAAACTTGAAAAAGTCACTCGCCGGGCAGAAATTTGAGTCGAATGAGGAGGTTATCGCCGCCACGGAGGCCTCCAGAAAACGTATTTTTCAGACGGGTTAAAGAAGTTGGAGCATCGCTGGGTCAAGTGTATCGAGTTGAAAGGAGACTACGTTGAGAAATAAATCGCCACTTTTCCAAAATTTTCGTTTTTCTTTTGTAGGCTAAGTACTTATCGGACCACCCACGTACTTGACCGATTGATCTGAAAATTAGACCCAATGCATGATATGTCCAAGAGAAGATTTCTGGATATTATTTGTTATGTATGGGCAAGAGGGGGTGGCAGCGCCCATATAACTCAAATTTATCATATTGGAAACCATCAGATTTATAATTCGGACAGCATTGGTACAACGTCGTCCCATAGATCTGTTTTCCCGCTGGTGAAATCTCATGGACGTTGGACAAGGGGTGTGGCACTGCGTTTGTAACAAAAATTTTCTGATAACTTTGGACCTATAAGTCGCACAAGAACGGCATTCAGTGCGAATTATCTGCATAGACGTATAGTTTTTAATTATCCTATAGAATCTATAGTATCGATATTTTTCCATTGGCCAACTATCGATAGTCTCTCAGCCCTACTGCTGAGACTGAAATTGCCTTTGAAAAAGATCCGTTCGGAATCGACTTAATCGAGACAGTTGGAACCCCTCCAAATATCTGTTTGTTACAAAAATTATGGTTGTCAAATAAGGGTATTGGACCCAAATATGACGTAATCCTACACCAAAATAAAATGTTTCGAGTACCGACTATATTTGCAGATCGCTTCCATTTGTCTTGCATTCACTCACTCAAATGGTTCCGAAAATCTACATTACTGTAACATAATCAAGTTGTCATGTCAGCTAGTTTAGATAAGGTAAGGTTAGCCTTCTCCTGGAAAAGCACGAGTTAGCTCAATGCTGAGAACCATTAGGATTCCAATATATAGTAAACTTTGCTATATTGTTGATGTTTTAAATGGACTCCGTGAAGATCAGTAAGCTTAGTATAAAACGGGGAGCTTAGAATTTGTATATAGTTATGTGTTCTTCATCTATGAAGATGCTACAATACGCTACATCCGTTAAACTTCCTAGATCCGTTCGAAACTACTATTGAAATCTTGTCAAATTGTCAAGAATCTTCTAGAGAATTTAGCAATGGACTTAAAATAATTTAAATGTAAACTATTCAAAATGTTAGTTAACACTTCCAATCAAAATTTGTTGTTTGAAGTGTCAAGAATCTTCTAGAGAATTTAGCAATGGGCTTACAATAATTTGAATGTATGTAAACTATTCAAAATTTTAGTTACTAGTTCCAGTCAAATTTTGTTGTTTGAAATTTTGTTGTTTCCCCAACTTTAAATTTTCCCAAAATGTTCGTAAACGAATCTAAAATTGGTTTGTTCAAAGTTGTTATTAATTGTTATGAAATGATAAAGTTTCGTTGCATCACTCACCTTATGCACCAGCGCTGCTAAAATGTAAACGATTAGGGCGGCCAGGGTGTCGCTGTGCCGCATTTTTCGCCGGAAATGTTTTGTAAACATTTTGTACATTGGAGTGCGGAGGAGGAGCGTTGTAGCGTTTGCCGGCTAAGTGGCCGTGTGCGTTGTGTCCCACCGAATGTTGAGCGCAATTTTCGAAGAGTTTTTCTTGCTGCAACCTATGCGAAATATATTCCAAATTCGCGGCGAAAATTGTGCACGTGAATTGAGAAAAATCGAGTCGTTGCTGATTTTTTGTTGCTATGCTCAAATATTTAGCACTAAACAAATATTTTATTGCTTAATTTTGTTTGCAATTTCTTTTCAAACTATTTTCAATGATTTCTGTTTCACTTTTTTCGCATTTCACTTTATGAAGTTGTGCGCTTAACATGTCGCCTTATCACAAATATTTCTTCTTCTCTTTTTATTCACATTTGCATTCATATTTGTGCTTGGATTTTTCTCGTTGTACTTGTTGTTGTTGTTGGAATTTTTATGCTTGTTATTGTTATTTAGCTGTATTGTGTTTGAGAATTTTTTTGTTATTGTTATAGTTGTTGTTGTTGATGTTGTTGTTTTTGTATTCATATGGCTGCTGATTACAGATCCATGTTGTTCAGCACATGAATGTGAGTCTGTGTGTGTGTGTGTGTGTGTGTGCAGCATTTTAATTTTATTAGTGCTATTTAGTGCTATTTAAGCGACAACAAAATCTCCACTATTGTTATTTTTATTATTATCATAGCGAATGATGTGGCCAAAGGCAAACGAGAGAGAGAATGAGAAATCGCATATTGAGCGCAGCATAAAATGAATGAAATGAATGAATCCATGCGGAAAAACAACAATCAAAAGCAGGCAAGTAAATTAAGTATAAGGAACAAAATGGATGGGTGAAGGAAATGAGAGGTGAGAAGATGGAAAGATGAGAACGTTAAAAACTCGATCAAATTATTCTTTTAAGACTAGAAGGACCGCAAGTTTTCCATACCTACAAAGACTACATATCATATCCGCTGATATCTCGAAAAGTACACATCGGATTTGGCTAAGTTTTCATAAAATAAATTAAAAAAAAATATAAATTATAAAAATAAAAGTCACTAAAGCAAAATTTGATAGAAAATACAGATATTTCAAAATAAAAAACCGTCAAAGTGACCGTAATAGTCTTTCTAGTGTTGAGAGACGGGAAGGTATTCACAAGCTTGGCAAACATTTAATCATTTTCAATAATTAATTAATTTAACTGCTACGAGTGCATCTGAACTCAATATAACCTCAAATATTTCCGTTAAGCCGCAACTAACTTTGCGTTTTTGTTAGTGTATGTTGGTGTCAACCAGGACAGGGGAAACTGGATTTCACTCTGTTAAACGCACGCACAACATTCATCACTGCACTGACAGCGTCAACGTCAGCCATGCAACGACCGATTTGGTTATTAGTGCCCCATTCTCCATCACACCCCTGTCTACCTCTTCCAAAATGCCCCCTTCAACTAAGCATAAATGGAGCTACGTGCGTACGCTCCACTGTGCGAGTAGCATCCAAACGTTCGGCCGCTCGAATTGCATCAACCACTTGAACAGCGCAACCACAACCGCAACGGCCGCCGCAGTCGCCCAATGCAAATGCAATTCAATTAATGTTAATTTAAGCAGCAACAACAAACACACCAAAACATAAGCAACATCGGCCGCCAGAAGATCGATCGCCGCTCGCTGCCCGGTGGCGTTGTGCAGCGTCGACAAGAGCGCAAAACCGCAGCGCCTGATCGCAGCATTTATGCGCGCCACTTGCGTTGCACAACAACAAGTGCAGCAGCAACAACAACAACAACAGAAACGACAGCAGCTTCACCGCCACAATCGCCGCCAGCTACTCGTAATCTGATGTTGCTGGCGCTGCTACTGTTGCAGCCGCCACAGCTACTGTTGCTGTGGTTAGCCGCCGGCACTCACTCACTTGCATTCATTTGCATTTTGCACAGTGATGCTGCGCGTCGCTCTGCCGCTACAACCGCCTGTTGTTGCATGACTTGAAATGGTGTTAATTGCCGCGCCCCCTCATTAATTAATTAATTTGCGCACCGCCTCCGCCCCTTCAGTCGCCTCGTGCCATCTTGCTCGTCATTTTCTCTTTCGATTTATGCTTCTTTATTTTTGCTGTGTTTGTTGTTGTTGTGCATCTTTGTATCTGCGCAGCGTGCGCAGAAAGCGGAAGTCGTTGACTCGGCCGCCTGCACCCACAATGACCGGAAATTGTGCGCGTTGCGCTCTCATTTGCGTTTTGTTGTTGTTGTTGTTGTCGATTACTGCTGCTGTCAGTGTGCATTGTGGGGCGCAATTCGACTGTTCAACTGCTGCTGCCACAAATTGCAACGTCTCCACACTTGCTCACACAATGCGAGCGTTTGGTGTTTTGCCCATTGAGAGTTTTGTACTTTTTTTCCTTGAAATGCAATTTTAATTCATTTTATTTCCTTGACAATTATGCTTTATGCTTGGCAGCTGGGAATTATGCGAATTGTGACTGTGAGAATTTTTAAAGGTCACAAGGAGCAAAGGAACGCAAACCAACACAAGTTTTACAACTCGCTAATTAATTCCGACTAAGTGACAAGGGCAGTCAGCCGACGAACAAAAGCATTAATACACATGAATGGGTGTGTGTGCGTGTGTGTGTGTAATTTCATCCTTGATAAATGAGTCGTTTACAAGGCAATTCAACTAATTACAATTTTGAGATATTTTGTGACTTTAGTCTCACATCATTTCTAGAGCTCACATCTGGGTAGAATTTTTTGGCGATTATTTTATGTTAAGAGATTTCCTGTTGAACCCATGAATCCATGACCATCTGACTTGTTATCCTAAGCACTAACCACTGAACCACGTTGACCAGTGCAATAATGTGAAGCTTGAACTTGGTTATAAAAATCTCCGTGGTTTTGGAGTCCATCTATTTGACTTAAATGCAATCAAATCTATTTGTATGCACTTGAAAAAAAGACAAACCACATGCACTTGCCGAAGAATGAATGTGTGCCAAAAATATTAAAGATTTTTGAATGAAATGTGGTTCGCAGCTTCCTTCAGGTCAGAAAAGCAAGCAAATTCAAAATAAGCTAAAACTTCTCATACAGCGAACTGCTCAAGAGATTCTAATAAATATTCTGTTTGAGTTTTCTTATCCAAAAAATTGTTGTGTACTTTTACCAAATATTTGTATGGGGGGAAAAAGTGCAGGTTTTGAAATCATAGAACAAATTAAATTAAGAATTACTAATAGTAAAGATTGTTGCATTGTCGAGCTTATTTGATTCTATGAAAATCATATCTGGCAGTGTTATTAGAGACTTAAATTAGACGTGGGTATCAAAGCCACGAATTTAAAATTAACAAATACTAAATGCAAAATTATACTTAGTAGCTGTTTTTTGACATGAAAGTCATTGATTATGTTGACTTGATTTTATAAAAGTCCGACCTGAAATGATTATAAGGATTTGATTTTGAAGTAAAAACTTGTCTTAATTTGGACGTTGGTATTACAGTCATGGATTTAAAATCAATAAATAGTAATAATAAAGATAGTATTAGGTGTTTCTTGACATACAATTTTTTGATAAGTTGACTTATTTTTATTAAAATCACACCTTGAAGGGTTATATAGATCAAAAAGCATTGGGTTTTGAAGTAAAAACTTGACTTAAGTTAATAATTAAGGACGTGGGTATTATAGTCATGGATTTGGGCATGGACCTGGATTTTGAATTGTATTCGATCTTTGGGTTGAACTGAACTGGAATTGACTTTTCAAAAATTAATATGATTCTCGTTGTGTTTTCATATATTTGTAAGTTATCGATGCCAGTAATTATTCAATTTTTTATTTGGTAAAACTGCTTAATGTTTGTGAAAAAATTAAATGGTAGTAAAATCCAACATTAGAAATTTTAAAAAATGAAAAATAAAATTAGACTATTTGGAGTTTCAAACACTCGTTTTGCATTACAGCTAAAATATCTGTAGTTGAAAATGTTATGTTGTTGCTTTACGGAAAACATAATTCAAAATTTATTTCAAATTGACATAAAAAGTGGACAGAGACATACTGCAGCTATCACAGGTCACTGCCCCCATAATACCCGGACGTGAGTGAAAGGATCTTCCACTTTCTTAGCACCTGTCAGCCAGCAGCGCATACAGAAATACAAAAATTTTTTGTACAAAATATGGTTTCGAATGGTATTCGGCTCAAAAGTTGTACTCAAATCCGCCCCCTTCCCCCCAATGAATTCTTGTGTGCACCACTGCTGTCGGCTCTAGCGAGCAGAAGGTGGAAGGTGTTGAGAAAACCATTTTTCACCGATTTCGAAAGCAAGCTTGGTTCACTTCTTGCCTTCATTAAACTGTTAAAGTGGCTATAAGGAACAGATCACCGAGAGGGTTAACCTTCTATAGCAATGCTAACCAGGAATAGTAGGAACAAAACGGCGCCCATGCGCTAATTGGATGCCGGTACATGGCCACTCTAACCAACGAATCAACATGAAAAATTCAAGACAGCAAATACATTTTTTCCTGAAGGGTTTTAAACTATTCAAATATTCAACTCTAACTTCTGCTCTCTTTTTCTAAATGACATCTGACATAAAGCGGATATTGTGTATTAATCTAAGATTTTAGATGATAATAAAAAAGAAAAAATATATACCTATATTTTTCATATAAAAAAGATCTAAAGGCTTTCATTATGAACATCCATTTACTGCATTTTAGAGCATTTTCTGTCATTTTTAATATAAAACTTGTAAATACAAAAATCCAATTTCAAATTCAGTCTCCAATAGATTTCCGTAGACTTTGGCAAATGTAAATTCCACCACTCAAAATTAGCATAAATTGTGATGATCATAATTGTGAACTAGTGACATTTTGCAATATCCGATTGGTTTGTGAGATTATGAAAATTCACCACAGCACAACTGTGACGATCACAATTTTGTGAGTGCTAATGAATTCAAATTTTAAAAAAAATATACATAAATATGTTTTATGTCCTCGCAATTTTGTGCAATTTGTTTCGTTTCCATAGCATCTCACTACAATTCATTTTACTTCATTCACTTTTAACACTTGCACTGTCCATTGTTGTTTTGAAAATTTCCCGCTGATTTGCCTTATCGCGCAGTGGCGTTCAGCGCGTGTGCGCCACGTACTAAGTGCGGCTGCCATACGATTTCGTATTTTTCTAATTCTCATTTCTTTCAATTCGCTTATTTATCGCATTATGCTTTTCAGAATGTTTAGCGGTACAGGCGCATAACTTCCGCTTCCGCGCGCCCGCACACACAACTCACTCAGCAGGGACATTTCGAATAGCATTTCATACTTGTTGTACTTCAGATGTTTTAAATATTTGGCGTTTTTTTGTGTACAAGTAAAAAATGTAATTAAAGGGCCGCACGAAAGAAACGCAACGCCACGCACTGCACTTTATGCTTTCGGTGTATTTAGTTTCTTCTTTATTTTGCTTTCAAAACATATTTTTTAACGAGATGCTTGGAAAACTCTTTCAATACCAAATTAGATAGGAATGTTTCTTTTTGTTGTTGTTTGCAGTCCGTTGATTGGGTGTTGGCGCCGTCGTTGATTGATTTTTGTTTTTGTTCGTGTAAATTTTGCACTTCCTTTCGCTATTTGCATTTTTTGTTGGGCATTTTTCCATAATTTTCACTTGCACGTCGCACTAGGCACCTTGTGTTGGCATTGCCTCGTCGGTAACAACAACAACAACTATAACTCTCAATCACTTAGTAGACGTGCAATATGCTCAGTCGGCTTCAATGAGTGCGCGGCGCTGTTCCACGTACGTCGTACGGTCCGTTGCTGTGTTCCGCCTCGCATTCAATTATGACAATTTCATTCACCGATCCCGATCATAATTCTTGATCGCGCAATCTGCCGCCACCGCAACGTTTTATCACTTCATTGTGCCGCACACACACACACACACACATGCACACAAAAAACGCACACCAACGGCTGCCAATGCGACAAGTGCATCGCTTCAATGATTGACAATGGTTCTCTCAGGCACGCACACACAGACACAATGACTGCCCTACGGCGCGTACGCACACGATCGCTCTGCCGCAGTCCGCAAACACGCCGCGCGCCTTGAAATTAGCCAAAACCGTTGTTTACAAACAAGTGCGCGACTCTTCTTCGTCGACCAAATAAATTACATGTTTCACAATTCGCTATGTTTGTTCGTCCCACTGTGCGCCACTGTACGCCACTGCAACCTGCTACCGCCACACAATCAACCGACCGATTCAGCTCACAGCTCGAAGGCAAATAATGCAGACCCCGTAATAAAAATATGCCCAAGAGCATCTTGTCCAGTTGGAAGCAGTGTTGCCCAGCCGACTTCATTCTTCCCCGCTTACATGGTTCGGCTCTGAGGCCGTTGCGCCGTCGCGTCGCCGCCGCGCACCCTCTCGACGCACACTCGACGTTCCATTCGAACGTGCGGTTCAGTGCGGTCGGTTCGATCGCAACCGCTCTGCGGCCGCACATGTTCGCGCCACGGTTGGATGTCGTGCAGCCATTCGTTTCTTGGCTGGGCGCACGAGTCCCGTGCACCGCCACCAGCAGCAGCACCAACAAATGCCTCGAGGGGAATTTGCCGAACGCTGATTGGTCGGTTCGTGGTCGATGGCCTAACTGCTTTTTCACACACATTCCCAATGTTATTATTTTTTTATTGTTGTTGCTAATGTTATTGTTGGTTGTGTTTGAATGCTTCTTGGTGTGGTGGCCGTAATTTCTGCAGCTGTACACCCGCCGCACGGATGGCATGGCATGGTTGTTATTGTTGTAGTTGCTGTTGGTTGTTACAGTTTTTATTGTTGGGTCTTTGGGTCAACTTTTTTCAAAATGTCGGCTAAAAGCAGTGTATGGCTTAGAAATGCGCCGGAGGCGTGGGACTTTCATTGAGGCTCACGAATCGCCTAACGGACCGCAGAACTCGAACGAAGAGATATAAAATACATGCAGCCAAATATTGGTGATTTTACGAAAATTGTGATTGTTGTAATTGCGTGATGGTGAAACTGTGCGAAATGAATGGTATACAAAAACATTAAAATCGTATACAATACGACTCTGAGGCTAACAATATGGCTGAAAGTTCCTAAATTGCTAGACTTCCGGTTTTTTGGAAGCGTGACTCTGAAATTATTCATGTGCACCGATTCGATATTTCGAGTCCTGAGCCCAACACTGAGTCCTCATACATGTCTGCCTTATTATGGTTTTAAAATAATTGAAAGCATTTATGTTATTAAAAACATTTCGCAATTCCTCATTTGAAATAACAAGTTGTGTATTTCTTCCATTACGAAGCTCAGCCTTAATCCGCCTTAAGATTGTCTCTGCCACTGATTACTGATTACTTTTAAATATAAAATAAATACAAAAAAATGTTCTTCAGACAATACTTGAACCATTCTTTCTACTCCTGTAATATGAATTGTTCTCATTTTGCTGGCCATTTTTTTCGCGCACCTTTTCTGCGCATTTTCATTCATGAACTCAACCAGCCAGTTCAGCCAGGCAGCAAATTACGCACTACGAGATTGATGGGCTCTGACTGGCTGCCGCGCTGGCACATTGATGCCACGCCGCAACGGTTCTTCTGGCCATACGCATTGCCGATGGTGATGAGCGGCGCAAAAACGACGCAGTAGCGAACTGTCACAGCCATTGCGGGCTACTTGCCACGCCAGTGGCACCACAACTCAGCAGCCGCTGACGCTGCAGTTAATAGCGCACGCATATGGCATAAAAATGTCGCACACGTACGCGCAGACGCACACGTTCGTCGCCGAATCGTGGCTGCAATCTGGCCGTCGCGTAGAACGAGCACTGCTACCAAATATGTGGCACATCGTTTGCACTCATTTGCCGTCTCTATTGACTGGGGACTGGACGCCTGCCGCGACTGCACCGTTTCTGTGCGTTTTTTCTCTCGATTTCGTGGCACAGTTGCGTCGCTCTTTATGGCTGTTAATTAACCGCATTGCACTAGGTGTGAAAATATTTAGTCGCATGGAATTTTGCAGCATTTGATAATTAAATTAGATGTGACTTTTCCAGTGGCAGCGCCAACGCTGTGGGCTGGCTGTGACATTTATGGTCGCCATTAACGACATTTACGTTAATTGCTTAATAGAAATGAACCTGACAAACAGCCAACGCTGACAAAAACACCAAACGATGTGTACGGTAAGTCGACGCGGAACATGGCCAATGGTCCAAGTCATAGGAAACTGGACTGAAGCGTGAAGAGTTTTGTGCTTCGAGTTGAATAAGTTCACTTGAAAGTGTTTTGGTGCATAAGTGGCAGCATTCATGCAGCCATTAACTATCAGAATTCGAATAACATGGAATCAATTCAACGAATAGTTACCCAAAGCCATTTTCTTGTACATTTGGAGATTTAAAAGTGCTTTTTTATGAATGTATGTATAAAGATTGCTCAATTGATTTCAGCAAAATTTAAACGCTTTAAATGTATAACAAGCTCAACTGCCACTGCAGCTGCCACACTAATTGCCACTGCCACACTTCATCTTCATCGCTTGCCAAATATGGCTGCTTGAATTCTAATAAACATTATTCAATTGCATAATAAGCACCCGCACGGCAACACGTCAGGATGTTTCTCAGGCACAACTTGTGCAAATAAATCATTGCAGCTGCACTCAGCACTAAAACAACAACAAACTCTTTATTCGTAGCAAAGAACAATGCGAGAAGATTGCGCACATATAACAATTGTTAAACATGAAAAGCGAAAAATTATTGTTGTCAACTTGAACAGCGTTTCGACTATTACAACAACAATAATAACAATAAAACAAGAATATAAGGTAAGCAAATCGAAGCCAAAGGCAATGGAAAAGAAGTCCATCGAACTTTAATAAAATAAAATCTTTAATAAAAACTGGCACAAGACTTGCAAAATCAGCAAGAATTAATTTATAAAAATATTTGTAATGGTATTTTAAAGATTTTTTTAATATTTTCTATGAATTTTGTATCTTGACTTTAAAATTTGATCTGAATAAATTGAATTTAATTGATTGAATTCAACTGATTGAATGGAAAAATTAGAAAAATGATATAGAATTCTTAAAAATGCTTTTGATTCTTCAGAATATCAAAAGTCTTGAAACTATTTCTAAAGAAGGCCAGCACTCACGCCCCTGCAGCCCCTAAAAATTAAGAAAGTTGTTCTACTTCATACGGAGATAGTCGAGAAATAGAAAAAATAGCTTCAATTCTACATAGATTTTGCTCTCTTGAGGCCTTCAAATGAAATCAACACCACCCGTGAGTTCCACTCATAGCCAAATGCTCACTACGCGCCTGTGCCAAGGTCCTAAATCTAGTACCTTCCATGTTCGCAATGCCAATTATAACAAATACGCCAGCATATAAATCAAAACAAACAAATACTACTAACCCAAGCGAGAATAACAACAACACCAACGATTGAACAAAGCAAAGCGCCTAAAGGGCAAAGCCAATGCGCGCACAAGCTCTAAGCGACAGCAGCGACGAACAGTAAAAACAACAACAAATACAATAATGCTAACAACAATAATACTCAACCAATTGGCAACAGTTGTTTGTAGCGTAGGCTTTGTTCTTGTGTTGCTGTTTGCTCTGTTTGGCAATTGGAGACAAAAGACTCAAGCGACAAACTTGGCTAACGTTTTCCCCTTCCGCAGAAATTATGACAATTTCAATTGTTTGCCATTTACTGTGCAGCTTAAAATGCTACAAAAAAGGGTGTAGAAGATAGATGGATGGAAAAATTAAAAATATAAATATTTCTAAAAGAACAAATGCCAAAAGTATACACGCACGTTCCAACGCAATCGAGTCTTCTAAAACATTATTAGGAGCAAACAAAGAATTATTATAAGAAAACTTCCGTTTGATCCATCTTACCCCAACAACAAAATCCCCAAGCCACACCACTGTCGTCATAGCAGTGCAGCGCTTTGCTGCCACCCGCACCAAATCTGCGCTTTTGTTTGACTTTTCCATGGCAGCTTCGGCATACGCAAAGGCGTTCCAACATTTCGGCTTGTCTGGCTTTTGCTCTCCACTTTTATTTCCTGATTTTTATTTCGTTTTGTGCAGTTTCAACTGCAGGAGTACAGCAAATATTAATGTCAAAATTACAACAACTACACGAGACCACATAATAAGTATGAGGATGAATTTTCGTTATATATGGAGAACATGTGTGTCTTGTTACTTGACTTGTTTGACAATAGATAAAACAAATTGACTTTGTGTGTGCCAAAAATGTCTACTTGTCGGCACAACAGTTGCACAAAGTGGCAGCACTGTAGTCAATATTGCTCCATGACGAAATCAAAAGACAAAGAAAAAACACGAAAAATGCTGTATGTGATTAACAGAGCGATTTTGGTTGATGAATTTTTTTATGGATCAACTCAATATATTTTTAGCATTATTTGGTGCATAAAATGTTTGATTTTATAGTATAACTTAATAACGTTTGTACAAAAAAATATTTAAAAATTGTAGTCACTGAACAGGTAATTTAACTAAACAGGAATTCGGTCATAAGTTGAGCTCTTCAAAAACTACCACTAACTAAATTCACCTGCACACACAAAGCCTTCCAGACTATATAAACAATGATCAACAGTTTTTTGGAGGTGCTCTACGTCATTCATTAATTCTTTCAACATTTTTTAATATTAAAAAACTAAAAATATTAAAACTGTATGCTTTACATCAGCTTACTATATCATTAAAACAACACCAATGGGTTCGTTTTCAAGAAACCAAATTATATGTATTTGTCACAGAATTGGCACTTATTTCGCTATTAACCAACTAAGTATGGAATAGCTTATCTGAAGCATTGCCCTTCAACGCTTCAATGAGGTTCAAGGCACAAAAATTGCCGAAAAAATATAGCATCACGTGTAGCCGTTGTGACGCCTCAAGAAAACATATTTTCTCTTTTCTTGTTGACTCAATTGAATTGTTTGATTAATTTGTTTTAAACCTGTAAAACCTTTTACTTTTCTACAAACCGAAAACATGTCTCTGTTCCACTGTGGCTCTACTCCTTCGGATGGCTTTCAACTCGTCTGCTCCTTATTAAAGCTTCGGCTTTACCTTTCATAATTCAACAGTTTTCTCAAACAGCAATAACCACAACAACAACAACCACAACAAAATAGCTAAGCGCACAACAACTAATACTTACATACACGAGTCCAACATAGAATAACAATAACAAAAAGCAAGCAATTCAACTGTATGTAATTCCCTTTTCTGCCAATGAAACACGACAAATGCGCAGCACAGCTGCAACACAACAACAAAATTATAATAATAACTAATAAGCTGCAGACGTGCAACGGTTTATTGTACGCCAGCTCGGGCACAGACTGCCGACAGAATATTGCCAACAAGCAAATGTGAAGACGATGTCCGACATCGTTTGTCGCCCCCGCGCGCTTCTGCACAAAACAAAAGACGCCAAGCCGCAGCCACCGGCGCACAATTCCCGCGCGTTCGGCCGCTGCTGTTCTGCCGACACATTGAACATCATAAATTATACGAATAATTGACGCTTTCAGTGAACTTAAAAATTGGCGGATAGCAATGACGACAACGGCGACGACTACGACGACGACGACAATGGTCGCTGTTGTTGGCGCGGGTGCTGCGGCTTGTGGCGGCCGCGGTTGTCAATGGGCCGACGGCATTGCCGGCTTTTGTGACTGCTATTAGCGCAACGGGCTGCCGCGCTCGCGCATGATACCATCTCGACGGACAGACACCTGCGTCGCAGCGCTTTTGTTGCCGCGGCCCAATTGGCTACACACACACACATAACTATACACACTCACCGCCGCTGGCCAACAATGCGGTGTGCTCCCACACGGCCACATTTTCACAACTAAACACACACACACACACATATATACAAACTTTCCAACAAACACACTCATGCGCCGGCACGTTGGTACAGGTGGCACGGCAATGGCCACAACGCCGTTGTTCGTGCCGCAATTGTTGCCACTTTGTTGGCGGCAAATGGCAGTTTTGCCACAACACATTGCGTTGGTGTTGCGGCATTGTTGTATTTACTATTGTTACTGGTGATTGTATTTAATATGGTTGTTTTTATTGTTGTTGTGAGTGACAGTTTTGTTGCTCTCTTCTTGGGCGATTTTGATTTTTCTTGTTGCTTCATTTCATTCTGAATTCACGGCGCGTCGTGCTCGTTCCTTTGACTGGCTTTGGTGGGTGTGTGTGTGTGTGTGTGTGTGCTGTGTCTGCCCATTCATAGAGATTTGCTGGCCGATTGCAGCTCATTGTGACATGTGTTGACAGACCTAATTTGCATAATTATTACAGTTAAATGAGTTATTAACACCTTTTGCTATCGGCGCAATGTTGTTGTCACTTGCCGGCATTTGTCGCTGCTCGCCCATATTGATTAATGAATGCAAATGATGCTGAAAAGATGACGACTGATTACGACGATTGGCGAGCTTTGACAAATGAGTTAACATGATGATTTGTGAATTTGTGGGCTTTCACACGATTAGTTGGACTTGGTTGGTTAGACATGGCCCACCAGTTACTGTCGATCGCCTAACCGACCGATTTGGTTACTAACACCAAATCACTTAGGAAACATCTTATTGCAAACTGAAGGATTTAGTTCAGAATACAACTGCTATCAACTCTTAGTTGTCTCCTCACTAAAGAAGATGCTTCAAGTCCAATAAGATTCACCATTCACTAATTTGCAATATGATTTATTGGTTTGCATCAAAACTGACTGTCAACCAACAAAGAAATAAGCCAACATTTTACTATTTTTTTTTTACTTTTGCATGACCCTGAACTGCGCAAAAAAACTCACAATTAATCGCACCTCCAGCCACACTCAACCAGCCGATGGACGAATCGCATTTAAAGTGGGCCAGAATTGCAGCGACGCCATCAATTTAATAATCACGTCAAAATTTGGCAGCTGACCTGAATTTCCGCTCCAGCAGCGCTCAACGCAGCAAATGCCAATAACCGATGCCAGCCAGCAAGCTGCCAGCGACCTCCGCCAGCAAGAATCGAATTCCGCAATGCGCATACTTTGACCTCGGACTCGACCAGCGCCGCGGCAGAGCGCCCCAGTACCAGCATCGGCATTGCAGCGAATGCAGCGCGCCGCGAAGGTATCGCCAGCAAATGCTGGGCAATGGCGATCGGCGATTGCGCGCGCAGTGGCCGCAAGTGACTGCCGCAGAAGCTCGCCGCATGCAATGCGCTCTCTACCCGAAGGTACATCGGCACACAATGCATGCGCGCACATATTGCACCGCACATAAATCAGCAGCCGCCCGTGCAGCGGTCCAACAGTGCCCGGCCAAAAATAACTACCAATTCCTTGTTGGCAGAAATGAAATTTTTATCTCTTTGATTATGTGGCTGTATCTGCCAATGAGGCTGAAACCTAGCGGCTGCAGCAACCATAGCAACGGCCGCGTAAAATAAGCTGCAACAAGCGTTTTTCTAAACGCACACACACACACACGAACATAGACAACTAGCCAACAATTTGCTGTTGCATGCCGCATGCAGCACAAGCTGGCGCAGCATATTCGTCTTCATTGATTTCGTGATGCACTCTAATGAAATGAAATCTGATACTGCGGCAGCAGCCAGTTGGCAAGCGGCAACCGTTGCCGCAATTCCAACCAGTCGGCGGCCGCAGCTACAGCCGCAATTTTCGCCGCTCACTCGCAAATTTAATATCTGCCGTTTATCTGCTTGCAATATTAAATTTCTCATCACGCCCTGCCCGCTGCTACGCGGCCAGCCAGACGGCCGACTCCGACTCCGAGCCGAAAAAACAGAACACATTTTTTTATAGAACAGAAATTAGGAAAAAATCCAGTTAAAAGAAAATCATTCGCGCCACCAGCAAAACCCAACTGCAACAGACAACAAGCAAAAGCACAGCGCTTCGGCTTGGCTGCACTCGAAAAAATTGCACAATAAAAAAGAGTTTCAATAATACTTCACACATATTTATTTACACATTTACAAGCCCATACTATCAAATTGTATACATAAAACATTTTGTAAATATTATTTCCACTCCCCGTTTTTGTTTTGTTAAACACTTCTATGCACATTAGAACCTGAGTTCGTATTTGAATACTCTTGATCACATCAGTGTCTCGACCAAAATATAGGGTTTTGCTATATATACTATATACATTAGTTCACAAATTGGCGGATACAATCAGTGGCGCACGCAGTGGGAAGGCCAGGGGTTCAATCCTCCCACAACACAAAAATTGCTGGTACAAAATATATTTTCAAATGGTATTCGCTTAAAAGTTGAATGCAAACCCCCCCAAATTAAATCCTGTGTGCGCCACTGGATACCACATTATTGTCCAGAAGGAACCGCAGGAGGCAGTGCGTCATAAAACAAGAAACAACTTTTTATTGGAGTAAGTTCCGTAGGTAGACAGAATGATTGGAAACTGTCCAGGGAGAAAACATCCAAGAAGACCAGCCCCGGAGAAAGCTGCATTTCATGGATGGAAGGAAATAAAATGCTTTATGTCCCTTAAAATTCAGGTGTTCGGCATGTCGAATAAAATCAGAGGTTTTGCATTTCGATTGTTCGGCTCATTTGGGTCAAAAAAATTTTAATATTTCCGGCAAGACCTGTTATGAACGTAACGCACCAATACTTGAAACATTGTCTGGGCTAAAAAGTTTTTTTTTCAATTCTTTGAAGCTTGATCTCTCAATGTCTAACCCGCGAACAAAGCATTTTTAAAGATGATATACCATACAATTTACATATTTTTCCATACCAAACACAACTTTTGAACGATAAAACGGTTTCATTAATCTATGAACTTTTTGGTTTATTCGATTATACTCACTTATATCGATCGTTTTTAACACCAAGTAGATAAGTAAATAGTAGTATCTGCTCTGACCTTTTCCTCATTTCCGAACTAAGTCCATTGTTATTACATTAGTCTTATTCACAAAGAGTAGTAGGTCTTTCAAAGAGGTTTCTGCGCTTTGAACGACTTTCATCCTGCGTCTTGCTGAAGCTGGGCAATGACACAGGATGTGTTCTATTGTTTCTTCCTCCTCGGGGTTCGAACAGTTTGACTCAGTCAGCCTGTAGGCATGTGTGCCTATTAGACAGTCTCCTGTTCACCTTCGTGAGAATATAATTTGTTTTGTTTTGAGAGAATTTTGACTAAGAGATTTTACTAATGATTCAAGCACTCAATTTCATCCATTCTTTCTCTTCTGTAATATTGTATATAGGGTTGATAACCCTTTCAACGCTTTAAGAGCTGCTTGACTCTCAACAAAGAAGTCTATTTCTGCATTTACGGCTAAGTCTTTCAAAATTTCCGCCGCGTATTGTATTGCTTTGATTTCAGCTTGAAAAACTGAACAATTATCGGGAAGCTTTAAGCATTTTTAGATTTTATAAACCGTAACATAAATGGCCGTGCCTGCTCATCCACTGAACTTTGATCCATCTGTGAAGACTTTAACGTTGTGTTGCCCACTATTCCTCTCGATGGACCAAAGTTCTCTGAACGTAAATGTTCGTAGGTTAGAGACCCTCTGTGATACCTCAATTTGTTGAACTCATATCTCGTGCTAAAAGATCAAGTTAGAGGTTCTAACGAAACTTAATAGGCTATGAGTCTAAATTTCCTATATTGTCGAAGAAGAACTCACCCAATTAAATCTTGTTTCAACTAAAACGCGCAGGACAAGTGCACAGAAGATGAAGTACGTCTTCTCCTCGTCCTCCTATGCCATTGGAATATAGCCTTCCCCCCTATCTCCCTTCCCCGGTTAGGACTTCCCTTGGAAGAGAAAAATCCAAGCTTTAAAGACAACCTATCTCACCTAAATAAATAGTATCCAAGTAGTACCAAGGACTTCCATCCAAAGCATAGACTGTCTCTTCCTCGTTACCCAGAAGCTATGTAACGCTTTGTAAAGTTTTCTAATTTTTTCTGCTTCTTCTTCCTTTACTAAGTCAAGATATACCATTAAAAAAACGTGTATACTTCTCTTCTTTAAACTTAAATATTCAGTTTATTAATTTCGTATTTGTCCTAAAACTTCAAACTATTCTAGAGACCAACAAAAAATTTATTCTTGCAACCATAGAGGATGCAGACGTCCACAAAGTAGCATGTTGCCATATGGCAACAAAATAGCAAAAGGGTTAACTAAATATTTAATTGCCGTTACAATTCTTAAAATAACTAAAAATTGTGTAACCAAATCTTTGTTAATCTCATTATAGATTTTTGTGCGTGTAGCTGCTGCTTCTGCTTTTTATGAATTCATTTTTGCCACATTTATCCAGCTTGAATGGGGAAATGCTTTGAGTGCCTTTTCAAACGTACCGTTTTTGGCTACTTTGTGCCGTTGCACGGCTGTGCTTTGTTGCTTATGGCTGAAATTAAAAGCAATCGCACTGATGGCATCTAATTAGGACAGTCAGCAAAATGAGTTCCCTCCATTAATTTCAGCCAACCGACTGCGTGGTACATTTTACCAATGAAAGAACAAACGCTGCAATTACAAAATGTGAACGCATTGAAATTGTAAAATGCTGGGAATATTTGCTTTAAACTGCTATCACTATAATTATCTGCCTATAAATCACTTTGAAATTTCCTCTGAGCTCATAATCCTTTTAGCTGCAAGTAGCTACATTTCCACCTGATTACACCTTTCCCCACGCACGCCACTTGAATCGAATCGAAGCCTGAAATAACGCACGCACTCAGGCGCAGCCAATTCGATGCCGCAATGCGCGCCGATTCAATTCAATTCAATTCGATCCAATCCGATCCGATCAGCCATAAATGATAAAGTCAATAAAATTTGCCACCGCTTAGCACCAGCGGCTGCAGCGATTGCCTTGCACGATACGAGCTGAAAATTGAAATTAATCCACACCGAAGCTGGGCAATTGACATCTGCACAAGTGCAATGCCGCCGTCGCCGTAGTCGTCGCGGCCACTGCCCGCCGCCAACACCCTGTGGCCGCGCACGCACAAAATTTCAAATTTGCCAGCACGCAAATCTCTCAACGAAGCGCAGGCGGCCGAATTATCGTAAAATCAAACATATTGAGTAATCAAATACGCCACCATCAGCGCTCGCGACGGCAGCAATGACACTGGCTGCCACCCTCCCGGCACAGGCCGCTTCCCACCCCGCTGATTACACGCAAATATGTTGGCAATTTACGTCCAGTGAAAAAAGTTTTTATTGTTTCGGGCGCCTTGGCCGCGGACACTGCAGAGCAACGCTTAAAAATTGCCGCCAATACTGTTGCGCAACTGTGAGAGGGGGTGAGTTATGTGCGGCAAAGTTAGCAGTTGTTGTACGCTGTACGCTGATTCCGATCATAAATAATATTTTATTGCAGAGTACGCTACGTGCAGACTGCAAAGTAGTACAGTAGAATACAATTTTCGTTTAGGAATTTTGTTGAGGATCTTCAGAGATTTCGAATTGTCAGCAGTCACTATGGAAGATGACAGTTCGAGATGGCAAATGGTTTGAATAGTTGATGGAAACTTACATAATGACCACGCAATATCAAATGGCAGTCTACAGGGAAACGAAGTCAATCGAGTTTCTTTCCTGATCAATAAATAATAAAATAAGCAAGTGTTGACAAACTTTTATGTAATGCTTTTTTTTATCGAAGGCTAAGGCAACAATGAAAGATGCTCTATAATAGTGCACCACTGGTGAGCACATTCCAATTCCTTGTGCAGAATAACAAAAGTGTTTTAACCCTTTCGACCCCAAAGTTGCTGAGAGCAACTTCAACTATTTGTCATCTTATAGCAAAAGGTACGATTGATTTATGGGTTTAATTTAAGTAGGCACCAAAAAATAAATATTTTTAGTAGTGAATTCAAAGCAAATTAAAAAAATTGTACTGTTATCCCCAAAATAATTTCCAATAATTTGCAGCGATATCAGGGAAAGTTTGTGTTCTAATTGAAGTCTACGAATTGGGCGCGTTCGAACAAAACCCTGTTTCTTTAAAAATTGTTAAATAAAATCAAAAAGTGATCATTTTGTATTTTTCCATAAATATTAAATAATTTTTCTGTAATTAAGAAATATTGATACAAAATTTATTTAACCCATTTTTGTTTCACAATTTAAATACCAAAAAGTAATATCGAGACACAGCGGAAAATTCGAGGTCGAAAGGGTTAAAGTTGAAATTTGTAGCACCTTAAGCGTACCAAATTTCGATCCGCGTGTTTCAAATTAAAGTAAAATTTTTCATATTCATCAAACATTACAATCAAACATTTTAAAAGGCAATTTTTTATTATTTTTGATTATTTTATATTCCAAAATCATGACACTTCACATAATATATTCGCACCCGACATGTGATCCGACCACATGTAGCGTACTGTATAACCTATAAATTTTTTTGTTGATACATTTTTTTAACCCACATTTGATTGCAGTTAATTTTTGTCGCATTAATTTCACGTTGCTGGCCAACGCTTTCGCCAATGCCAACCCTTCTCTTGCGATTTGTTAGGCCTCGAATGGGGGATGCAACTTTTGTTATTACTCTTTTATTATTGTGGGTATTGTTGTTGTTATATGTAAATAAGTACATAAAAGGATATATGTTATATGTTTTCTTTGCACCCACCAACAATGATGTAAGTGCGTTTGGGTTTGAACGTTGATCTTGCGGCAGCAGGCGCCTCGCATTGACAGCGACACTTGTTCCTGCCGCAGGCCATTCACATCTGCGCAATGTGAGTTTGCGTAGCTCCATACCCTACACTTGGTCAGTAGTGACAGCAAAATATATGATTTATGAAGTTAATTTTGGTATTATTTTTATTTTGGTATTATTATCATATTTAATACTTGCAGGTTCAGGCGGCTTTGAGCGTAAGTTTAAAGTCAATGGGCCCAATAAATCAAGTTCCACTTAACACTTTGTGAACCCTGGCAGAAAAAAATACTAGTCTTATTAGATGTCAATAAACCTATTAAATCACCTTTCCCCATATAAACTTTTAGCCTATCGTTGACCCCGACAGATTTCGATTTTCAAAAAAAAATATTAAAAATACGTGCTTAATTATTTTAGATTTAAAGTATTTTTACCAATTTTGAAGTCAAAAGGCCCATAGGTTCATGTTTTTTCAAAGTCTTCCGTATGCAAACCTTAACCCATTGTTGACCCCGTTAAATTTTAATTTTTCGAAAAATTTAAAAATTACGTAGTAGGTATTGAATTATTGTTGATTTTATCAATTGTATACAATTCTATGTATTACACAGCAAAACAACAAAACACTTTTTTTCTGTTGCATGGAGTTTTTCTACTGTTTCTTACTAATTTGGGTGCGCTGATTTCGAATCTATCCTCAGATTTTTTCCAGCAGCTCTAGTTAGTGAGATATAGGTACCATGCCATTTTTTCAGTTTTTCCTCTACTTTTTCCTCTACTTTTTCCGTAATTTTTCATCGTAATTTCTAAACCAAAAAACCGATTGACATGACACTTTATCGCACTAACAACACCACACGGCTTCTTTTCCGATGCAACTTATTTTTATAAGTTTTAAAATGCCGCGGTAATTGGACCTCAAAGTAGGAAAATATTTAATTTGAAGGCGTTTTTTCTGATGGCGAAAATTGTACAGATGTTTCATAAACAAGTTACGAAGTATATGAATATCTTAAGAAGAAGCATCAAGCAATAAAAAACAGCCAAATTATTTGGCGGAATACACATTCGCATCGAAATAATAGCAAAAATGTACCATAGTCATTTTCATCAAAATGTGTGAAATTTCCTTAAAAAATTAGGGGCCTAAAAATACGCAAAATTTTTAATTTTTTTTTGTTTCGAGCAATTGAAAATCTTTTTATTTTTTGCTTGTGTTTCAGACTAGAAATGTAACATATAAAAGAGCATATTTTGATATTGTAACGATAAGACAGTCTGTCGCTGTGCAAAGCAACCCTGTCGCTACGCGCCGTGCTATAATTCAATCTGGCAACGACGGCCGCGATAATAAGGGAAACTTTTAGGCCAACCTGGCAATGATGGAAACTTCTAGTCTAACCTGGCAATGATGGTCGCGATCGTCATGGAAACCGTCAGTCCACTCCGGAATGTGCGGGAACGATCTGCGCGATGGCCGGACAGGTATAAAAGGCAGCCGGGTGCGGCGCAGCGAGTCAGTCTGATTTTGACTAGCGGAGTTGCCACGCGGAATAATTAAGCGAATATTTAAGTGTAAAGACAGTGAAGTGTAAACCTTTGAAATAAAGTGACTGTTGGTTTTTATTGACTGCGTCCGAGGAACTAAGTGTGTTTGTTTATTCCAAATTGCACAATCCAGTGATTCGTACTAGCCCACTAGAACTGGTATTCGTAACATTTGGTGTCAGAAGTGGGATTGTGCTACTGAATAAATAAAGGACAAAAAAAAAAAAAAAAGAATTAAATAAAATTATAAAACGCAGACATGGTTAAACTCGAGCAACTGAAGGTGGACCAGCTGAAAAAGGAGCTGGCTGCCTGGAATTTGCCGACTGCTGGCGGAAAGGTGGAGTTGCAGCTGCGCTTGCGAGAGGCGTGTGAATCACGAGGCATCGATTGGGCTGCGCACGAGTTCGGAACGCAGGAGCTAGAGGCGTCGGGCAAAGTGGAGGAATCGCCTGCGGGTGCTGCGTCGATGCAAAGTACGGCTGCGCCACCACAAGCAATGGACATGAGCCAGCTAATGATTGCAATGAAAGGCATGTTCGAGACTTCCAACCGTGAAATGGCAGCCAAAATGGAAAAAGAAAACCGTGAAATGTCGGCGCAGATGGCAGCAAAAATGGAAACTGCGAACCGAGAGATGGCAGAGCGAATGGAAGTCAAGCTTCAGGAAAATTCTGCGCGCTTGGAGCGGAAAGTGGAAGAAATCGCCAACCAGCTTAATGTGAAGGTGGAGCACCTGGGAACTCGAGTGGAACACTTGGATAAACGAGTCGACGACCTGGATGATTCCCTGAACAAACGTGTGGACGATCTTGATGATTCCCTGAGCAAACGAGTTGATAGTCTGGAAGACTCGATGAACAGAAAAATGGACGAGCGGCTTAGGGAGGTACAGCCACGAGAATGGTTGCCGCCGGTTCCGGAAAGTGTTGCCACCCGAGCGGAAGTGCCTACTTATGATGGGACTACGCCGTTCGATACATTCAAGCTACAATTCGACCTGGCTGCTCTGGAAAATCAGTGGACCGATGTAAGGAAAGGTCGGAGATTGGCGCTGGCTCTTAAAGGTGCTGCGGCTGAGGTAATAAAATCCGTTCCAGAATGTTTACGAAGTGAGTACGAGACCGTCATAAGGGCGTTGGCAGCCAAATACAGCGACGAGCACAACAGAACGCTGTACTACTGTGAGCTGAAGAACCGCAGGCAAGGATCCAACGAGGCGCTGCAGACATATGCAGCGGACATTGAGCGGCTCGTGCAGCTGTCCTACCCGTCCTTCGGCGCTGATGATCTCGAGAGGATGAAGATTGAGGCATTTATCGAAGGTCTTCATGATCCGGAGACACGTCGCAGTGCGTTGATGATGGGCAAGCCGACATTTAGGGAGACGGTGACCAGCGCGATGACATACGAGGCGACATGGATTGGGAGCACTCGGTATGCACCTGCAAGGATACGCCAGATCCAGCCGGACAACGACATTGCGATCCAGGCAATAAGCTCTGAGCCGCCGCGCAGGCCACGGGTGGTCTCCTCTAAAGTTGTATGCTGGGTATGTGGCAAGCAGGGCCACATATCACGAGACTGCCGCCAACGAGAGAGGCGTTCCCGTTCTCGATCGCAATCGCCTGAAGCGAGGAATACTGATAATCGAGGCCCAGCCAACAAGCGCAGGGCTGAGGACGGCGAGTCGTTAAACTAAAACGGGTCAGCCCAAAGGGGCATGAGCTGATCCCCACAATCTGCCGCCCCACCGTCCTTGTCTCACAGCTGAAACGACAGCCCAGCAGCTTGACAATTGAAGGAAGGATAGATGGAAAGCTGTTCGTGTTGACATTGGATACTGGAGCGTCATATTCGATCATAAAAAGGAAGCTGCTGAAGAGCTGGGAACCGCTGCATGGCATACAGCTGCGGACTGCGACTGGCGAGCGTGCGCCGGTAAGAGGGAAAGTTACAAAAACGATTACTATCGGCACCAGCAGCCTGGAACATGAGTTCATCGTCGCGGATATAATGGACGACGTGATTATCGGCGTGGATTTCATGATTAGGCACGGTTTTACGCTGGACCTAAAAGGACATGTGCTGAGATATGCCAACGTTGAATTCCCGCTGCACACCGGCTATGAGCGAAGCGTGGCGGTAAGGAAGGTTGTATCGTGTCAACACCAGAGGATACCAGCGAATTCTGAGGCGATTGTGTGGGCAAAGGTGGACGAGGACGAGGGGACGAGTCGGCTGTGGGTTGTAGAAGCACCGAAACAAGGACACGACAACATCATCATCGGACGTACATTAGTGGAACCCAAAAATGGCAAAATACCAGTCAGAATACTGAACCCCCTGAATGCACCCAGATATGTCGGAAAAGATGAGGTAATTGGCGAGTGTGGGGAAGCCGTAGCAGTGGTCAATTGCGAGAGTAGCCCACCCGGAGGAAATAAGTGCGGTTTTAACATGGACGTCATACCGCAGGAGAACCAGTGGAGCAGCGAGTTGACGGCCAAGCAGAAACAGAAGGCGAGGTCACTCCTGCTGCACTATGGGTCAATATTTGCGGCTGAAGCAGGCGGAAGAACAGCCATAGTGAAGCACAACATCGACACCGGAAGTGCAAAACCGATTCGCCAACCGCCAAGACGAGTTCCTCTGGCCAAGAGGGAAGAGGTCACAAACTTGATCGAAAACATGCGGAAAGAAAAGGTCATAGAGCCTTCTTCGGGCCCCTGGTGCTCGCCGGTCGTGCTAGTCAAGAAAAAGGATGGCAGTACCCGGTTTTGTGTGGACTACCGGAAGCTCAATGATGTGACCAAGAAGGACAGTTATCCACTACCGCGGATCGATGACACCCTGGACACGCTGTCAGGCACACAGTGGTTCTCCACGCTCGACTTACGCAGCGGCTATTGGCAGGTAGAGCTTGCAGACAAGGACAAGGAGAAGACGGCTTTCAGTGTGGGCGATGGTTTGTGGCAGTTCACCGTCATGCCGTTTGGACTCTGCAACGCACCAGCAACATTCGAGCGGCTAATGGAACGCGTGCTAAAGGGGCTGCATTGGCGGACGTGCCTGGTGTACCTCGACGACATAATCGTGATGGGTAAAAGCTTCGACGACCACCTGGGAAAGCTAAAGGAGGTATTCGAGCGGATACAAAAAGCTGGGCTTAAACTCAACCCGAAGAAGTGCTCGCTGTTCCAAAAAGAGGTCAAGTATCTGGGTCATACGGTTTCTGCCCGCGGAGTACATACGGATGAAGGCAAAATCACGGCGGTGAAGGAGTGGCCCCGGCCACGCAATCTACACGAACTCCGCAGCTTCCTGGGCCTGTGCACATACTACCGCCGATTTGTTCCGGGATTCGCGAACATAGCCAGCAGCTTGCACAAACTGACGAAAAAGAGCCAAGCCTTCGAGTGGAACGAAGAGCAGGAGCAGGCTTTTGCACGTCTGAAGGAAAAACTGTGCACTGCTCCAATTCTGGCCTTCCCCGTGCCTGGAGAGATGTTTGTGCTGGATACAGATGCAAGCGGGCATAGTATTGGCGGTGTGCTATCACAGATAATAGACGGCCAAGAACAAGTGATAGCATACTACAGTAGGATTCTGTCGAAACCGGAACGCAACTACTGTGTGACGCGGAGAGAACTGCTGGCGGTATTGGACTGCGTAAAACACTTCCACAAATATCTGTATGGACAAAGGTTTCGCCTGCGCACAGATCATGCGGCATTGAGATGGCTCCTGAACTTTAAAGATCCTGAAGGGCAATTGGCGCGGTGGATCGAGCGACTGCAGAGCTACGACTACACGATAGAGCATCGCAAGGGCAGTAGCCATGGAAATGCCGATGCCTTGTCACGCCGTCCGTGCAAAGTCGAATGCAGGCAGTGCTCGCGAGCCGAAAGCAAAGAACAGATAGTGGACGTCCGGTTGGTAAGCGTTATGCCAGAGGAAGAGTGGTCTGCGGAGAGGCTACAAAAAAACCAGCGCGAGGATGCGGATCTTGCAAAAATCGTCGAAGGCAAGGAGCAAGGCGCACGTCCAGACTGGCGGGAGATGGCCGGTGAAAGCCCGATCGCTAAGGCTTACTGGGCGCAGTGGGAAAGTCTGCGGCTGAGGGAAGGATGTCTGTATCGCGAATGGGAGAGCGCGGATGGTCGGACCAGCAACTCCCTAATGGTAGTGCCGAAATGCAGAATCAACGAGGTCATCGAGGCATACCATAACGACTCCAGTGGAGGGCACCTGGGCATCACCAAAACCGTCGCCAAGATAAAAAGACGATTCTACTGGGTAGGATGCCAGGAATCTGTAGCCGAATGGATTAAGAGCTGTGACCGATGTGCAGCCGCGAAAGGTCCGACAAGAAAGTCTCGGGGCCGCATGCAGCAGTACAACGTGGGAGCGCCCTTCGAGCGGATTGCTATGGACGTCGCTGGCCCATTCCCAGTCAGCACTCAAGGCAACAAATATGTGCTGGTGGTAATGGATTACTTCAGCAAATGGCCCGAAGTGTACCCTATTCCTAACCAGGAGGCCACTACGATCTCGGAAAAGCTGGTAAACAACTGGGTAGCCAGGTTCGGAGTTCCGTTGGAGTTGCACTCAGATCAAGGCCGGAATTTCGAGTCTGCGGTATTCAAGGAAGTGTGTGAGCTGCTGGGGATAAGGAAAACTCGTACCACTCCTTTGCACCCACAGTCCGACGGCATGGTGGAACGTTTTAACCGGACACTGGAAGAATATCTGCGGAAGGTGGTAGGCAGGAATCAAAAGGATTGGGACACGCATATCCCCCTGTTCCTGATGGCGTATAGGTCAGCCCCGCACGACACGACATCACTCACTCCAGCCCTAGCAGTGTTCGGCACAGAGTTGCGGTTACCCGCTGACTTGAAGTTCGGGGTAGTCAGCACGACGGGAGGCGCTAGGACTGACTACGTGGTCAATAAGCGGGCGGAACTGGAGGAAATTCACCAGTTCATAAGGAGCCGCACCAAACTCGTCAGCGATAAGGCGAAAGCCCGATATGATCTGCGAGCCAACTCAGCAGGGTTCCAGGAAGGCGATCTGGTAATGCTCTACAACCCGCAGCGGAGGAAAGGTTTGTCTCCGAAACTGCAAACGTCATGGGAAGGACCTTACAAAGTCGTGACTAGGATTAACGACGTGGTCTACAGGATTCAACGTTGCAGCAATAAAGGCGCTAAGCTGAAGGTAGTCCATTTGGAGCGCCTGGCGCCTCATCACAGCGGAACCTCGGCACTTGTTCGGGTCGAACAAGTCTAAGTGGTGGGCAGTGTAACGATAAGACAGTCTGTCGCTGTGCAAAGCAACCCTGTCGCTACGCGCCGTGCTATAATTCAATCTGGCAACGACGGCCGCGATAATAAGGGAAACTTTTAGGCCAACCTGGCAATGATGGCAATTTTTAGTCCAACCTGGCAATGATGGCAATTTTTAGTCCAACCTGGCAATGATGGAAACTTCTAGTCCAACCTGGCAATGATGGAAACTTCTAGTCTAACCTGGCAATGATGGTCGCGATCGTCATGGAAACCGTCAGTCCACTCCGGAATGTGCGGGAACGATCTGCGCGATGGCCGGACAGGTATAAAAGGCAGCCGGGTGCGGCGCAGCGAGTCAGTCTGATTTTGACTAGCGGAGTTGCCACGCGGAATAATTAAGCGAATATTTAAGTGTAAAGACAGTGAAGTGTAAACCTTTGAAATAAAGTGACTGTTGGTTTTTATTGACTGCGTCCGAGGAACTAAGTGTGTTTGTTTATTCCAAATTGCACAATCCAGTGATTCGTACTAGCCCACTAGAACTGGTATTCGTAACAATATTCATATACTTCGTAACTTGATTTATGAAACATCTGTACAATTTTCGCCATCAGAAAAAAGCCTTGAAATTCAATATTTTCCTACTTTGAAACCTTATTACAACGCCAATTTAGAACGCATAAGTTAATGCCAAATGATTAATGCCAAAAAAAAGATGGCGTGAGATGTTGTAAGTGCAACGATATAAAAATCATGTCGATAGGATTATCGGTTCGGAAATTACAGTCGAAAATGTGAAAAAAGCCGAGGAAAATTCGAAAAAGTGACACGCCCATTTTTTGCGAAAACTAGAGCTGTTACATAAAAACGGAATATGGTTTTGAAAACAGCGTGGAAAAACGATTCAGATTCATGTAAAAAACTCCATGCAACAGACATGCTGCTGTGCAGTGTTATTTATAACTCTTTTTTTTCTAACCTAATCTATCCAGTTTTAATTTTAAATAAACATCAATGCTAAAGAACGAAATACAAAAATTTCGAAACAACAATTTCCACGAGTGGAGTTTCGCCACATTGAAACCTTGATGGACCGTGTAACCGAGACAGGTTGAGGTTAACACAAAACACCAACGGCTGGATATTTTCAACTCTTCCGGCCACTTTACCTTCTCACTATACTAAAACGCAACCTAAGAAAATTGCTTAAAGAAAATCAACTTTAACAAAATATAAAGTTCGCCATTTTAAATTTATTCCGAACTGAAGCTGCCAGTTGTAGCGCCCGTTCCACTCAAAAATATATACAAATAAAACCACAACACTTCAAACAGACACGCGCGCCAACATACCCAGGTCAAGGACTGCGCCTCCTGACATGTGGCATCATCACCGACAACAGCACAAAAAAACCTCTTTCATAACCTAAATTAAACAAGCAAAACAGTGCGCATGTTCACAACAACAACGCTGGCAGCACAACAAAAGGATACACTTGTCCAAATGATAGAATTTTCCTGTGAAACTGTCACATGTTCAGATTTTCATCAAAATGCGCGTGCACGCAGCTACAAGAAAAAAGTTGTACAGAAAGTTGTTCTTGTTGGAATATCGCACGGCATATCATTTTCGCATTAGCCCAACGTGCCGCGTGCATCGCCGCAGTTGACAAAGGTGCGCGCGCAGCAGTTTCGACTGCCACTGGCCGCAATTGTGGTCGTGGCCCATCCGTTGGTTCGGCGTTGGTGTGTGCGTGTTAAATGCCTCATTTAACACCCTAGCAACTTCGAGAGCAGGGGAGGAAAATCTGCAGCAACTCGGATCAACGCATATGCGCGCAAACTCGGCGCTGGTGGTGCGCAGAGAATGAATCCTGCTCAATGTCACAGTTCATTATTTTTTTAGCTCTTGCTCAAACAATGGGATTAATTAGAGAGGCACAAGGACGTAGGAACAAGTGAAATGCCAGCCCGAAATATAGACATTGTGTAGTTACTTATGTACGTATAAGTCTGTATGCATTGTGGATGAACAAAACGAAAGTAGATCAATGAAGACTATTAGAGAGTTGATCCGATTCAACTGGAGTGTGTCCCGGGCTTACGTAACCTTTAGTGAAATTTCAAGGACTGCAGCAGAGATCGAAGTACCATTAGGGGCTGTGTTCTTAATAAATAAATTTTCATAATGAATTTTGCAACATTTTTTAGGTCCATTTTCTTGTTTTTTTAAACTATAGACTATATACTTGTATAATTATTATATTTGCAGCTCGTGTATGCAAAAATCCTGAATCGAAATCCTAAAATCCTCCAATACGAATCTTCATCGGAACGATGACTATGTTTTATAATTTTTTCTATGTTAATGTTCGTAGTAAGTTTGAATTCATAATACAATATATTTCGAAATAATTTTGCAATAATTTTTGGTTTTTTTTTTTAAATTTCGTTTTTAATCATTCAGAAATAAATTTTTTATCAAAGCTAATTCTTTCCGGTTTTGTCAAAACGACGGAGGTTCGTAACACACATTGTAAAAATATGGATTATAACACTACTCGACAAAAAATGGGTTCATCGCGTGCTCCTAAAAACAAAAGTATTTTTTAGACTAATCTTCGGCTGCTGAACACGAAACTGAAAATCAAAAAATTTTCTTAAGACGCGTTTTCCCTCTTATTTCAGTTATGAGCACATATCTCGTAAACCAACCATCCGACTAACACAAGTGGCCCGTCGTTCAGAAGGTAATTATCTAACCTTTCCATTTGGGGAAGTTACTGACGATGAAAGTTGTATAAAAGTGAATTTTTCGACCAATTTCAAAAATCATAAATTTTCGAATACTTTTTTTGTAGATAAAATAAATGATCTCGTCTGGTTTTAAAATCTAAGATGAAAGATATATGAGTCGTTTATTTTGAAAGTGGTTTAAGTCCATTTTTAGTTTTGAAACAGGACTTATTTTTCTAGTAAAGTTTGCAAAACGTATTACGTTATATATTCTAACATGTTTAAGGTCACAAAGCCATAAGAAAAATTAATACCAGTTAACAATATTTTTGAAACAAATCAAACACAAACCTTTAAATATCTCAATATAAGAAAAATGGACTTAAACCACTTTCAAAATAAACGACTCATATTATTTGAGCAAATATTAAGCCTAACATCAATAGAATTGAAAGAAAAATGACAAAGTTATGATGCACGGAGAGAAAACACCAACTTTTCATTTACACCGTGCGAACATTTTTTTTTATTTTTCCGAGACCCATCCAAATGTTGATGTAGACGTGAAACTAGAGGTCATTTTTAATATCCTGGCATAGTCAGTTTTCTATTTTCTGACCCAAAAACCTTCTTAAAGGACTTTCAAATTTTAAGGCTATACACATTTAAAATATTTTTTTCAATATTTGCGGTTGCGCAATGATGAAGGTATGGGTATCAAATGAAAAAGAAAAATTGTGTCAATTTATCAAAATTTTCTATTTTGAACTTTCAGGACCAAAATATGTCAGGCGAGGAAAACATACATGTTTTGGATCTCAGTCTGTAGATTCATACATCTAAATTTTTTTCTATTTCAAAGTTCTGAAAGTTCAAAATAGAAAATTTACTTCGAAGATTTTTCGAAAACGCTTCTTAAGAAAATGTTTTGATTTTCAGTTTCGTGTTCAGCAGCCGAAGATTAGTCTAAAAAATACTTTTATTTTTAGGAGCATTTATCGTGTCGAGTAGTGTAATCTATGGATATATTTACATTATATTTATATTATCTATAAATGTCTAACGTCGAAACTCTCAGCAACTAAACGCCCACAATTTTCAACCCATTGCACTCATTAATTCGACTCCATCAACCGCGGGAGAAAATTAGGAGTAGTGGTCTGTTCTTAATAAAATTTGGTAAGCTAGTTAATCATGGTCTGCTGAATTGAAATCTCCATTTTGTTTTTCCTAAACTTTTGTAGTTTAGCAATGCCTAAGACTTAAATTTGCGATTTTCGTCATTTTTGGTAAAATAAATAAAAATTTAAAAAATCCAGGAACAAACTTGCACATACTTTTTAAATATTTTCCTCTAAGTTTTACCTTTCAGGTTTTTAGTTTTGAAAAATATTTTTAATTAAAAGTGAAGTAGAAGCCTTAGCTTTGCAAATTTTGAGAAAACATTAATAGCGAAAATGCTCACATCAATTCTTAATCTATATTAAAAGTTTTAGCAATTTCTTACTAACCATGAATTTTTACGATTTTTTTACTCTATAGACTAAAAAACAAAAAACATGTGCTAAAATTATTTGTGAAAAAAAGTTCCGACCTTGAGCAACTCTTGCACACACACTAATTAATTTTTCGCACAGACTTTTGGAGGTTTTCTTACTTGGAGTTTTATCTTTCAAATCACATAAAAATCGTTAAATTCTGAGACTATACATTTTTTGAATTGAGTCTATGAAACGAATGCAAACGAATGTCTATGAATGTGCATTGTTTGGAATCAGTTTGAGCTCTATGAAGACCTCTATATTGACTATCTATCTCTACCTCCATCATCATCATCCTCTCCAACTAAATTTCCACCAATCAGTAAACAAATACTGCATATAAAAGTTAGTCAGCTAACGCATAAAACATAAAAATATTCAACCACAAAATACCTAAGCATGCACGTAAATATTTCCACCTTAGCTATAAGCCGCCAACAGCACGATCCTCCACTGTGGCGAGTCATTGTCAGTAGGTGATGTCGGCGCTCATAAGTAAACTCATATGCGTGCGTCATGCATCCTTTGCAGCATTCAACAGCCTCATGGCAAAGTGTACACCATTTCACGCCTTTGTTGCAGGGCGACCAGTGCCGGCAGCCACTGCGGAACGCGCAAAAGGACGAACAAGATAGGAGCGCGCCTCCGATATGCATATTCATGCATATATGTATGTATGTAGTATGTGCAATAACTGCGAGACGAACAACTACTGCACAACAGCGGCAATGACGGCAACATTACAAGTAAAAGGCCACTGCAACGGCGGCAGTCGCGGGCGCAGTCGCAGCCGCAGTATTTTCAGCACTCGATTTTTGACATGATTTACATGAAGTGCTCGTGCACGTTTTCACCACATTTTTCATACCTACATACATAAAATAAAACACCTACATACAAGCGTGCAGACAACAATATTAAATATAAAATGTGTTGGTGCTGGCAGCTTTTCAATATTCGGCGGCAAAAGCCGTCAAAGCCCCGACTGAGGTTCGCTGCAGTCCTAGAGCACTAAACACACACACACACACACGAACACACAGGCCACGTCTATTAGTCATTTAGCCATGTTCAAACGAATAAGAAGCAGAAACAGAAGAAGAAGAGGCTGCAAGTTACATACTTACATGAAATCTTTATGCATTCATTGGAAGAACAGTAGACATTGATCACTTTGAGATTCACGCCATCTGCGCAATGCATTTTCGGGCCATTAACAGCGGCGCGATCGCATCAGAAAGGGTTCGGTGCCGTTATAAATCAATTTCCGCGCTCTCAGCTTACGCTGCCGACAAGTGCTGCACAAAAAGCAGCAGCTGACTGGCCACCACCGCAACGCAACAACATTGACTTTTGCAATGAACCACCCTCAGCAATTAAATTTGGCGCCAAAAAAAAAAACAAGACAATAAAATTACGCGCTGTCCGTGAAATGAAGTGGACGGAAATGAGCGCAATCTACCCTAAACTGTCAATCTCTAGTCGATTCGTTTATGTGACGCTTGATTACCACCAAATAACACACTAACACGCAACTTGAACAGTATTTAAGCTAAACACGCAATAGGCAGCAATTAGTTCGTACTTACATTTTAGATAGAAAGTTAATTAAAAGTAGCTGAACCGAGAGGGATAATCTAGGCCATGGAAGCTCATTACGATGCCATAAAACATGGACTTAGATCCCCTTACCCGTACCACCAATTTGAGCTGCTGATAAAGTGGAATGAATATGTAGGTCCCGTAGGTTATTGAAGAGGAAATTACTCAAGAGATTCACTACATTGTGGGCTAGATTCCCTAGATTGTTAAAGAAGAAGTTACTCAAGTGAGTCCTTCTTCTCGTAACCAGTTCAAGGTAGAATGAACAGATTCACTACATTGTCGGCTAGATTATCTAAGAGGAAGTTACTCAAGTGACTCCTTCTCCTCGTAAGAAGTTTAAGTAGAATCAATAGCTTCACTACATTGTCGGCTAAGTCCCCTAGATTATAGAAGAGGAAGTTACTCAAGAGAGTCCTTTCCTCGTAGCAAGTTTAAAGTTAAATAAATAGATTCACTATATTGTCCACTAGATCCCTAGGTTTTTGAAGAAGAAGTTACTCAAGTGAGTCCTTTTCCTCGTAACTAGTTCAGAACAAGTGCATAGAAGGCGAGACAAGTCTCCTTTCCCTTCCTTGTACATGCAACTCCTACAGAAATGGGTACAGTCGCCTCTAACTGTCGTTACAGTGACCTATCAGAATCTCAACTAGTCTCTTTTTAGTAAGAGAAGTTCTCTAGAACAACAGAAATTCAGAGTCAGCAACATTTGATGTAGCTTCTCTCTAAGTCTCTTGTGTGAGACTTTTTCCTTTAAGACTTCCATTCTAAGTTCCATCCTAAGCTTGTCGATTTTTAGGTTATAGCAATAGTAAGGACACTGTCTGGATTCTGCTGGTATAGTCACTCAAATAACACAGAACCGCATTGTGTGCCACGTTTGATGTGCAATAAGTTCTGTTTTGCCTTCTAAGTCTTTTGTATGAGACTTTTCCCTTTAAGACTTCCATTCTAAGGATTGTCGGTTTGAAGGTTACTGGAGGAACACTGTCTGGTCTTGAAGGACACTGTCTGGATTCTCATATATTCGTATATGCTCGTAGATATAACATAGCAGTCTGCATAGTCCTTTCCGTCACACTTTCTGGATGACTTTTATTTTCCAATGCTTCTGCCAATTACATAAGAGGTACCTTCCCTATAGAGAAGCCGAAACCTCCAATTACAAATCCTTAAATCACGATTCTTTTTCGTTTTACGATGTCCTTTTATATCAGAGACTTGTTTTTGATCAAAACTTTCTTTAAAATGGCGGAAATTTCTATCGAATTTCAAGGGACTAGACATCGATGAATGCATCAACCAACCGATTGCCGTGTTAACTGTCATTAATTTACTTAAAATCAGTGTTGTGGGAAAGAAAAATTTAGTGAAATCCATTTCAACTCCAAATCCAAAGCAACTTGGCCTGAAATCAACGAAACCGCTTTCGACCGGCAATCTGCAACATTTCAAAATGCATTCAACTTAACTCAGCAAACCAAAATTCACACAAAAATATCCCTTCCGAGAGAAAGTGTAACAGGCTGCAACAACAACAACACTGCAGCCCAGCCCAACAGGCACAAAACGAACTGAATTCGATTTTCGCTGTTTGATTTCTAATTAAAATGCCAATGTTGGACAAGCGATGAAACATCAAAAGCCAAAAGCAATGCACAAAAACGAAAATGCAGAGACAGCACAAAAAGCGAGACGAAGGTAGCCCAACATTTGCAAACGCGCTGTGACATTGAGCGTTGAGCCAACGGCGCTGGCTTTGTGTGGTGATTCGTGCCGATACTCGCACGCCAGACAGACAGACATTCAATTCCGAAATTCGTCACTAATGAAGCAGAAGCTGCAGCGGACATTCTTGGCTGCATCCTTTGGCGAAATTCCGCTGAAATTACGAATCGCCGCCGCGCTAAGACGGATGGCCAGCGCTGGGAATGCGGCTCTAGCAGACAGACGACAGCGCAGCAGCAACAGCGGCAGGATTAGCACGCAAATGCAATGCAAAGTTCCGCAGTGAAGGCGGTTTTGGATAACCAAAAGCAGACTAGAACATACTTCATTTGACATTTCTCAGCACTTTGAGCCGATTTGACGTCTGGTTTTGTTTCGTATTTGATATTCAATGTTAATGATGTACCTGATTGCACTTTCTCACCGTTGAAAGATCATTTCATACGGAAAACTTCATAATTCTGTCAAAATTTTAAATAAATAGTTATGTAGCTATGAAAAGCGTAAGAACGTAGTAAAAAATTAGTAGTTAGTTTATAGCACAACTTGAAAATATCTATTTACGTGAATCAAAAGTCTCACTTGTGCGAATTGTACATTTTCGATCGGCAGCCAAGTGATTACTGCGAACTTCGATTTGGCACATTTTTTCAATTCTTCATGCTTGTCGATTTTTTTGGTTGCGATTTCTGTCTGCGGCTGATGGTGTAAATGTGGCTTACGTGTTGCATGCAGCGAATGACGAAACGAAAACAAAAGTTGCGCTAATTAAAGCGACCTGCAGTCTGAAAACAGTCAAATTCTCTACGTCTTGCTGCATTTTTGTGTATTTGGAGTAATTTCGTTGAATTGACTTTTGTTGGTGGTGCTCGGTTGTTGCCTTCTGATGCAATGCCTGGTTTTCGTAGCACAAATGAATGACACCAAAAAAGAAAAAAATTCGATAAGCGCAGCAAAAAACATTTTTTATGATCAATAAAATGTTTTAGTTTTAGAAAACTTTATAGCGAAATCAGAACAAAAAATATTCTCCTCAGTCATTGTATGAACTCATCCACAATGAAGAATCGTTACCTGGGCCAGTATTGGCTTGTAGAAGAGGACATCATGCGCCTGAACCGCCGTAAATTACTCAATTTTATTAGGTCGGTGGGTCTAGCGGATGTTCTTCAAGTGTTAATAGTAGGCGGGACACAATAGATCATTACTGGTCTCAGTGCATTATAACTCCAACAACATCTATCCATGCACTGCGAGTAAAGTAAGAGCCTTTAAAATATATTATACACACATAAATTTATTGATCTACACGAATACATTTATGAACATGCGACCTACATACATACATTATCACCTAGACCTGCATAGGTTCTAGGAAAAATAAGAACGCATAGCTAAATGATATTGCAATCAATTTGAGCAAAAATAAGACAACTCACTGAGAACAAACCTACTACGCTAAATTGTACTCGTATTCACTGCAAATCTGATATCACCTGAGATGAAACTGACTTTCTTCATAAGAATTCCCTCAATAAAACTTTGTACTATCCTCTGCAGTAATTCGATGTGAGTTTGTCAGTTATTCCATTTTAGCTCAAATCCTGAATGCCTGAGTAATACTTCGAACATCTAAGGCAACGTGTTGCTGTTCTCCCCCTAAAAATAAAAAAAATTCAACACCTTAAGTGAAATTCGATTTGTTTGCAGCTGGGAGCTGTGATTTATTTGAATCAAAAACGGCGAAAAGGTGTCGAATTTTCATGGCGTATGGAAAATGCCAATAGGACTACTTGAAATTATAAAGTGTCCCAACACGTTTTATGTTTATAATGCTGCAAACATAAATATACTTGCACGTGTGTGTGTCTGTGGCAGCTTCTTCACGTCTGATTTTCGCTGTTTATATTGTTGTCGCTGCTGCAGCAATTCACTGCAAATTGATAGCCAATTACGTTGTTATGTTGTTGCTGTTGGATGCTGTTGCTGATGTACAGGCAACGTGGTGCCTACTACACATTGCACTATCAGCATTGTCGATGTTGTCGACGTCGTTGTCGCAGTTGCCTTATAAAAGTTGGGCGCAAAACGATTTGCCGCACAACCAGCACCGTCGCCGTCGCTACGCGAGCTCGAGCACACAACGCAAGAAAAATAAAAAGAGTGCAACACAAAAATTGTAGATCGATCTTGTTGCGGCTTGTTGCCGGCTGCCGCATGTGGCAGTGTTGGCAGCGGCGATTGTTGTTGCTGTTGCCGCTATTATATCTAGCATGGGATATACATAAATATTTAACACAGGTCCATAAATTCAGAACCAATTAGCCGAGTTGAATTGATAATAGGCTTATTGGCCAGCTTGAAATTGGCCAGCGAGCACAGCGTTTTGGTCGTCTGCGGTTGACTATTCACATTGGCTGCGCTGCAGTCTGCTACGCTTGAACGTAAAGACAACAACAATATCACACAGCAATGCTGATAGCAGTTGTGGCAACTGCTGCCGCCGCCGTCGCCATGAACAGTTAATGACACACGTTCGCAATTGCCGCATCACACCGTATCTGAGCAATTGTTGTCATTATCTGGCGTATTCTAAATAAAATTGTTGCCGTTTTATTGCGCTTTTATGCAAACATGTTCATCTCATTGTAATTCGTGCCTTATTTATTTAAGAAGCGACAGAGCGAACCAAAAGCTGCTTCACTGTTGCGCCGCTGCCAATACCGAACGGTAGCCAAAGCGATTAGGAAATGTGCACAAAGTACGGAAATCACACGACTTGTGCAATTGTGATAGTCCATGTCCGATAGGGTGACCAGGCGTGCTTTGATCTGGAATCGATCTGGAACGATTTTAACATAAACACAAAACCCGAAATGTCGGTCCATAAAGCTGGGCTAAGTTCGAAACACAACTTGTTAGTCTGAACGCTTACATGTTCATAGAGCCAATTTTTCTTAGAGAATATTATGCTTTATTCAGAGTGCCGTTAAATTACTTCTACATATGTAGTAATAATGTGCTCCTTATTTTATAAGGCTGCGTTTATTAGCTCCTTCAGTTTAATGGAAATAGAAAAAGTGCTACAATGTATATTTAAGTATATACAATACAAGCCAGAATGTTCCGATGTGTAAGAGAAATTAGATCTATTTGGTTAAAGACTCAGTTGCGCCCCATTAGCATTTTTATAAATTTCTTATAATTTCGGTATACTAACATTTGCCACAGAATTCAACAACTTCGTTGTAAATTCGTTGCAGCCGGCAAATATTAGCAAACTGCCGCTTCATTTTTTTAGGAGTAAACTAACAAAAACGACAATGCAGTTTTAAAAGACAGTGACATGCGGCATCAGCAGCCGAACAATACGAATTTGAATTGTGCGGTAATACTAACTTCGATTGGTTGAACGCGACTTGTGTTAACTTTTGACAAATTTTCCGAATATTTGACGAAGAACTCAATTGTTGACCAGATAATCAAAATTGCTCACTGTCTTTCTGCATTGGAATAAACGAAAAATTTTAGCTAGTCATAGCCTGCTTGCTTGCAACATTTCTTTGCCGTTGTTGCCATTACTCTAGCTTCGGTGCTTTATTCATTAAAAACCATGTTATGCCGAGTAGACAGCTCGGTGGACTGTTGATGTTGGCACCGTGCGCCAGCATCTTGCGAGCCTCCTCCACCGAGTACTCCACCACCTCAATAATCTCCTCGTCGATGCCGCCGCCATCGTTCACCTTATCGGCATCCGTTACCTCGCAGTAGTACATCGATTGCTTGGCGCCGGACGAGCCCACGCCCGATCTGCAAATATATCAATGAATCAAACAAAGGCGCGGCCAACAAAAGCCTGCTGGCAACACACCTGTACGTCAGCACCTCCTCGATCCGATCCACCGGCACATCGTAGCCGACTTCTTCCATTATCTCTTCACGCGCAATGTCACACCAGCTCTTCTGCTTGTCCACAATGCCAGCGCACAGCTCCAGCGTGACGCCCAGCTTGGGTGGAAATTCCTTCAAGTCCACATTATCCAGGGTACTGCCCGCCGAGGTGACTATGCTGTGAAAGACGGCTGAAACAACACCAATGGGTCAAGAACAAGAACGACAGTCTGTACGGAGCAGTGCCCTCCCTACCTGGTCGGAATTGCCGCACGAAGATGAGCACCTTGCGCGTCGTGTTGTATATCACAATGGCCACACTGTCGTGCACCTTCAGCAGGTCCCAGTTCTTCTCCACGCCGTTCTGCACATAGTACAGCCGAAATGGTTTCACGTACGGCGAATCCTGCGGCAGCGGCCCCATCCAAATTTTCGATATGGCCTCCATTTCTGGTCTTCGCAACTTAGTAAAATGTCGCAGCACCGCACGCAAAGCGACAATCGTGAATCTGTACGCGGGTAGTGTCAGCCTGCCAAGATAAGTGGTGTAAAACCATTAGTCAAGTGAGTGCCAAATCAACCTTCACGCAAGCGCCAGTCCGTCGGACTTTTGCTTTTCATACGTGCTGTGTTGCACATTATATTATTAAGTATACTTTTATCAAACTGCTTTGCACTCACAAAACGAACTCAAACGAAACATGCAAAAATTCTATAGGAAATCCGTTCGATATAGAATTATCGGCCTGCAGGTTTTCGCAGCTGGGCTAAAACGAATGACGGCTCAAAGTTATATAAAAAAGCAACTGGCATTTATTTGAAGCCATCCCTTTCCAACACACTCACCGCATGTAATGAAACACAGCTGATAGTAGCGCAGACCGATACACAATAAAAAATATTAGAACTGTAATTGGACTCTCGTTCGATTTGAAAACAAACATAATGTAATATTTTTAAAAATTTCCACAATTGTAAGAAATACTACGAAAATATCAAAAGTTCCATTGTTGTGTTCAAAGTTTCCTAACTCAATCTTAACCATTCGCCACTTTAGAGGGAACTAACGCATCTTCCGATTCAATTCAACATTTCTCAAAAAAAAACCTGTCAATTTGCGCTTAAAAAATACCACCAATAATCTACCAAATAAACAATTTTCACATTTAATATCGTTTATCATTTGCATAAGTTTACAATTATTTCGTTTTAATAATTCGTCTTATTTACAATACTCAACGTTGCGTTTTCAAGTAGCAAAAATACTTTTTCATACAACCCTCCTGAAAACACTGACATTGCGTTCAGTGCCATCTCTCTCTCCCCATGTGGATGTGGTCGCACTCGAAAATTAGTGTCAAAATTTTTCCGATTAGTACCGCACATTACGGTAACGGGTCAAGCAAATTTGTAATAATTTTTGAGAAATTACACAATCAAGTGCATTTGTGAACCGCAGTTTTCCTTGCAGATCTGTAACGAAGCAAAAGAAAGTGTAATCCGCACGAACCGAACGACAGAATGTTGCCCGTCAGAGTGATTTTTTCGACCATAGCGCGCCGCAACTTCTCGACAGCCAAGAGTCTGGCGGCGAAAACGATGACGGTGCGCGATGGCCTAAACTCTGCGCTGGACGAGGAAATGGCACGCGACGAGCGTGTGTTCCTCATGGGAGAAGAAGTCGCTCAGTACGACGGTGCCTACAAGGTGAGCTGATCGATCAGCGCCGAAGGTGGCTGTGCTGTATCTCAGTGCAGAATCGCAAGCGCCGCTGATTACGTAAAAGCGTTGAAACGCGTTCTGCTACCAATGCGGCAAAGGTTAGAGGGAGGGCGCACCGATGGTCAGAGCACGCGCAGTGTGTGTGCGATAACAAGCACACACATCGTGCGATGGACTGTGTTGTTATGGAGGAAAAACGCACGTTTAGGGAGGCATGACAACTGCTGATTTGAAGTGACGCCACCCTAATTGCTGTTTAAGATGTGTTTACAATTGTTGCAAATTACCACGAATATGAATATTGCTCACATTTGAATTTGTTGTGGTTGCAGATTTCGCGTGGACTGTGGAAAAAGTACGGCGACAAACGAGTCATTGACACTCCGATCACAGAAATGGGCTTTGCTGGTATTGCGGTGGGCGCGGCTATGGCTGGGCTGCGACCGATCTGCGAATTCATGACCTTCAATTTCTCCATGCAGGCCATCGATCATGTAAGTGAGTGGCAGTGCCATGGAACAACATATCCGCTCGACAACGCAAAGTCCTTAAGGCTGTTTTAATGTTGGTTTTAGAATCTTTTAGATCTCAAAATTTGTTGTTGAGTTCATGAGGTAGTTTAAGTTCAGAGTTTGCTTCAGTTAAGCTAGCGCAGTACAGAGTGCAGCAAACTTGCTATCCTACCTTCTAGATATTGTCCGTATTTAAGTCTACTTGACTTGAACGCGATCAAGCATGATAATAGGCAATTTTTTTGTTATCTTGGCAGTTATATAACGATTTAATTGAGAGCTTTAAACAAAAACCGACTGCACTTTTCGAATAGCTGACGCTTTGATGAGTGTTTAATGACATGAATTTCAAAACCAAAATTAAAATAATTGGGTTGCATTTGCCAGTTGGGAACCAAACATAAAACTAATGTCATAGTCGGTGTTGACGCTTAAAACATTACTTCATGCAGCAAATTGTGCTGCCACAGGCTTGTCGCTGTGTATTTGATGCTCTTAAAGTAGTCACATAGAATAGAAGTTCAAAAGATTAATGTTCATGCTGATAAAAATTGAATTAATGTTAGATAACTTTCTAAAGTTATTCAAAGTAAATGAATCAGTTCATCAACAGAACGTAAGGCGATCTACCTAAATAATCGGGTTGAACTTGAGCAAGTAGGCCTTGCTCAAAACTTTTACTGGGGGTTTTTGAGTTTTTGTGAAATATGTCCAAGATTTTTATTCGGTTTTGCGAATGAAACGTTTCATGATTTGATGTCCATCTAAATCACATTTTTATATCGAATGTCTATATTTATTGCCCAGATCAACAACATAAAACGCTCGTTTATGAACTTTGGCACTTCATTGCATTGTAATTCAATTTAACTCATATTATCACTTAAAACAACAACACCACCAAACTATTTATGTTCTATTGTAATTGAAATTCGAGTATAATGCTTTAAACGGACGTGCCCGTTTCAGTTTCGTATTAGTTTTGCCCAGTTTAGTCGTTTTGTCAACCAGCAAAAAATCGCATAGAAATACCAACACCGACGCCGTTTAGCAGTCACCACAAAACCGAGTCTTGCAGGTGTGTCGTAATAACAGGATAATATGGGTTGAATTAAATTGTAATACACGAATGCATGAAAGATTTCTTTCGCGTTAAACGAAAATTCGAATTTAACAAGGTAGCAAATATTTCAAATGTTTTCTTTGCCATGATAAACTTTTACCTTTCGGCGTGGCTGTTTGCTAATTAACCCATATTATCCAATTATGCGCAGGTGAGCCTCTCAAGCACACGCCTTCCCCTTCGCAACACCCCTATTGCGTTACTTGGCATGCACATTCACGCGGCCCACAGCGACAACCGCCACGCAAAAATGCCGGCGCGCGCCCCCATCGGCGACGTACCTTTGTTGCCCCAGCTCATCGAGTGTCCGCGCAGTAGTTGGCTTCGTGAAATCGACGACATGCTCGACGATTCACGACCGCTGCAGGAAATCCAAGCGCCCGCCGGCAACGGCTGCGGTCAGAGCGATCGCATTGAGGCGGCGCGCCTCATTGTCATACGCCGTCGCAAAATGAAGAAGCACAAGCTGAAGAAGCTGCGCCGTAAGATGAAGTTCGAGTGGGCCAAGGTGCGTCAGCGGCGCGAAATGCGCAAGGAGAAGGCCTTCCAGGCCACGCTTCTGCAACAGATCAAAGTGGCCGAATCCTTCAACGCCGAGAAGTACGTGGAGGAGCAACTGCAGCAGGCGAACGAAAAGCCGCTGCCGCGCTACTGGAAAGGCCGTCGCCTGCCCGCGTTCATCATCAAACAAAAATTGGGCATTGAGTGAACGCGTGCATAACAGTTTAGGTTTAGGCTTAGGTTTAGCTTTAAGCGACAGCGAAAGCGAACGTGTTGGTATTTCTATGCATTGTACAGTGACTGCTGTCTTTGAATGACGAATAAAATGCAAGCACCGAGCGTGTTAATTTCCGTTTAATCAATGTTCATTTGTTGTGTGCCCAAAGGTCATCAATTCCGCTGCCAAAACATTCTACATGTCCGCCGGCACGGTCAATGTGCCGATGGTGTTTCGTGGGCCGAACGGCGCTGCAGCCGGCGTGGCCGCCCAGCACTCGCAATGCTTCGCCGCCTGGTATGCGCACTGCCCCGGCCTGAAAGTACTCTCGCCGTACGACACAGAGGATGCGCGCGGCCTAATGAAGGCCGCCATCCGCGATCCGGACCCGGTGGTTGTGCTTGAGAACGAACTCATGTACGGCATCGCCTTTCCGGTAGATGACAAGGTTCTGGACAAAGACTTCATGGTCCCGATTGGCAAGGCAAAAATAATGAAGCCAGGCAAGCACATCACCATCGTGGCGCATTCGAAGGCGGTGGAGACAAGCCTGATGGCAGCTGCCGAGCTCGCAAAGAAAGGTCAGTGTCCACCCAATTAAGCCGCGAGACACGCGCACAACTTCACTTTGTCTGTTTTCCTTGCCCTGCAGGTATCGAGGCTGAGGTAATCAACTTGCGCTCTATTCGTCCACTGGACGCGGAGACGATATTCACCTCGGTGAAAAAGACCCACCATCTAGTAACTGTCGAAAATGGTTGGCCACAGCATGGTAAGCGAATCATTCGAAGCCATGCCGAAATGTATCAATAACGGCTAAATGTATTTTCTAATACGTTGTAGGTGTTGGTGCCGAAATCTGCGCACGTATCATGGAGGATGAAACCTTCTTCCAGTTGGATGCGCCAGTATGGCGTGTGTGCGGCGTGGACGTGCCGATGCCGTACGCCAAGACACTAGAGATGCATTCACTGCCCGTTGCGAAGGATATTGTCGACGTTTGCACGAAAGTCCTCGGCGGGAAAAAGTAGAGGAATAAAGCACCTAGAAAAAACGGCACTTAGAAAGATCATTGTAAAAAAATGCTAGATTACCCCCATCATTATTGAAACAAAGTTTATACATCATAAGCACGCAGAGTTCGCCATTGCCGCCAAGTGATGCTTAATTGTCTAGTAACTGAACAGGCGAATTGTAATTGATCATGGTAATTAATGTTATATTTGCTGCTTTTATACAAACATCGTGACTGCCCTAACGAATGCCGGCATCTTTAGTTCAATTGGAAATCGATTTATTCAATATGTGTTTATTACTTTCACTGTAAACACTAAAATTACTTAGCAGTGACTGATAGGCGGTGTGAGCGTGCGCGGGGCGTTGGTATTTGTAAAATACCAATGCAACCGGTCACGCGCATCGCTTTAAATTGGAAAATGTGATTTTATTTAAAAAAATTGTTTTTTTTTTTAGTTAAAATCTCTAAAAACCATAATGGAAAGTAGCATATAAAAACATAAAATAAATGAAATTAATGAATTTAAACGAAACAGGTTAAAATCTGTGTGGGGAGGGAAAGAAAATTGTCGGTCGTTAGCTGTGTCGAAGAATTTAAATTTTAGGAGCAACTGATGGGGCAGATGAACAGTTGGTTTCTGATGACAGTTGCTGGGTAAAGCAACGAATATACGAAGCAATGTTAAAGAAACGACGAGCAAACTCCGCGACTTTGAATTGAACATACATACCTACTCACCCAAGTACTTCCTGATAGACTAGCCATCTAATGATTAGGGTCAAGGTGAACACAATCTACGGATTTCAAAGAGAACTTCCACTATTCGGGCTCAGGTTGTTTGCGTCCGTATATTTTGCTCGTCTATCTTTGGTAAGCATGGTCACCTTTTGTGTTATGAGTGCGAATTTTCGCAATTACCTCCAATACGAGTTCCTTTGAAATGAACATATTTTAGGTGCGTAGGAGGAAATTTTCCGCGCCTGTACCTGTATGTAACAATGACTATATAGTCACCGTATAGGTAGGTAGCATTGACTATATTGTCACTGGTAGGTAGTTTTGCAGAAACTGCAACGAAAGCACTGCCAAAATTTCGAAAGTGGTAAACAATCTGCTCCTAATCATCGAACGGTGAAGACGTCATCAAATATTACCTTAACAAAGTCATTTTAGTAGAACTTTGAATAGCCTGAGTTGAAAGTTTTTATTATTTACAAAAATCAAAAGTTTAGTAAAATACAACAAAGAGCACGCAGAGTACTTTTTGTAACTAGTTTATTTGGTATTTCGAAATTTCAAGAATAACTACAAATTACTTACTATTTAATGTCAGTTGACTTTGCCACACTGCGCACTAAAAACCCGAAGGTTCGTAGGTTGCTTGCAAAAATACAACTCTGCCAATCAAGTTGACAAAGTGAAAAAATAGAAGAAAGTAAAAACAAAAGCTGCGCATCCACTAGAATTAAAATAAATAAACTCGAAATTAGTGGCAGTCTACAAATCCTTTCACTACGTGGTGCTAACGGACAGATCGACGACAACTGCTCTCAGGCAAATCGAATAAGTCGATTTAAGCGAAGGCAGCACCCGTGGGTTAGGCGGACAGGGAAGGTGGATTATGTTATGGCATCCATTTCCAGCTCGTCGGATGAGAACTCAAGGGCGCCCAACCTGAACCTGCATGTTTCTAGCTCCAGCGATGATGAGGACGCAGCGCGCACGGGCGCCGCACACGGTAGCGGCGCGAGCGTGTCGAGTTTGAGGTGCCTGTGCCCGCTGTGCGGCCAAAGTCGCCGACCACCGCGCTTCCACTGTCGCGAGTGCGTGCGGAATGGCAATATTGTACACAGTGCGCGCGGCAATCTACCACGCGAGAGGTAAGTCGCCACCCAATCAAGTCAAGATGCCGCTTCCAGCGTGTCTCATTTGCTTGCAGTTTGTCGGAGAAGCAGCAAAAGTACTTGAAGTTGCAGGCCAACATCAAAGACTTGAGCAACAGCTACGAACGCCAAATACGCGAACGGCGCGCCAGCGAGAACGTGCTGTTCGAGATTAAGCGCAAGAAGGAGCAGATTCAGCTACTTAAGTCACTCGTCGCCAGGAAACGCGACCAACTGGAGACGCTGAAGGAGCAGCACAAGCAGATGTGCAAGGCGAACGTGGAAAAGCGCAAGCATTTGCCCAACTATCCGATCAAAGTGAAGGAGCTGGAAAACTATGTGCTCGATCGCATCGAGAAGATTAGCAAGTTGCGCGAGCGACACAAGCTACAGCTCGACGAGCTGCAACTGGTCATACGGCGCTGCATACACCAGCTCGTGAAGTACATCTTTCCCATATCGGAGGTGGTGCTAAAGGATGAAATGCGGCCGCGCGCCTTGCGTGCAGCTGCCACGGCTGCCGGTGGCGGCGATGGTCTTGACTTGGTCGCTGCGGACCATGAGGAGTCCGAAACCATAGCGGCGCTGGCGGACGCCAAGAATACATCGTACATACGCGGCAAGTGGGTGTTCCACGGCAGCGGCATCAGCGAGATGCAGTATCGAATTGTGGGCCCCTCGCTGCCGGCCAACGGTGACTACTCCGCATACCTGGACTGGCTGTCGGACAACAAGGATGACGTGCCCAAGACCACTGCCAACGAGACGCCGAGTCGCGTGAACGCGTTCCGCATTGCGGGCGCGCTAACCTACACCACGCAGCTGACACAGTTACTCAGCTACTACCTGAACGTGCGGCTGCCGTACAAGCTGGCCTACGGGTGAGTACAGTTGAGAGAGGGTGGGCAACTAGTTATTAGCTGTAAGTAACCATATCCATGATTCGCAGCGATTTTTGCAAGAAACTGAACGAGGAGCAATTTATGCGAAAGGTATCGCGCCTGAACACGAACATTTTGTACCTCGCCTACACGCAGCAAGTGCAGCTGCGCAACCTAAACGAAAATCACACGCTCGAGAATATTCAAGCCATATTGGATGTGGAGCGGAGTGACTTGGGGCGACATGGCTTTCACGAGGTGTCCAATGCGCCGCTGATGAAGTCGGTGGACTCGCTGCTAATCGGCATCGAAACAGCTACCGAGTCAGAGTCGGAAGGTAAGTGGCGTTGCATCAAATCTATACCAACAGTGCCTCTCAATCATTTCGTACGCTTACAGATGAGAATTCACTGCGCTTAGACTGGGAGGCGGTGTCGAATATGCCGCCACAGCATGAAATCAATACTTCGAGCTTACTACCACCAGCTGCGGCGCAACAATCCTCCATGTCCGTGCTCATGGCATCGGCAAATCGTATCACTTCATTTTGGCCTTGGAAGAAATAAGATTAAGTGCGATATCCCCGCCCTGAAAAATATCTACAATTTTATATAGCTATCTACTCTATGCACTATGCTCATGGATGAAGAATACACGGATATTTTAATCTTTGGCTCGAAAACTGTACATAAATGCAAATTCTGAGAAGGGATTACTGAGCACCTGGTCAAGCCGACTGGCTCTTTCAATTTTCAAAATTCTGACCACTCTCGATTTTCTGGGCCGCTCCCTGCTGTAGACAAATGACTTTGGCAATTGAGGATTAATATTTTAAAAATAGATGTCCAGATAAAGTATCATTTAGTCTCGGAATACCCTAAGAAGATGGAAGATATTTTGATCCGCGGTCAAATGTCTGGTGGAATCTACTTAACATATAAATGATTATCGTGCCACAACACGTTGTTAAACCAATTAAAATGTGTTCTCAGCTTGTGTCTTCGGTTAATTTATAGCATACTAATCGCTTACTCCAGAGGTCGACTTGTTTTTTGCTTTTCACCACGAATGCCACTATTTGCAAGTCATTTGTTTTGCATCACAAAATTATTTTTAATAGAATTTCGCTAGCCTGGGGAGGAATATTTCTGATGTGTATTTAGGAGATAGGAAAGTTCAATTCCCGTGGCACCGTAAAACTCTGTATGGAGTTTTTTGAAAAAATGCTGTAAACGCGTTCATCAGGTTGTGGTGCCAGGAAATTAATCTTTTTCGTATGTAAATATTTAAATCTGGAACTTTTTATATTCTTTTTTAATTAATTTTTTGTAACCAAATGTTTGCGTAAATTTGTAGGCTCGCAAAAGTCGAGCTGGTAATCGGTCATCACAAAATTTTGATTTGTGTAAAGTTTAATTTTAAGGCAAAATTGCGCTACATATTTGCTAGGCGTTAGCGTACGTTTGCCCGCCAATTGAATTCGTAATAAAGTGTTATTTTTACTACCGAATTTTACTTTGGATTTGGATCGGAAACCTAGCTTCATTTGGTCCTTGTCGTTTTATACATCGATGTTGTAAGCATTCCCTTTTCTTCCTCTTCTACACGAAGAAGAATGCAAGACGAAGCAACACACAACTAATTGCTGTGCTTTGACCGACAATTCATTATGACAACGAACACTGGACTAATCGGACTGGATGACACATTTTAGTGCATTGTATAACATAATGCAGATATATTCAACATTGCAAAACTTCTCTTCTTTGATTCGCCAAACCGTAGCTGACTTTCTCAAGCATGTTACTTTCATACTTTCCCCTTCCTTCTATCCTTTTCGAGTAAACAATCAAACAAAGCGCAAATAAATACATACATATCCTTAATAATTTATTGGCGTTTATGTTCGCTTTAAAATTATATCCAAAACAGAAATGTCCCCTTTGCAGGGTTTCTCTTTTCTTCAACGCTGTGTGTTGGGCGTGTCGCTTTGCATTGTAAATTGTAAACCGAACTTGTGATGTGTGTGATGCCATCAGAATGAGCACTTTTTTGTAAATACATTTCAGCGATAGGCTACTTTTTGTTTTTATTTCGTTTCTAGATTTAAGATCACACTCTCATAACCGAGTGCTAACTAATTTTAATGTAATGCCAGAGAATATCTAAATAATAAAATTCCATATTTTCTAAAAATTAAACAAAAAAAAATTAAGAGTACAACAAACAAACAAAAGGACAAAGATAATACGCTGCTGAAACGATGTGTTGTATCAAATCGAATTTATATTTGCTGCGCATAAATTAGTTACAACTAAGTTGAGGGTTGAGAGTGGCTTACACAGACTATTAAGGAATTCAAATTCACAAATTCGAATTTATACTTAACAGAATGAAACGCACGCTTAAATGCTACGGATGTGCATAACTTGCTTAAAACGAAAATTGATGAACGAACAAACTTAAGTGATAGCTGCGGGACCAGCAGCGTTGTGTGCCGTTTCCGTGCGACTCGAAAATGTATGGCGTCGAATACGATTCAGAATGCAACAGCAGACCGCGAACATTGCTCTACGTTAATGTACAAAATACAAATGCAATAATGGGCGGGAATACCCAATTTCTCCTTCATCTCGACATCAGGGAAATTTTACAATTTCAGCTTCGTCTGTATTTGCTGCGTTAATTGATGCTGCTGCTGTTGTTGTTGTTGCTGTGCCATGGGCAACGGCGGTGGCGGCGGTAGTGGTAGTGGTGGCGGCAGCGGTGGCTGTAGTTCCTGCTGCGGCGCTGGCGGCGGGGGTGCCGGCAGCTGTGGTGGCAGAAAAATTGGCAGTGGTGGCAGCGCACTGAACGGTGCCAGCTTTCCGGGCGTTGCTGTTATCCCCGCCGCAACGACTCCAGTTGTGCCCAACAAGGCATCGGCCTGATTGCTGTAGCACGAAATGTTGGGCATGTTACTGAAAGCAGCACCGTAGCTAGCTGTGGGTCATTGGGCGTTCTGATCCTTCTTCGAGGCATTCGGCGGCAATAGATGGGACTGTTGCTGCAACTGTTTCAGATCCTACAAACCAAACCATTTGATTACTCTGCGTGGTGAATGCAATCGAATGTGAAGTGCACTTACCCCTAGTTCCTTAAGCGCTCGCACCACTTGCTGCGGATCAAATTCGAGTGCACTGCTGCAGCCGGCCGCATCTTTCGCCTTTGAATTGATGCCGCTCTGCAGCTTCTTACTGTGGTTATTTGCATTGGTGTTGTTGTTGTTATTGTTGTTGTTGTTGTTTGTGTTAACCATGGTGGGCGCTGTTGAATATAAGGCCGCATTTGCTGCATCCACGTGGTAGGCTGTGCTGATCGCCGGTAATGCGTTGCTTGCGTTCTTTTTGTGTCTCGGCTTGCTGCTGACGCCGGCCAGAGGCAGCGACTTGGCCGGAAAAATGCCAACAATCTCAACGCCATCCGATTCGCTGCTGCTATCGCGCCGATACACCACGTTGGAGTTGATGCTGGCACCCAACGGGGATATTGGCCCCGTTTTCAGCATTTGCTGCGACGTCTGTAGAATGTCGTTGGGACAACGGTACTTGTCCAGGTCGATAACGCAGATTTTGGGGTCGCTGGGCTTGGAATGTTTAGGCTGAGATTGAGGCGCTGTTATGCCGACAGCTTGCGATGGCTGCTGTTGTCCATTGGCCGCCACGCCGATACTCAACACGTTGGGTAGACTGTGTTCCAACTTTTTGCCTGTTGACAAGAACTCCACTGTTGTTGCTGAAGACGCCGACGTTGGCGGCTGTTTCTTGTTATTGCTGCTACAACTGCTGCCGCCGTTGTCAGCGTTGTTGTTGCGTGCATCGCGTTGATCCACGCCACCAGCAGCAGCAATCGTATTGGTCTTTGACGCTTTGCTGCGTGCTCCAGGCTCCCTGCTGCCGTCAGAGTTTTTGCGCTTCAGCCCGTTGGAGGCACTGCTGCTGGCCACAGATTCCGTGTCCGAATTGGCACACGAACTGCGACTACCAGTGGCAAAGTCTTCGAATTGTTTCAAAAATGAATTTGTCGCGGGTAATGGTGCATTGGCTGGACTACTGCCTTGCAGGGACGCGGCGTTTGCAGCGCTGTTTGTTTGCGCATTTGCCGCATTGCTAATGGCTTCCTTCGCTTTCTTTTTCTCCTTAGCTTTCTTAGCGGCTGCTTTGCGCTTCTCAATTTCGCGCTGCAAATCCTCGTAGCGCATCCAGCCACTGGGCCACAGTTCGACTACCTTCTCACGCATGTAGACGCTGATGAAGTCCTCAAGGGTCTCTTTGCGTGTGCCCAGCACTGGGTACGAAGTCCAGCGCACCTGATATACTTCATAGAGCAAATTCCTGTAACAAAGTTGGCATGGTTTTTAGTTTGATTTGATTTGGATTATGGCGAATCGGCAAAATCGTTTGCGCTCACCGTAAATTATTATTCCAGGGGAATTTCTTCTTTGGCATTTTAGGTGGGTGATCCGCATTAACGCTGGCTGACCTGCAATCACATTCGAAGTGTCGAAAAATATGCTTTTGCTTCTCTCATATTAGATATGAGAACCATCCAGTTGCATACTCACTGCAGTTCGGCGTGTTTGCGCAATTCCACCTCGAAGTTGACAATAGCACCCGGCATCGCTTCGATGATGGCCTTGCGCAACTTGCCCAGCGCGCGTTTGCTCTTCTGCTTCTCCTCTCTCACCCGCAGATCCTTCGCCTTGCGCAAAAAGTAGTATTTTGGCAACAGCAGCTGATATTCCAAGTGCGCATATACCATGTTTCGTTGTGTCTTATCGATGCATAGCAGCGCTTCGTCAATTCTAAACGGAGTACAGTCGGTCAACATCACCACAGGATCTCGGCTGTTCTCATCATGGTAAACTTACTTGAGGAATACTTCAGTGAGTAACTCGTCAAACTGAAACCGTTTGCCAATCAAATTCTTGGCTTTAACAAGCTCCTTGAAGTTGCACACATTTGCAATTAATTCGGCATCGATTTCGGGCAACTTCGTATCCATCGAACGCAACTCTAGTCAATCAAAGAGAACATGTCATTAGTAATTCGTAGCCACAGGTGACCAACCACGCTTACTTTCGTTAGCACCCTCTGAGTTTCCAGATTTTTTGGGTTTCTTGCCCTGCGGTGCGCTGCGATCCGAATCGCTGGGCTCGCCTGAATCATCGCTAGAGGTGGACTCATCGTCAGACGATTTAGTGGCGGCGCCCTTCAGTTCGCCATTAATCGTCTTCGCATCGCCACCACTGCTCGACGTCGCACCTGTGGCACCACCTTCTTGCATCTTCAGAAAATTGTCCCGTTTCGCCTTCAGCATGTCCTTCACCGTTGTAGTCTTCACAGTCTTTTGTCGCACGCGCTCCTTGTCCGAATCGGAGCCCACCGACGACGGCGGCTTGGGCGAATTCGACGACGACGAGCCGCCAATGCCAAGCGATTTGCTGCTCTTCTTCTTCTGGCTGCTGTTGCTGTTATTATTACCACTGTCATGGTCCTGCGTCTGAGATATTGCCTTCTTGGCAACGGCAACAGCACCGGCGCTGGCGGACGTACTCGCGTTGGCAGTGCTCGTTTTCGGACGCTTCTCGAGTGGCGGCACGGCAGTGTTGCTAGCATTTTTAGCCGCCTTTGCTGCTGTTGCATCAACGCTGGACGCCTCGCCCTCCGAGTCGACCTCGTCGTCGTCGTCATCGTCATCGGTGCTCGACGAATCGCCCGAGGAGGAAGACGACGAGAGCACACGCTTTCTGGCACGATTTGGCATTTTTATAATCTCGTCCGTGCGGGTCTTTACCGATTCGGTGTGCAACTTTTTGAACTCAAGTGCACCGCAATTGATGTAGAAGCCGCCTTCCAGTGTTTCAACTTCCTCTGGTATAACCTCATCGTACTATAAAAAAAGACCAAGTCACGGCAACAATTAATGTCACAGTGAGCAAAAATCCAAACCATTAACATACAAATTCTTTGAATTTTGGATAAAGTAAAACTAACAAATTTTAACAAATAATTAAAATCAGAACTACATGTGTAAAATAGCTAACTATTTGTTATTGAAAGCAGAATTTTGATTGAGTTGTTTTTTTTTTTTACTTGCCAATAAAAGGAAATGGAGGTTAGAATGAAAATGTGTTAAGGGCCGAAAGGTTAGATTTCAAATTTGTAATTTCCAGACAGACCACACTTATTAATATGAATGCAGCATTGATATATTAAACCAAAAAAAAAAAAACATTTAAAGGAAAATTGTTTTATAGCTGACGGAGTTAAATGCTTTGTTACACCCATTCCCAGTTTTGAATATCCATAAGCGGGCATAGAAACATTGCTGTCGCTGTTGAAAAATTAGCAGTTCACGCAACATGGACAGTTTATGCCACATATAATTGCACGTATCAGCTTTTGACGGACGGGCGGGCCTGTACTATAACAATAGCAACTTGTTGTTGATCCGAAATAGAAAATTCTATCCATACTGGAAACCCCCTTCGGGATGTTGTCAAAGTCTGTCTACCTTGGTTGAATTCCTAAACTCGCGCATCTCTGATACGCCTCAGCTTCCTAACTAAATGCCAAATCACCAGTTATATTCAATAATTGATGTCTTGGAAATAAATTAAAGCATTGTGCCGAGAACGATACGTACCGCTTCCGTATTGTCTATAAACGAGTCTGACTCGTCGTAGCCCAGGCCAATGTCGCAGTGATCGTCCTTCTTGCTGCGACCGCGTCCGCTGCCATACGTGCTGCCGTACTTCTTCTCCAGCTCCTTGGCAATGCGCGCCACATCATCGTCATTTTCGTTGTTGAAGGGATCGGCGAAACCATTTGATTTTTGTTTCAGCTTTTTAATTTTCTTCTGCAAATATCAACAGCAAAAATTCAATTTAACTCAATTGAGCAGAAAAATTTCATAAATATTTCAGTTGGCTAACCTTCTCCAAGTAAAGCAATTTAGAGAAATTAAATTCAGGATAACTGCGCGAGTCCGTTGGAAACAGCTCCATGCTGAGACGCAGCGTCTTGTTGCCAGATTTATTGCCGGCCCCGCTGGCGACGCGGCTGTCCGTCGATGCAGCAGGCTGATCGACGAGAAAATCTGTGCCAAAACGCAGCGATGTGACGGACGTTGAACTGACATTGCTGCCGCCGCCCGCCGCCAAACCGATACCTCCGCCCACAACACCCAACGGCGCAGCCGCCGACACGCTACTACTCAGCGTAGTGAAGGTAACACGTTTTGGTTCCGTCATTTCCAGATTTACTGCAACTGCAACTCTGACTGTGTTTGCAATTTCGAATCAGCGGCGTTGTCGGCGCGTTCACTGTGACAACATTTTGCACTGTTACTACGAATTGCCAAAAACACTGTGCCCATCGGCCGTACTGCTTGCCCCACTCACTCTATGTTGCACACTTCTGCCTGCCTGTCACTACTTATTACCACAATTGCAGCGCCCGGACTTATCAACCGCGAATTTGCAGCCGCTTTATCCGTTTCCAGCCGCGTGTGCAGTCGGCTCGCGGACTCAATTGCTTTCGCACTTGGCTTTAATACCTGCTTGCTGCCTGCCTGTTCTGGCTAAAGATGGTAAACCATCTACCAATCGCACTCGCACTCCTTCCACTTCCACTACCGCTGCCGCACCGTTGGCTTTTCAATCGCTTTTGCTACTGATTTTCACACAATTGCAACGCGCAGCGTCCGCAGAGGGGAAAAGGCCCCGTTTCTGTTTCTTGCGCTCTGCCTGCTGCTACTGCTTTTAGCTCGCTTTGCCACACACAATTCACGTCCGACGTGACCAAAATTTCATTGCCTCAATTCGCTAAGAAAAGTGCACTTTCCAACAATTTCGCGTGCGTTTTCACATCTACCTGATATTCAGACGCTTTTTGTTTATATTTTGCAAGTCTTTTACAGTGATTTTGTAGGCCTCGCAATGCAACTAGCGATATTTTCCCAAAAACATTCACAAATTCAAGAAATTCGCGACTTCAACCCGCTGTTTTTTCTCTTTTGTGCGTCTCTCTCTTCACAATTTCTCGACTACAGAGTTGCTTTGAGGGGACACCATTTCTTTTTTTATTAGAACAAATGACACGATCAATTTACTGCGATAAACTATGCTGATGAAGGTGAATATGCCAGTTACAACAATATAAAACCGCTGGTAAGCAACGCAGCACGCTGAGGCTACTGTCTCTAGCTACAAGGTTGTGACTTCATAATAAATGTTTTAATAACGTGCACATATTACAAATAAATTATTGTACTGCTCTCAAAACAGAAATGCTATTCAAGCTTAATACTACATTTACATTGAACCCAAATGCGTAGTTTCGAATGAGTTATTTGAAAGTGTTTACATTGCCTCATTTGCATTGCATTTGCATTTTGTTTGGCAGCTAATGTCAAATGCTCAATGCTCATGTCCTCTTGCAGCAGCTCATAGATCAGCGCTTCTCCGGCTACTGACTAAAGAATTTGTTGTTTTTTTGCTGCCTCTATGTTCTACACACTGCAATATTTGAATACAAATATATTACATATCTTACATTCTAAGGATATTCTACATATTTGAAACAGACGAAAATTTCCATTAAAAATTTCCATTTTGATAATTTTCGTTTGTTTTGATTTTGAACTGTCTTAAGAAGCAAAAGCTTTTGAAAGCGCTTTCATTTTGTGATGCGTTCGATAAAATTGGTCATGTTTTATCGCATTTGCTTCGTCGTTTTGTTGAAATGAGTCATTTCGTTGATTTGAATTTGTATGGGGAAATGCGTGATTTGGCTTCGCATTTGAGAATTTTTGCCCAAATCACGCATTTAGGCTCAATGTAAACGTACACGTTTGAACTTAGTATATAACAATCTGCATTACTTGCCATCTGACAACAGTTTCAACTGTCAGTGCAGTTCACACTGCATAGCATGATAAGGAAATGATAACAGAGGAATATTTGTTGTTGATTTATGATATTAAAATGTTGCTGTTATTGTTAACAAAATGTAGTGCTTTTTCTTACAACGCTGTATTTGGGAAGTAACCCGAACTCTTCCCGATTACTATTAATGCAGTGTGCAATGACACTAAATAAATGTCGAATAAAACGTGGAACCAACGTGAAAAGGAATGCACCAGTGCTGCGCTCATCCCAGCGCTGCCACCCGAAATTGAAATTAATACAATTCTGTTCTGTTGTTTAGCGTGCAATGCAAAGTGTTTGTGCAACATACTATATGTATTATTAGAGATGGATAATGTTAATGTAAAAAAATAGTTTTTACGAAATTACATCGTTGTTCGGTGCAACTAGTCCTACTTAAATTCAATTAGTCTTCGGTTACAGCAATCGAATGACGATTTTGTGGTTATTTTTATAGCAACTTTGCCCGGCCGGCAAATGCGCGTGCGGCTTGAATTGCGAACTGAGGAGTCTGGCAACGTGCGCTCCGAACATCGACTTCTTCATACGAAAAAAATAGGTACGAACAGCGTTGAAAGCGGAAGGTGAAGAATTCTGCACTAGAAGAAAGGAAAGGCAAGGAAAAATTCTCGTGTGAAAAATTGTAATTTGCAAAAAAGCAGCTAATGAAATAAAACGCCACTCGATTGGTATTAATTGAGATGCAAGGAGTTGGACTCACGTCAAGGAGCTGGAGTAAATGGGAGTCAAACTAGACGAAAGCAGTCAGCTACGAACAAAACCCAGAGAAGCAGTTGTAGCAGCGCTGCAGCAGCAGCAGCAGCAACGAAGAAGAAGACATCGGCGGCGGCGGCGGTTGTGCCTGTGAAGAAAAGTCAACGACAGCAAAGAAGTGCAAGTAGAGTCGGCAGCGGGCAGCGGCGGCAGCGACGACAAAGTGGAACAATGTGCGACGTTTGCTCCGATTTTCTACACTTGCTAGAATCATGTAAGTGCTGCGAAGGCAACTCCGTTGCCCTGCCGGCTAACTGGCCAGCGCTCTGATTGTGAAATTGTGTTTTTACTATTTGTCTAATGGTCCTTTTTCATTTGGTTTCTTGACGCCGACAGACGAGGCGCGCATCACAACCAACGATGCCAAGTACTCGATACTGCTCAAGAGCGAGATCGAGACGGCTTTTGGATATATACAGGCCTGGCCGCAGCGGCAGTGTATGTGTCTGTACCGCGATGCGAAGAACTTTGAGCGCTTTAACCTGGTGGTGCAGTCGATGATCTGCCTAGCCGTGCACCACCTCAAGCAAATACAACGCCTGATAGAGGACTACAAGCGACTGACTGCCAGTGCCGCGCAAACAGTTGCCGCTACTGCACAACCACAGTCGCAGGGTGGGTCGACGCCGGGCGTTGATAGTGCAAGCTCATCATCGCCGACGACGTCCGCTACAGCGAACAAAACGAAAGCTGTGGAGGACCCGGAGGACGAGCGAAAGCGCAGTGCAAAGTGCGCAAAGCTTAGTGACGAAGAGAAGGAAGAGGTTGAGGCCGGCAATAGCACGCCATCACCTGCCTCACCACAGGTGCAGCAGCAGCAGCAGCAAGGACGCAGCAATTCGCCAGCACCGGGTGCAACTGCGGCCACATCACCAACACGGCAATCACATCATCGGGCACAGACTTCGCCGACATGCGGGCCAGCGTCCAACGCACCATCGCAGTTCATTGAAGAGCCGTGGATATTGCCGGAAGTGGAGAAGCTCTTCATACTAGTGTCGAAGGTGTTTCTTCTCAACTTTCCGCTGTACATCGCCTATAAACACGGCACGCATGCGCGTCTAGATGACATCTCGGCGGACGAAGCGCAGCATCTGGCCATCTTCTGCGATCTGCACGACAACGAAATTCCCGTTTACCTTCTGCGCAACATCAGCCTTTTCTGCAACTCGGGCGGCTTCGCGGCCATGATGCTGTGCTTCGAGCAGCCAGATTTGCCCGTGACCACGGCGCAAGCCATTACGGCCACCGTGTCCAACATCAAGCTGTGGCTGAACTACGGATGCATCGTGCAGTTGTTCGTGCCGCTGCGCAGTCGCGTCTTGCAGTACATGTGCAAGCTGTCCGATCAAAATCTACGCTCGGCGGCGACGCGCGCCATGGCCGATTTCGTGTGGTCGGCGGTCCGCGATCCTCTAGATGCGTCAGTGAGCTTTGACGTGGAGGGTTTGGCTCTAGCTTTCAAATACTTTACATCGACCACACTGACCATGCGACTGGCGGGTGAGCAGCGTGCAATTCTTCCATAATGTTTTTATTTTAATAAGAGCATATTTGAGTGATTGATGGTAATAAGTTGAGGACTTAAGTTTGTACTCTCTTTACGTTGCAGGCATGGCTCAGATCAATGCCCACATAAATCTATTCAACGAAATCTGCACCACCGAAACTGTGGGCGACGTTGAAATTGTCGGCCAGAAAATTGCCAACTGGCTAACGGAGAACCAGATCATCCAGCATCTGTTCGGACCGAATTTGCATGTGGAGGTCATCAAGCAGGCGCACGTGGTGCTCAATTTCCTGGCGGTGGAGAACCAAATCACCGACGAGGACATCAAACTTATTTGGCAAGCCACGCAGCTGAAGCATTGCTCAAAAACCATTTTCGACATCCTGCCGGCGCTGGTAAAGAATCTAGCGCCTCGTCCTGCCATGCATCTGTACTCGCTGCTTTGCCACATGGATCCCAAAGACCATACGGAGCAGAGTATTTACATTGCATCGGCGTTGACAAAGCTAATTTGGTCGCGCGACAACTCGCGCTCACAGATGAGCATGATGCAGGATCACCTGCTTGCGGCTCATGTGACGGCCTCGAGCTCAGACAGCGGCAGCATGGACGGCAGTAACTCTGACGACGAGCAAGGCAACGGTGATGACAGCAGCTTGGCGAGTGGCCGCAAGAGTCCCATCGACATTGAGCATGTGGGCTCAGATACAGGTGTGCCGACTCCCTGCAAGCAGACTAGACGCCGACGCCACGTGTGTGAGCCGGGCGTCGAAGGTGCGCATGTGCCATTTGTTGCATGGAAATTTTGTAAACGTTAGTTGCTTTTTGCAGAGAAAGTGAAGCATGTGAACGCCGAAGAGCTGAACCTTCTTAATCCGAAACTGGACATTAAGTGAGTTTTTCGCGTTTTTATATCCATAAAAAGTCGTTGATTACTAAAACTGTTGAATATTGTGTTGCAGAATGCAAAATCATCGAATAGTAAACATCATCGACAACTCGAGCAGCGAGGACGACTTGCAGCAAGCTGCACTGGACATACAAATGCACCGCAAGAAATCACGCAAGCGCCGCAAGAACAACAACTTGCCGCTCACTCGGCTGGCACACGAGATCGTCGAGGCCATCTGGGACGGGGGCGAGGATGACGAAGCCAGCAGCGATGATGCTGATGAGGCGGACGAGGGGGACGGCGAGATACTGAACGACAGCGACGACTGCAGTGATGGCGGCGGTCAGGTTGTGCCCAGCGCCGTCCTCAAGCATCTGCAAGGTGAAGGTCCATACATACGCGCCATCGCCGAGACGCACATTAGCGAATTGCTAAGTGGCGCTGAGAACGACGGCAGCTACTCCTCGCCGATGAGTAACAAGTCGGAGAAGAACCTGGCCGACTTCGATGATGATGATGTGTCGCCCTGCGAGGAGGAGCTGGCGCAGTTAGTGAACACGCACGCATTGCGTGTGCCGCATAACTGCGTGCCGCCCGCTTTTGCGGCTGCAGCGGCTGCAATGGCTGCCGCACACTCGGCCATGGCACTACAGCAGAAGTCAGCCGAAGCTGACGCTGCGGTTGCAGCTTCGGCCAGTGGTGTGGAGCCGACGAGAGCGGAGACGGAGGCGCTGCGGCAGCAGCAACAGGCCAACTCTGCAAATGCCGCAGTAGCGGTGGCTGCTGTTGCTGCAGCAGCAGCCGTAATGTCGGGGCGCAAGTTGAACGACGTTAGTGACATGGATATGTCAGAACGCGGCAAAGCCGAATCACTTCAAGCACCTACGTCTTCAATCAGCGTCGCGCCCCAATCCGGCGCCGCATCTGCGTCAACACAACCAGCTCAAGCACTGCCTATGGCGTTGCCGCAACAGCCGACTTTCAAAATCAACGACGTCTGTCAGCCGGGCAACACGCTTTTGTGGGACCTGCTCCAAGACGATAAAATCGTTAGTGGCTATTTGAATCTAATTTTGAACCACTTTAATAATTTGTGTACAGTTTCAGCTGGGCGAGTCACTCGCGTTGGAAGCAGAGAAGGCACTAGCCACGTTGCTTTGCTTCAGTATGGACCGTCTATTGCGCACCAAATTCATTGAGGGTTGCCTGCAGAATTTGGCCAGCAATCGCAGCGTTATTGTGAGCTTACGCCTACTGCCCAAGCTCTTTGCTTCCTTTCAGCAATTTCGGCCAGCGGACACGCATCAGGTGACCATGTGGGCGGAGCGCCAGAACAAGATGATGTACCACTTTTTCAATAATATCAAGTACTACGCCAGACGCCGCGCCGAAGTGCAGAGCAAGAGCGCCGAGGCGCAGTCAGACATGCCCATGTACACGCACAAAACGCAAGTGTCAGTGCGCCTACACTTTTTGTCTTCCATATTCTCAACTCTGGGCTCGCCGAAGAGCTTTCGGTGAGCATTCTTCTTCTCATCGCAATTTACTAAAGTTCTTATGTTAATTTTTGCCGTTTTAATGTGCTCCGCTAGCCTAACCCTGGACCAAGTGGACGCCTTGTGGGAGTGGCTTGCACATGACAGCGAATGCGCCGACTGTTACTTTTCGTGGCTGCAGAGTCAGGCCAAGGGCGGCGACCAGCACGCTCTGGGCATTGAAGCGCTGCAGCATTTGTACTTGAAGAAATTGCCCGAGCTGCGGCCGGAGGAATTCTCTATGGTGGCGCTGGGTCTGTTCCAGCAGCTGTGCAGCCTGGCACGCATGGCCATTGCGCATTACGAGAAACAAACGGACTCGGTGTCGACCACGTCGTCGAACATTGTGGGAATGTACCACCTGTGGAAGATTGCGTTGCGCGCACACAACACCGAAGTGTCGCTGGCCGCCATTCAGTACATCAACATGTACTATATGGGTCAACAGCTGCGGCTGGAGAAGGAGTTTGTGTCGCAGTGCATGGACAACCTAGTGCAGGCGGCAAACGCGCTGGAGCGTTTGGAGAGGTTATTTTGCCATTCGCCAGTTCAATCGGCTCAAACTCTATATTCCGTTTGAAATTCTGTTTTAGCAACGACGACGAGAATGCGTTGATGTGTGTGCAACGTGGCCTCATGCTGCTCAACACGCATCTGGAGACGTTTCGTCGGCGCTACGCCTTCCACTTGCGACGCTGGGCAATTGAGGGCAAAGGCATCGGCTCGCACAGTAATCTGAAGAATGAAGCAGCCGGGCCGGCGATACGAATTGTGCTGCAGCCCGCTGGTTTGTCAGAAAAGTCTGTGCTGCACATGCACGCGTGCGATTTGATTGCAGAATTGAAGGCAGAAATATCAAAGTGGTGAGTGATGGGAGTGATGTTTGCAGCAATTTTTTCTCCAATTGTTTGATATTTGTTACACAGGTGGGAAGGTCTGCAGGGATCGACAAATTCTGGTGTAGCAGCACCGGTCTTAGGTCTATTGCTAAGCGAAGGTCCTTTACGCATTATAACGCAAGGCCAGGAATTGACTTCGGATTACGATGAGCGCAGTCTGGGTGATGCTGGTTTTAAGGATAATCAGGTTCGTTCTTTTTATGCAAAGTGATGACCATTGCACTATGTGAATTCCTTTTTTATGTATCCAAAGATTGTATATGTATCGCTGGGTGGCCGTGGAGCACGCCGCAAAGAGACCAATCTGGACCATCCTTCCATGCAGCCGCCGCCACCAAAAGAGTGCCTACCGTCAGTATTACTGTTGCAACCGAAATACTTCGAAAAGCTTTTCTGTCTGATGCAGACTTTGGGCGCTATGAAGCCACAAAACAACAACTTGCAGCTGCACACCAAGGCCCAGCTGTTGTCGCGCCGCGTATGGGACATTTTGGCTATATTGCCCACCAATCCTCTGATCCTGGACGCCTTTAAGAGCCTGAGCAGTGAGTTGAGCGCTAGCGAGCATTGCATCAACGAGGAGGAGCAAGCCAACAAACGCAAAGACATCAAACAAAAGCTGTGTGATCTGCTCGACCCGAGCAATCTGCAAAAGTTCATGTATTCGCTGCATATTGTGGAAAGCTTGACGCTAAACAGTGCGCTGCAGCACAAGGGCAGTGGCAGCGCGATGGGCTGCTGCGGTAGTGGGAGCATGAACGGGAATGTCATACCGATGGAACAATATGTGCGCAGCACTAAGAGCGGCAGTGGCGGTGGCACGAAGCGCAGCTCGAGTAGGCGTCGCAACAGCAACGAGAACACTACATCAAACGCAAAGGAAGAGGCTAAACGCAGCAGTGGCAGCAGCAGCGGTGGCGGCAGCGGCAGCTCCACAGCAGTCGAGAAGGAAAACTCGGACGCTTCCGAGCAGAAGGACGGCGCCATGACAACACAGGAGAGCGATTTCGGCGAACTAGGCGTCGACGATGGACGGTGCAATGATAAAGAAAACAGCCAACCAACGAGCAGGTCGCATAAGCGCCAGAAGCGCGGAGAATTCCAGTCAGCGCACGACGATAAGGAGGGAAGACTGATAATAACTGCGATCGATGGCAGCGCCACACTGAGCGTGAGCACCGGTGGCAGCTGTAGCACCGGCAGCAGAAGCAGCGACAGCACAGGCAGCACTGTGATCGCTGTTGGTGCTGGACGCGCCCACGAGGTAAAATGGAGCGAAGCGTTCGTGAAGTGCGGCGGGCTGCGCCACTTGTACGAGATCTTCATTTCGGGCCAACTGCAGCAGAGCGCCCATCCGAAGGAGCTGCTGAACGAGTGGCGACACGACTGCCTGGCTAGCCTGCTGCGCATACTGTGGCTGCTCGGCTTCGAAGAGATGCAGGCTGAAGACATGCATGTGGTGATCTCGCGGCCGCATGCTTTCATGTTGGAGCTGATGGACGTGGACGCGTGTCTGCGACGCCTGTCGTCGATACTAAACGACGAGGCCTTCCAGAACTACGCCGCACTGACGCCCTCCACGCCCTACCAATACCAGTACCACCATTTGCGCACCGGATTCTGGGGCCGCGCGCAGGTGGTACAGTTCACGATGAACATTATGGTGAGCTTTGTGCACGCGTCGTCAGAGGCGCGTCGTGTGCTGTGGACGCAACCGGAGTACTGCAATTGGGTGCTGAAGTTCATACTTGAGGACCCCGAGCCAGCGGTGCGCCGTGAGATATGCGCTGGCCTATATCGCATTTGTTTGGGCAACGCGCAGAGCTACCAGGTGCTACTGGCGCCGCTGCTACGCAAGCTCATCTCGTTCCTGTCCGTGGCCGAGAAGATGACCTCCTACGTGCAGCACACGCAGTATCTGCTGTCGGACGAAGGCAAGGAGCCATACGGACCGGCTTGTCGTGACTACTTCTGGCTGCTGGCGCGTCTAGTGGACACGTTGACGCCGGATATGGTAAAGTCGTCGCTAGAGTGCGCGACTGGCTGCAACGAGGAGGCCATCGACATCGAGCGGTTATGCCAGTCCGTTTCGCAGAGCATACTGACGCGCGACTTTTACGAAACGCGACACGGCTACCAAGACGACGGCCTCGTCGGCCTCATCAACCTCATGTCGAACTTTGTCAAATACGATCCCACGTTCAAGTTCAGTGCTAATGCGCTGCAGTTCATCGACAAGATATTCGAATTCCTGTTCGACATGCCGTCGCCCATGAATCGCCACAAGCCCAAGTGCAAGTCGGCCACCTCTCGTGCGGCTGCCTACGATCTGCTGGTGGAGCTGTGCAAGAACTGCCCGAAAAACTACACATTTCTGCATGCGAAGCTGCTGGCGCAACACACGCCCGGCTCGAAGGTGCCCTACCCGTGGGACTACTGGCCGCGCGACGAAGGTCGCTCCGAGTGTGGCTATGTAGGCCTGACCAATCTGGGTGCCACCTGCTACATGGCCTCGTGCATTCAGCATCTCTACATGATGCCGCAGGCGCGTGCCGCCATACTGAGTGTGCCGCCAACGGGCGCACAGAAGCACGGACCGACGTTGTTGGAGTTGCAACGCATGTTCGCATACTTGCTGGAGTCCGAGCGCAAGGCGTACAATCCGCGCTCGTTTTGTCGCGTCTACCAGATGGACCACCAGCCGCTGAACACTGGCGAGCAGAAGGACATGGCTGAGTTCTTTATTGATCTCGTGTCCAAGTTGGAGGAAATGACGCCGGAGCTGAAGGACCTCGTTAAGCGACTGTTTTGTGGCACGTTAAGCAACAACGTGGTGTCACTGGACTGTGGGCATGTGTCGCGCACAGCGGAGGAGTTCTACACGGTGCGTTGCCAAGTGGCCGACATGCGTAACCTGCAGGAGTCGCTGGACGAGGTGACTGTCAAGGACACGCTCGAGGGCGACAACATGTACACGTGCTCGCAGTGCGGCAAAAAGGTGCGCGCGGAGAAGCGCGCGTGCTTCAAGAAACTGCCGCAAATACTTTGCTTTAACACGATGCGCTACACTTTCAACATGGTCACCATGCTGAAGGAAAAGGTGAACACGCACTTCTCCTTCCCCATGCACCTAAACATGTCTGACTACGTGGAGAAGACGCTGATGCCGCACCAATACAGAGGTGAGAACGCTGATTGCAGAGGAAGCAAAGTTAACCATTTATTTATTTAATTCTCGACTATGTAGAGGACCGTGAAAAGCGTCGGCAAGAATTAGAGAAGAACGTAGCGGCCACTGCTGGCAAAGTGAACGCCATCGACGAAGATATTGAGGAGTGTTTGGAGTATGTAAAAGTGAACAAAAATTGCTATCAATCTAAAAGATGTGACTTTAAGTGTTCTTTGCAATTGATTCAAATGACTTAACAAAGCGCGGCTCGTAGTCGAAATTCTGATTTGTATGTTTGGCTGTTACAGGTACGAGCTGGTCGGAGTTACCGTGCACACAGGCACTGCCGACGGTGGCCACTACTACAGCTTCATCAAGGAGCGCAACAAATCAGCACTGCAACATGACCGCTGGTTCCTATTCAATGACGCCGAGGTTAAGCCCTTTGATCCTTCGCAAATCGCAGCCGAGTGCTTTGGCGGTGAGATGACCGTAAGTAAACACCTTCTGAATGTTTTAAATACATATGAACTACCTGTACAAATGGTGTTTTTTATACTGCAGAGCAAAACCTACGATTCCGTGACCGAGAAATATATGGACTTTAGTTTCGAGAAGACGAATTCGGCATACATGCTGTTCTACGAGCGTCGTTTGCCAGAGCATTTGAAACACCGTCAGTCAGAGCTGCTGGCGTCACCAACTGCCGTGCTACGTGCTGCTGCTTGTCAAAGAGTGCGCGACGTCGGAGAACAGGAGCACAGCAACCAAAGCGAAGAGACAACGATCGGCAAGCAAGCGATCGCAAACGAATCCAGCATTGACATGCTTAACGGCAGCAGTAAAAACGACAGCAACAATGAGGACGAAACCGTCACGGACGCTGCCAGTAAGATGCGCAGCAGTGACAGCGACTGTAGCAGCAGTAAGAAGACGAAGGCCGAAGACACTACGGCGACTACAGCGCTTGACAGAAACAACGAACCGCAAGCATCAACATCGGCGGCCGCTGCTGCCGCCGCCAGTGCAGCCATAAAAGTGGACACCAAGTGTGTGCGACTACTAATACCGCAACTGAATAAAGAGCTAGAGGACTGGATTTGGCAAGATAATCGCCAGTTCCTGCAGGATCGCAACATCTTCGAGCACACCTACTTTAAGTGAGTTCAATTTGTATTGTTGTTGTATCGCAATGAATTGCTGACGGCTTTACCTTTAACCGAATTACAGCTTTATGTGGCAAATATGCGGGCACATACCGCAAACGTTGTTGGCGCACACCGATGTCACATGCATGGCGGCAAAGCTGTCGGTCTCATTCTTCATCGAGACGTTTATACATGCCAAGGAGAAGGTAAGGCAGTAGTAGAGCGTAATAAGCTGTTCATAGTATTTACAAAATATTCGCTTTGCGCAGCCGACAATGGTGCCTTGGATTGAGCTGCTTACCAAACAGTTTAATGCTAGCCAGGAAGCGTGCGAATGGTTTCTGACGCACATGTCCGTCGAGCCGTGGTGGCCGGTACAGGTGCTAATACAATGCCCCAACCAGATGGTGCGCCAAATGTTTCAGCGGCTTGTGATACACGTTATACAAAGATTGCGGTGAGTACTGGTATTTGTAGCCGAAAGAATTTCGTTAATACTATGAAATGTGACCGCAGTTCGTCCCATGCGCATTTGTATTTGAAAACGGAAACCGATGACGATGGCAAAGAAGTGATGGGGAATGCCTCATGCGTAACACGTTTCATTAGCTCTTTGATTTTGTTAATGGAGCACGGTGCTAAGGCGCATTTGCGGCATTTGTCGGAGTTTTTTGGTTTGCTCTTTGAGTTTTCGCGCATGGGTGACGAGGAGACGGTTTTCCTGTTGCGCATTGGTGTCATTAAGAGTGTAGCAGACTTTTATCTAGGCAACAAAACGCAGGACTGCGTAAGTACTCTTCAAATAATATTTAAATTATTGACAAACCATTTTCTGTTCTGCATTCAAAAGATTGATGTCGGTTCTGACAACGATGATAACTCATCGGATGAGGCTTTATCGGTAGATAAGACACGTCCAGCCTCGCTGGATAAGATGATTGCTCTGGTAGCGACGCTAGTAGAACGATCACGTGGACAGGATTTCCGTTTGCGGCTTTCGACCAAGGACTACAACGCAATAGCAGGCGGCAAAGTATGAATTTAGGAATAATTTGTATTATACCAATAAGAAATAATAATTGGATTCATTTGTCTCTCAGGGCTTTCCTTTCCTGTACCAGCAAATTAAGGATAATATTAATCCTCACCAGACAAAGCATCTCATCCACGCGCTGTGCCGGTGGGACGACCGTCTGGCCAATCAAATCATTGCTATGCTTTTCGCCTCTGTCACCAAGCACACCGAATTGTGTGGGCCGTTCTTCAAGCTGCTAACGCTGTTAACTGAGACGCAAGGCGGTCCCTCGGGCTTGCCCTGTTTCTCGCAGTTGGTGCTGCAACGCGTTTGGGACGCGGCCGAGTATTGTCCGCAATCAGCGCTGGACTGGTTGGCCTTTCAGGCACCGAAAAATAAAATCGCTCACGCCTGGATTTTGCAGTCAGCTGACAATTGGGTGGAACAGTATCTGCTGGCACACAATAATTCGCGCGTTCGTAATGGTGGGTGAATTTTGAAATGTTGCTGTTCGCACATTACGATCGTAATAAAATTCCTCTTTGCAGCGGCTGCCTATCTACTTGTTTCGCTGGTGCCATCGCAGCCATTTCGAGCCAATTTCCGCACCCATTCACTGCACAAGCTATCCACGCACGTCTACCGGTTGGGAGTTTGATTTTCCCTATTAAATTATATTGGCTGGAACTGCAAAAATTCTAATAACAATCATACTTTCTTTGAAATTGCAGCGACTTGAATAGCGATGCGCAAATTATTCTGCACAACATCATCAATTTGCTGCTGCGGCTTTTGCGGCCGGCGCGTTCCTACGCAGATATCGGCATTCACGGCACCACTAAGCTGACAACGTACTTTAGTCTGCTCAGTTATTGCATGGTTTCAAAGACTGAAAAACTGATGGTGGGTTGCGGTTGTTTTTGCACAATGATCGATAATTTAATAATTTTTGCATTACGATCGATTACGTTACGAATAGTTTAAGTTAGTTAATTTAGAACAGGACATTGTTTTGACATGTTTGACTGATTGCAGATTGGGCCATATATGCGAGCGCTGTGGGATCTCTTCCATCCTCGACTCTCGGAACCGAGTGTGCCAGCACATCACAACAAGCATGCGCTGCTTGCTTTTTGGCATCACTCCATCGTCGATTGCCCCGAGAATGCTCTTATGGTCGCCAACTGCCCAGAAATAACTCGAAATATTGCATTTAATTACATTCTGTGAGTGACGCTTTCTAATGCTATTAACTTTTGTTATTCATATTTTGAATTAGAATGATTTCTCTGTTAATTGTTTAAATTGATAATGTTGCAGTGCTGATCATGACGACTCGGAAATTGTCGCTTACAATCGTGCCATGCTGCCTGCCTACTACGGGCTGTTGCGCTTGTGTTGCGAGCAAAGTCGCGCGCTGACTCGACAACTGGCCGCGCACCAGAACCTGCAGTGGGCCTTCAAGAACATCACGCCGCATCCCACCCAGTATGCGGCCGCTGTAGACGAGCTCTTCAAACTGATGACGCTGTTCGCTGCTCGACATCCCGAAGCCAGCGAACAGGAGAAGCACGAGGTCACCACATTCCGGCGCACCACACTCTCCGCCTATTTGACTGGTTTGGATGCGCGCGTCTCATGGGGTACCCTAATAAATGCTTTGCGTATCTTGGGTAAGTCACTTGGTGCATGTTCCATTGATCGATATTAAAACGCTTCTGACATTTTTATGCAGTTGACAACGACGAGGATCGGTTACTAGTGATCTACAACGGCGGCATTGAGATGTGCTTCGAGGCGCTGCACACGCTACATTCCATGCATCATGAGGCCACTGCCTGCCACGTGTCCGGTGATCTGCAGGAACTGCTCAGCGAACTGGTGCTGCTGCTTACGACCCTGCGGATTAGCACTCGTTTAGACGCTCCGGCCGCTAGTAAAAAGCAGCAACAGCAGCAGCAACAGCAACGCCTACCCGATGCGGTGAAGCGATTGGCCACCTTCTTGAATACTTACAATCCGCCCGAAATTTGTCGCCTGTCGCTGGAAGTGCTCAAGGAGCTGGTGCGCAATCCCAGTCTCGATGTGACTAGCATACTGGCGCCAATACTCATCAATTGTCACCTGTCGGTGGCAAATGCGCCGAGTAATATCGGCCCATTGGGTCCGTACTTTCCGCGACGCGGCGCTAAGGCTCTCTGGCCAACAATATCGAAGAACACGCCTCGTCCGCCGCGGCCCATGGTGCAGATGAGCATACCACACGGCGAGATTCTACAGAAAGGCATCGATCTGGAGTACGATGCACAAGTGGAAGCGTTCTATCGACCATACCATGACTTCCTCGATGTGATGATGCGCATGGCGGTAAACACCAACCAGTTGAACGAAACGCTGGTGAAGCTGAGCTGCCTGGTGGCTATTGAGGCGGCGCCGTTACATTTTAACTTATTCCCCAAATTTTGGGTGGGCATCTACAACAATAAGAGCACAAATAAGTACGTAGCAAGTATGAAATTGACGAGTGAAAAGTTTCACGTAGGCACTAAGCACTTTAGATGCTAAATAATATTGTATACTATTTCAGGTACGCCGACCTCCTGATCAGCAACCAGTATTTGATTGAGTACATTCACATTATACTGCGGGACGAGCGCGTCTCCTTGAGTGATCAATACATAAGGAATTTCTTAGAGATTTATTATCCTAAGGTACGAAAATACATTTTGAATTGTTTCCCGGTAAATGGGCATGAAAACAATTGATATGACTTTTTGCAGATATCCGCTCAGTTGCCTATCGCACGTCTGCTGTACACCATAAGTTACTCGATGCATTCGAAAGAAGATCTCGATGATCTGTGCGGCGATCTATTTGCTATCCGGGTAATAGCACAGTGCACTGGCATACCGACGTCCGTCCGCAAGCAGTTGAGAGGATCACTGAAGGCATTGCTGCACAAGAGCTCTCGTTACCAGGAAGTGGCCGAAATGGAATTGTTTCAAAATAAGAAAATTAAATTGGATCAGTCTCATGTTGCCAACGAGAAATCAACAACTTGTGCTGTTCCATCAGCAGCAACAAACACAGCGCCTGCAACAACGCCAACAGAAGCAAAATCAATTACAGAACAAACCGATGTGGCACAGATTAGTAATGACGAGAAGGATGCCGACGAAGCCACAGATACAAATAAGTCCACTGATGGCGAGATTGAGAACGCTGAGAGTAGTAGTGTCGATCAGACAAAAGGTGAGTCTGGCGTAGGCACTGTTAAGCTGATGGAAGCGGACACAGCAACCGAGATGAAAGAGCATTCGACTGGAGCTGCTTTGAGTGCATCAACACCAATACCAGCAACCACAACAACGCCAACGCCCACAACTACCATTGCAAAGCCGCCAGCAGCTGCGGCTGCTGGGTCGCAAGAAAGCGCTACTGGTGCTGTTACGAGTGGCAGCAGCGGTGTTGTTACTGCTTCGCCGGACGCCAGTGCGGACGCTAAGGCAGAGCCAAGCAAAAATACACAGAAGAAGACCGCGGAGGATCGGTTGCTGGAGGAGCACGAGAAGCGCATCAAACTGTTGCTCACCATGGAGACATATATAAAAAGCATATTGGCTCTAATGCAGAAGGACGAGAGCAGCAGCTCGCCAACAGCAAACGCACTGGCTGACGATGATGGTAACGGCGATGGTGAGGGCGACTTTGAAGCTGATGGCGATGCAGATGGCGACGGCGAGGGGGAAAATATGGCCAGCTCAACTAGCAAAAACGAAAGTGCGTCAGCTGTCGCTGCTGCCAGAAGTGTCACGCCGGATGCTGCTGCTACTGCTGCGGCGTCGGCAACAGTGCCCTCTGCCCTGCACAACACTAGCGATGACAATGAGCAAACCGAACTCTCGCCGAGTACGACACCTTCCACGGCTAAGATCAACACGAGCACCGAAAGCAACACGAGCAGCACCACCAATTCGCTTACGCCGAGCGCGATCATGTCCAGCTTAACAGCGTCCACGTCACAAGCGCCAGCGGCTTCAGCAGCGGCTGCCGTTGCGTCTATTACTGCTTCTGTACCTTCGCCACAAATTTAGTTATCATTCAACGATTTGTTGAACATTTTATTTTTCGGCAAAATGCTAGAATAGAATTGCCTGCAACGCCCGACAGGCTAAGCGCACGTGCGCCATCAATGACCGGGCTGTGGGCAAATTGTATAGTTATATTTGAAAAGCGCGAGTGCGGAGAAACAAGACGCAGAGTCGACGGCTGCTGCGTATATCGGTTGTTAATATTAATATTATCCACATTTTCCCAAAAATTTTTCTTTTGCACTTAGCGCTAGTGTTTTCGCACGATGCAGTACGGTGCGGCTGGCTTATTGTCTATTTTGTTTGTGACAGCGATAAGAGTAATTTAAGCATGAGAATTTCTGACCCAAGGTCATGAAGACGTTAAATCTACAACAATCGATCGACCAAAGGTCGATTGCATTGTCCCTTACGGAAGGAGAAAACGCTACGGCGGCCTAGAGAGTTGATGAGAGTTTGAGTGTTTTTGTGTTTTTTTTTTCAAAATGTATGACACCACATAATGATTAGCGGGAAATGCCGGCGTATCTGGAAGCTCCACTTCTTAAAATCCTATATATACATAAGTTGAATTGCGTTAAATTTTGCTTTTAGATTATACTAAAATATAATTGATTTCGTATAATGCTGTACACCCCTCGCTCCCGACGAAAGTAGTTTTTATAGAAGGCCTCGACTATGTCTTCAGAGGATTCATTATTTAGTTCTTTTGTGTTGCTTCCTAGACTTAACTATAAATGTTGCTTTTATAATTCCAAGCAAGTGCGGCTTCTATATTACTAATCGGAGCGCCAGGTGTTGAATTTAGCTTAAATCTTAATGAATACGACAACACAAACAACATTTATAAGCGAACACCTACTAGAAAAGAGCAAAAGCAAAGCAAGTAAAGTTTAAATATCATTTCAATTTACACCACATGCATAGTGTAAGGGACATAACATACACACACATACACACACACAAATACGCAGCTACGGACACAGTCTCCGAACGTTGAAAGATGTAATACACATTCATATGATGACAATGCGTATGCGAAATTTTAAATTTTACCAATTAAAACATAAAATGAAACAAGAAAGTTATAAAGTAAAATGAAGCATAAAGAAATTAACACAAATTGTGAGCAGGGGGGAAAGAAACAAAACTGCACGAACGATAGATAGAACGAGAAGGCAGACGCGTCGAATTGAATGCGTCGTAGTTTAGCGTATCTTAATTAATTACTAATAATGCGAGCGTAATAACAAATAACGAGAAACATATTATTATAAAGGAAACAAAAACAAAAGCAACCAACAAATGAAAGTAAAAGGAAAAAGCGATAACAACAAGTCGATCATTGCTACGTCGTTTAACATTTGGTATTTGTAAGGCATTCAATTAACGAAAACAAAAACAAAAAACTAACACACATAGAACAAGCAAAACATAGGAAACGCAACGAGATGAGGTGAATAATTTGCCAGCAGCAGATGCAATTGAAAAGCATACGTGAATTTGATATTGCAAGCGCAATTGAATAAAATAAATTGCATAAATTAATTGGCCAATGCACACACATATTACATACATACAAATCATACGTACATACGGACCTATACACACACACAAACTCACAAAACAAACAAACACCCATACATACACATTATTATGCAAATAATTATACATAACTATGATAATTAAAAATAAAAGAAGTGAATAATCATAATTATATTGAATTTTTCTATTATAAAGTAATTTATTTTAATAAACGTACAATTGTGTCAAAAGCGTACAACGGTTGCATCTTGGGCAGAGGTACAAAAATGGGGGGCGGGAAAAGTTTTACTGGCCGCCGGCGAATTAAATACAATTTTCCATTCAACAACTTATTCGGGCTGTGAGTTAGTAATTCGTACGATTGGTTCATAATCAACTATTATCATGTGGCAATTCGATCCTTACGCATTAAGCGCTTGAGACAACGTTTTTTAAGGTCGTCCTGCTTGCGTTTGTTACTTGCTCAATGTTATGTTGAAGCCAATTTTTATGCTTTTGAGAAGTGAATCGGGTGGCAAACTCGAGAGATAAAATAAACGTTATTCCTGTATAAAATAAACATTATTCCCTGGTTTCGAAGCTTCCAGTGTCGTGAATCGGTTGAATGGTTTGACTGGAGCCATTCATGTCAGTCGTCAAAGGTTGTTGTACCCATCCAACGTGAATGGGTGTCCAATCTTGTTTAAGAATAAACTTAGGCTAGATTTTTTAATCATACATTTTTACGGTATGAAAAATATACATTGAAGACCAAATCTGACTGATTGTTCTACCTTTTTCTTTTGGCATTATATCTGTTTGGTGCCTATATTGTTCGGCTTAGTGATGCACATGCATCCAACTGTCACCTTCTCGTTTTCTTTTTGAAATCAACGCATGACTTAGTGGCAGTTGAATAGACATAAATAAATAATTCCTTACAGCAAGTTGTCTCTCCAAGGCCTCCGGTGCTGAATCGTATCATCTGATTTCTTACCTAATTATAAGTATTAAACTCTGCTTTCGAAAAGAACGCTTACAAATTTATGCTGTGGCACCTAGCAATACTTTAATTAGCAAATATGGGCCAAGTGAAGCAGGTAATACTTTATAACATCGACGGATAAACTTTGATGCCGTCGAACATTTTGTTCCTAAAGTTGTTCATTATTTAATACAGCCATGAATAATACAGACATGAGTGCCGCATTTGCTCCAGTTTCCCCTATAACGGCATGCGCAGTAACGGCTCCATCGAATGGCATCCACACAGAGCCAACAGCCTACGCAGTTATTCCTTTGTGCCTAACGTGTCATTTATACTCACAGGATGCCGTGCAAAGGATGCGAGAAAGGTTTTTCAATATTCTTCTTTCTGGGTGCCACACTAATTCATTTCTGTTTTTCAGAATGCAAATGCACCACTGAAAAGTGCGACGAGCGCTGCAAGTGCGCCAAAGGCAACAAATGCAATTGTCACGGTGCGGCTGGTGATGGCGAGAAGCCGGCTGACGGGTCTACCAAGTCCTGTTGCAGTGGCGAAAAGAAGTGCGGCACCTAATTTGGGCTGATTGAGTAATTTGCAACTGAATAAAACTCTACACTGTAATGGAAATTGTTTAATGGAAGCTTTAAGATCGAAGTGTGTACGAATGTGCAATAAAACAATGCCTCGGTAGCCCAATGTAGTTCACTTGGCTTGCATTCCAGAGAGCGTTTGATTTCAACTTAAGGCATCCCCACTTGTCACAATTTTCCGATTTGTTTCCTTTTAATTTGTTTTCATCTCATCAATATTACTCAGTCCAATCCATTAACTTGCGACAGGCTCCTATTCTTTACACTGCAATCAGTTGTGATGAGCAACACGCAACAAATCCTCGTATCCAATAGATGTACAAGCGCAACAACAACACAGTAGCAATAAGTAATAACAGAAAATGAGCTGCGCATATCGAAGACACCAACCACCTGATATCAACTCCTCCTACATATCGGCAACGGATGCGCTGTGGGCGCTCAGTCGAAAAAAGTTCACCATACGAAAGCGTCTCTCCTAGGGGACGATAGATGGCAGCACCATCACCTAGAACTGCTAGCGATAATTTCGCACTGGCGGAATTTTAATTGATGAACGCAACCAACACAACACATTTGTCTTGCCGAGAAGGAGAAAATGAAACAATTTGGCTTTCAATTGGTTGCCAGTTGGCCCTTCAAAGTGAGGCGAGTGTATTAGGAGCTGGTATATGGATTTCGGGGTCTTTTGTTATTTTTTTCGTTTTGTATTTCTAAATTAATTTTAAGGAGCAATGCTATGTGAATGTGATTTACTTGTGATTCAAGTTTGAGCTCAAACAACCCAAAAACTAGGTTAGGGTTTTTCCTATTGAATTCCTCGGGGGAATCCTTGAATAAAAAATAACTGAATTTATGCCGTTGTTTACATTTTCAAGCCAAACTTCAATCAGTATCAAAAGTAACACAATAGCAAATTGAGGTATGGATGGATGTAAGAGTGAGGCAAGCAACTAACCTTAAAACAGTGGTGTCTGAAATATTCAGACTTAACAGCCCATTGTACTTAAAATTAAAGCATAGTCAGAGTTGTAAGCCATTATTTAAGTCTGAGCCATTGAAAAAAGTAGGAATTTAGTAGAAAAAAAGAAGAATTTACCCCAAGTTTCATCGTTTTTATCTCTTCAATCATAACATTTCAATCGAAGTTTAAGTGATTTTCATAGTCGAGAATGCAAAATACTTTTTAAAACCATGTATAGTATTTAGACCACTTCCACTCTTTGTTTGCCCTAAACATTTTATTTTTAAATAGTACAAACAAACTTGTTTTTGTTTTTTTATCCGTTTTTTGTTGTTTTGATTGTTTATTCATATATACGTGTATTCTGTTTTTAAGTTATAACTCCAAATCTTAAAAAAAAACGTACCGCAACTATTTGTATCCTATGTTCATTGCATTTGACACCTTAACCGAGACAAGAAGTGTATAAAAAAAGAAATAATAATAAGAATAACATTAATAGTAATCATTAACAAACAATGTTAATTATTATTATAAACAGAAGCTTCCATCGGTGCATAAATTCATTAAGTTTATTTCTTACACGCAAAACAGTGCACACAATTGTTGTATTTACTTTTTATAAAAGGAAACTCAAACGGGATGTTGTTGGATTGGCTGAGATGATGGCTTCGACAGTCATGCAGTGGCAGCAACGATCGCCACTGGTTTTATGGTTTATCGGTGTTTGAGTTTGAAACATTAAAACTTTTGATTAGCGAATACATTTGTTGAAATTTTATAAAAAATTTTATTTAGAAATTTCGATTTCCTTTGTTATCATTGTTTAGCGTTATGAGACACAGCAAGAAAAACATAGAAAAGAATGAAATGCAACAAACGTACAAATACACCACTGATGATCAGTTGAACAGCATCCGTGTCAACACAGCGAACAATGTCATTCATTAATGTCTGTAACTATTTGTTGGCGCTACGGCCATTTATGCACATACGTAGCTGGGTTTGGATGACCGCCGTGTGACTTTACTTCAAATTGCTTCTGTGCACTGAAGTTGCGCCTTACTTTTTGGATCTTCGTTTCTTGCGATTGCTCGCTGTGTTATTGGTGGCCGGTGTGTTGTTACTGTTAGCAGCGGTTGTGCTGCAGACTGCTGGCGGCACCGGCGGACGCTGACGCGGAGTGCTGTAGTCTTGCGTGTGATTTGCATTTGTGCCGCCACCAGTGAGTTTTGACCAGATTTTTCCGAATACGCTCTGCTTACAGCCGTCAGCGGCGTTCCCTATTGTTGTGTTTGTGTATTTCTGCTGTGGCATTATGTTGTTGTTGTTCGTCGCTGCTGTAAATTTCGCTTTGTCGCACGGTTGCTGTTGTCGTTGCTGCTGTGGGGGTCGTCGTTGGGCGTACTCTCATGATTTTTTCACCTTGCCATTTAGAGCCGCCGACGTTGTGCGACCGCCAATTGCCGCTTCAGCAGCGTGCGTGGCCACGTGTTGTATACCCTTCTCCATGCAACCTTGATACACCGGTTTCATGAACTACAATGAATAGGCAACAAAATAGCAATTAACTAAGCCGCAATAACATAAAACGTGGCGCCGATCAACGTACATTCTCCCACATTAACGTCGCAAAGTCGTCCAATTTTACACCAAAATCGCCCAACTCACCGCTATACCTGTAGGTGAGAGTTCTGTATTTAATTGCATTTGCTTTAGAAGGGCTTTATTGCAAGCGACTGACCTTATGTACGCCCAAAGCGCCAACGTCAGTAAAGCTACGCCCATTATCAGATTGCAAAAGTTGGCGAACGTGTACATGCCGAGCAGCCCAAATATCCCACTGAGCACGTAGAATATTACAGCCGCGGCAAAGTACACGGCCGGCGTTCTGGCCGCCTTGAAAATGTTTTTGCCCTCATTGTGCGCTTTGTAGTTGTTGTACACTTCTTCGAGGTCCTCGTCCAGTTGCTTGCGGAACTTCTCCGAGAACTCTTCGCCACCCATTTTCCGTTTGGCAGCGAACTGTAACAACACATCGTTAATTAGTCCAACTACAAAAACAGCACGCGGGCAATCGAGAGGCTCACCTGGAATAGCGCCTGGTCCTTTATGCGGAAATGCTCAGCCTCCAAATGCGCTGTGCTTAAGTACGGCTTGCTACCACCGCAAACTTCCTCCATCAGTTGACTATAAAGCTCTTTGGCAGCAGCAACTGCTGTCAGATGGTTTGCTTCAGCAGTAGCCTGCAAGCGGAGCAACAAAGCCAATTATTTTCGCTTCTTGATTTCAAGTAATTGATTTGCATTTACTCACCACTAGCATGCTCTTCGGCTCGGGCAGCTCGTTGCCCTTGTAGATGGCCATGTATGACTGGAAGTACTGTATCAAGTCGCGTGCTCGCACGCGCTGGCCGCTAATCTCCTTGTAGACCAGATTGTCAGGCGACAGCAGCATTGGCACGAACGCCCGCAGGCTATGTTTGAATTCAGCCGTTATGTCCCTTAGACGGCCGTCGAATTTCGGATTTGTGGCTACGCTCAGACCGGGGTGAGGCATCAGGAAGCAGGCCACTTCTTTAAAGCAGGCCGATATGTGGCGCCGCAGCGACTGTAGTTCCGGATGCTGCTTGTCGGACACTTCCAGGCGACGCTTCAATATCTTTTCGCCGCCCATAGCGCCATACTCCGCCTCGTAGGGGAAGCTCCAGTCGCGCACAAGAAACTGCAGGCGCTGGAAGGGCTTTTTGCCGGTGTCAGCCAGCGCCAGACGGCCGTACTCTGTGAATAGCTGCAGGTGCTGCAGATCGTCCTCCTGTATGTTTTGTGATAAGTTGTAAATCTGCACCGACGACAGCATTGTGCTGAGCGCGAAGACGGTGGCGCAATCGCGCACTGTGCTTTGGCTGTCGAAGGCACCCTGTGTGTCCAGCAGTATGATGGCTATTTTGTCGCCGTTCGGGTAGTCGTGCAGAAAGATGTCGGACCACATCAGAATGCCGGTGGTATCGCGCTCGGAGCCTCCGCGCCACGAGAAGCCGGCAAGCGGCTCATTCTCATCGCCCAGCCAGTCGGTCACCACATCGTGTCGCACATACTGAGCAAAATGGAAACATAGACATTGTTAATAAAAGCAATTAAAACATGGCCAATATGTACGCATCAACCTTGGAGTTCAAGTAGCGCAGGAAGAAGTCGAGCAGAAAGCTTTTGCCTTTGCGAAAGGCGCCCGCCACGGACACCACACACACGAAGCGATCCTTCACCTCATCGCGCATCAGCACCTCGCTCAGTGCATCTTCATTCAGCACAAATGTGTGCTCCTCCGATGTGTTGATTATTTGAATTGCCGTCCCGGCCATGCCTTCTATCGTTCAATATTAGCTCGATTATCGTTGATTCTGTTCTGGCTGGTTGGCTGGTGGTTTTGCTCTGAAACGGCAGAAGAAACAACCGATGGTAAATGTCAATATAAATATTGCTTGAGTCTGAAAAATATTTCAAAAGTGCAGCTGCACTTGGACATTATTTAGTTGGCAAGTGTTGCAGCGAAAACGGGTGTTGCCACAGAGCGCCCAATTAAAATTGTTTTGTCCGATTCCCACTACCGCAATTAACTTTGGATAGAAAGTTACCCATCCTTACAGCGACTATGCGTTTGCCAACTTGGAATGCTCAGCTGTCCGAGTGTTCAATATAGAAATTTTGAATATTTTTTTTTTTATATTGGAAATATCATCCATCGATTTCACGCAGCAACGCGCCCAGAATCTCAGCAGCTGCACACATGCCAGCTAAGGAGACTATTTTGGCAAGAGGCACAGGCCGCGTCGCTTATTACGTGTGCGCGAGCATCATCAAAATAGGACAAAAAGCCGACAGTACATGCACACAGCCGAAACTAACGCAAAAATACATCAACTAAAAGCGAAAGAGACAAGAAAAGCATAATTTGAACGTAATGTACAGCACTGCTGGTTCGTTTTGCAATTATTAGAATTTAAAAATAAATTTTTTTAGGTAGCTTGCATTCGTCATAGGAGCCAACGGCATGACATGCAGACATGACAACGCACAAGGATGCGCTGCCAACATGAGAAATCTACAGTGGTCGAATTGTGTGACGATGACATTTGAGATTTAAGCACTTCGAGAAGTAAACAAATACTTATGCATTAAAGTATTTTATCAACATTATTCAAACAAACAAATAAACAACAAATTTAGTGATGTGTGCGTTACATTTGGATGTACATTTTCCGAAGTTTGTATCTATATTTGAATAATAGAATTTCAAATTTTACCACTGTGCCGCATTGATGATTAAGGCGTTAAAGAACACATTTCCACAGGCACACACTAGCAACTAGAGGCACACCAACAAGCATGGCATATAGCACTGATACATAGGTACACACGTATATAACAGATCCTGTTTGCGATCGTGCCCTCGTTAATTGAAGATGTCAATTACATGGTTTTTAACCTCAAGTATGCGACAAAAACTCAGTTATGAGCTTTGCAGCCCAGTGACGAATACAGCGAATGCCATTAAGTCATACCAATTTTTATAAAAATTGCGTTCTATTTTTATTGCTTCCGCTCGCCGCTGTGCCTTCGCGCCACTGCTCACCGCACTCAATTCAACCATTAAAACAATACAACAATTTGCAAACAATGCGTTTCCAAACGCTATTAAAAACGCTCAAGAAAAATATACGAAAGCTCTCACACTCACGACTCGCAATGTGCGTTGCATATACTTAATAAACACAACAATACCTACAACAACCACAACAAGAGCAACAATACGTGCCGCTTGCACAGCGACTAATTCACTTGTACGAGTAGGTTTCCGTGTTTTTCGGCAAGTCCGGGATTCAATTAAATTAATTGGTTACTGCACCAAACTCACGGATGGTCGGGAAGCCAGCCACTCTGGCAATGAACAATGAAATTATGATGTGAAGTGCCAGCTCTACGGCTGCCAGTGCGATTCACACACATACACACGCGCGCATCTCTATGAGTGTGTGCATGTGTGCACACATACGCGGTCAGTTGTCTCGTTGAAATCTGAAATGATCGCATCGTCGTCGATCCATTCGATTTTAAAATGGTTTACTTGCTTATTTGACAGTGGTTTATGGCGTGGCGACCTCAGGCCGCACAGTTGGGTTACGTCGCCCAGTGATGTCAATAAATCGCAGCGAGTAAGCGATACACTTAAGTATGTCAGTATGTAGGTCTTGTATGTGAAAATTTCAAGAGAACAGAATTATATTTTCATGCAGAACATTAAAACTTTGAATCAATTAACGGTTAAAACTAATGTTAAGAGTAATTGTCCCATAAATTTAAGATGTCACAATAAAGTGATTGGAATGACATAAAAATGTTTATCTTTAATTTTTAATGTTGTAATTTGTGCACAATTGTATTATTTAAAATTGAAACAAACAACTTGAAAGGATGAATAAAGTGATTGGATTCACATAAAAATGTTTATCTTTAATGTTTCATGTTGTAATTTGTGCACAATCGTATTATTTAAAATTGAAACAAACAACTTGAAAGGAAGAATAAAGTGATTGGATTGACATAACAATTTGTATCTTTAATTTTTAATGTTGTAATTTGTGCACAATTGTATTATTTAAAATTGAAACAACAACTTGAAAGGAAGACAAATTATTAAGAAAAAAGAAGTACACAAAAATAGAATATTAAAAAAATATGTTAAAGACATAACATAAACATTAAAAATCAAAGCATAAAATTCAAAAAGCATACATACATCGAAACCTCCTACTAAAGATTTATATTAATTTTAGTACTAGTACTAATTTAAAGCGCTACGAATGCAATACAATATACAATAACAATATTACACAATTTAAGAAATTAAATACAATAAAACATTATTTTAACATTAAAGTATTTTGGAGCATGTTTTCAGTTTATAATGATGGTAAGTGTGTACAGCCATACAGTTCGAAATTCTTAGCGAGAAACTCTTCCAATATTTATAAACATATAATCTACAGACAAAAGCAATTATATGTATTAACTAACTTTTTCACACTTCTTCAATTCCATAGAATTTTTTTTAGATTGGTTCAGCTTTCGCTCCAATTTCCACTTCAGCGTAAACATTTAAGGCATATGACGGTAAAAGTAACCGGGTCTCAAGCCGATTGCTTCCAACTAGAATCGCGCTTGAAGACTTGAAGAGAGCGCTGCTGGCCCTGAGCGAAGTTAACGTGTTGCTTTGCTGCTTTAATTGATGGCTTACGGTGCGGCAATACAATGTTAAGCCGGGCTGCAGTGCAAACAGGTAAAATATACGACTGACGAACGGCTGAACACCAGCAGTCGCGCTCGTAACGTTTGCATGGGCACCCTAACGTTACTGGGTTCATCTCTTTTCCGTCAATAGCCGCTGCAAGCCAGTCGCCGTACATAAACAGAAATACGAGACAGTAACGACAATAGCCACCGGTAGCGGTGCGGTGTGGCCAGCACAATACAGCAACATTAGGTGGGGGATGACTGCGCGAACAAACGAGTGCTTAGTCAACCTGATTGCACTGCCTGTCTGGCTTAATTCTAAGCGATAAAGAAGCCTCGACTGCGTGAGCGCACTACGAGAGCTGTGTTGCTGTGAAAATTCTAATTTTCAAATAGCCAACTCAAAAGTGGGACTGAGCAACGGAAAAACGAAAAAAGAACGTCGATTTAATTAGTGCCAGTAGTTGGAAAAAACAACAATACAAACGGCAACAACAAAACGCCAACAATTTAACAAAGGGGATCCCACAGAAGGTTGCGCACTACCGATTCCAATCGGACGCTGCGCCTCATTCACGGTTGAATATTTAATTAGATTGGATTGGATTGTGCAGAACTGCAGTCATGGAAGCCACGGACGAGCAGCGGCCGCCCGATCGTCAGCAAAAGAAGCGAACACAATCCGGCCACCGCCCAAGCCGCACAGAACGACTCACACTTGGAGTTTTACGCTTACAGCCAATGCTGCTCGCGCCGCTGCTGCTGCTGGTGAGTGCGATCGGCGCAGCGGTCGCACAAATACAGTCACAGCCGCAGACGTCACAAATTGAACCAGCGTCCGCCGAAGCCTCCTATTACTATGTGGGCTGCTACACGGCCCGCACCGATCTGCTGAAGGAGTCCGTCTACGCCAAGATGCCGCAGACCTGCGTCGAGATCTGCGAACACCAGACATTCAGCTACGCCATATTGTCGGCCGAGCGCTGCTTCTGCTCCAACAATGTTGTCGCTGCGGAGCGACAGGACGAGCTACTCTGCAACACGCGCTGCTTGGCGAACAAGTCACAATACTGCGGCGGCGTGGGCGTGCACAGCTACTACTCCACCATGCTGGCCAAGCAGCCGGCACCCAACCATCTCAAGGTGATCAACGCCACCGAGAACAGCATCACCGTTACCTGGGAGACGTACGAGTCGCCGCGCAAAATCTACGTCGCCGGCGTAGAAACGGCCCCAACGGGCAAGCAGCAAATAAGCAACTTCCTCATCCGCACGCAGGTGCACCAGACCTATTCCTCGCTGCCGTTTTTTCCGCAGCCCGAATTCATTGTGCAGAACACCGAAACTCGCTTCGAGATAACCGACCTGCATCCGGCCACGGTGTACAACATCACTGTGGCGGCCATGTGCGGTGAGGCAGTGTGCGGCAACGCCTCGCTGCTGGGCAGCACGCAAGTGGGACTACCGAGTCCGGCGCCCGCGCAGCCCCGAGTGCTCAGCACCACCGACGCAACAACCACGGTGGAAATACCGCGCATACGCAACGACAACGGACCAATCACCAAAGTGCTGGTTATTGTCGAGCGTGTAGACGAATCGCTGAGCCAGCCGTTTGACACAACGCTGCTCGGCAGCTGGCAGAAAGCCCAGACCGATGGGCTGCCATACTACATTGCAGCCGAGCTGGACTATGGCGGTTCGGAAGCTAATCGCACACGTCGCTTCGTCGTAGGCGATGGCAAACGCTACGGGCCATATGTCAACATGGCGCTGGACCACAAGGAATCGGACATACACATCAGTCTGGGTGTGGTAAGAAATCGCAGCGCATTCGTTCCTAAGCAACATACTCTATTTCCCTCCCTTTCACCGTAGGTGAGCACGTTGAATGGCAATACGAAGACGCTGTATACGCGCAGCTCGCACGATCAGCACACCGTCACCATGGACAACTTCACCTATGCCAACTTCGACTCCGGCCGCGAGTCGGTCATTGCATTGACCGTGACCTGCGTCATATTCGGCACCTGCCTGGTGCTCAGTCTGATAACGTACTTCTATCTGCGCTACAGGACCTACCAGGCACGCGGCGGCGCGAACCACAACGCGCACGAAATGACAATGCAGCAGCCCATCATAGACCGCGAGAATAATGGCTTCGTAGTGGAGGCCGACCTCCCGACTGCAGAGAACTTTCGCCAGCAGCTTGATGTGTTGGTAAACGGGCTGGACGCCACAAAGCGGCTGTCTAGAAGCGCATTGCGGATGAACGTCAATGATGTCATCGCAGACGGCCGCTATGGCGAGGTGATCACCGGCAAGTTCATTTCCACTGCGCTGCCGGAGGCCAGCGCTGATTGCCAGCTGCACGTGCTGGCGCTCGACGATCTGTCCGGCAAAGATCAGGCGCACCTGCTGCACGACTTCAGCAATCTCAACAAGCTGCAGCGACACGACCACATACTCAACTTCTACGGCGTTTCCGCCAGCCCTGACTGGTTCTATTTTGTATTCGAGCACCAGGCAGTGAGCCTCAAGCGGCGCCTGATCGAAAGCAGACGCGTGCCGAGCTCAGCGCCCATGCAGCGCATCACCGCGCTCTCCGAGGAGCTGGTGCTGCAGTGGATCTACGAAATCGCTAGCGCACTGGATTATCTGAGCGCTCGCAAGGTGGTGCACCGGCAGCTCTGCTCGCACACCATTTTCGTAACGGCTGAGGCAAAGCTGAAGGTGTCCCTATTTGGCCCCATTGCGTATGTCAGCAATCAGAAGAAAATCGACATAACGCGCTGGCTCGCGCCGGAAGTCCTGCGTTACCAGCACTACTCGACCAAATCGGATATCTGGTCGTTCGCCTGCGTCGCCTGGGAATGCTGCACGCTGGGCGGCACACTCTACGCCAACATCACAAACACCCAGCAGCTGCTCGATGCGATCAAGAGCGGCTCGCGGCCCTCACAGCCGGCGTACGTGTTCCAGGACCTGTACCAACTGTTGCTCAACTGCTGGCAGCTGGAGCCCAGCGAACGCAGCACCTTCGAGGACATTGCCTACAATGTGCGTCAGCTGATGACGTCGCCGCGGCACGCACTCTGCTTCGACCGGATGCCCGAAGCGCCCGGCAACAATGTGCTCGATACACTGCCATACTACATGCCACTGCTGGAGTTGCACAACTAGCTCCCGCTGGCCGCTGCAAGCGTGGTGGCTCGACTCTTAGTTTTATAGAGAAACTTATCCAAAAATGTATTAACATTTTCTTTAGTTGTTAGTGTGGCGAAACAGCTTTAGTGAAGACTCGTATGATAGGCATTGCATGTGTATGAATACGTTCAGATACTTTTGCAATAAAAAGCATTGTAAATTTAATGTGAAATTGACATTTTAATAACAGACTGCGGGAAGCAGGGAGAAGGGGGGAATTGCAGGTTTCAGGACTTGGCAAAGACCCTCGAGACGAAATTTTTAAGTTGATGGAACTAACAAAACTAACATTTATGTTGATATCGGATTTGAAAGGCAGACATCTAACTTTCGGTTCAACGCACTAACAAAAATTAAGCCACGACGACGTCCAATAATTATTCGCTCAAAATTGTTGAATAACGTTCAACGCGTGTTCACAACAATTAATAATAAGAGAAACTCTTTTGGGCACAAAACCCGTAACGGACCGGCAACTCGAAACGAATGTTCTTTGCAGAATCGCAGCAGTAAAGCTGAATCATATCTCAACTCGGAACAATTACAAAGCAGTTATCGCTCAGCGGACAATCAGTTTCATTTTCTACACTTCTAGATAACCGCACAACTGCAATTTACAAGCAACGTCGCGTTGCTCAACAGGCCAATGGAAAAAGCAACGTACGAGTACGTGGCAACGAAAACTCCAAAACAAATATAAATTAAAACGAAAATATTCAACAATTTCATGAATATGAAGTATTCTCCACTGGATTAGCTCACCGAACGAAATAAACACTGCACGCAATTCACCTTAGAATCAAAAACTGATCGCCGTACATCGTCCCCTACTTGAAGCGGCGACCGTATTAAATCAAACGACGATCGACGATCGACTGTCTCCCAATGGCGAACACAGATATAGACGCAAAGATAGCCAACACAGCGAAAAGAAAACGCTAAGGTGTGAAAGTGGCGCGCGAGCGACACAACAGCGAGAGCCAAGAGCTGCTCCCCGGACGCGATTTGGGTGAAATATGAAAGTAAAATATTTTCATTATCGAAATATAAATTAAGCAGCAGCAGCAAAATCTCAAACTAAAATAATCATAAAATACAACAATGTATATGAAAAGAGTAAAAGAGCGGAGGAATGCACACAGATACACGCACGCATACATGTGCATTAATCAGTTTAAAGGTCACAGTCAAAGCGACGGCGGCAACCATACACAGGGGAGCGCGGAGCTCGGTGAGGTCAGTTGATGGTTTGTGCTGCGGCCGAGGCCCCTAGGCGGCTGTGTAATAATGGACTACATTATGTAAATTAGTGGCCAAGATGTGGCCAAGCGAGAGCGCCAAAATGTGCAAAATGTATAAAAATATTCATAAAAGTCTGCGGAAAATGCGGCCAAAATGTGCACAAAGATCAGCGCATGGTGGTGACCGGGATATTAGTCACCTTTCTAGAAGAGAAAACTACAAAATGAAAATAAAATTAAAAACACAAACGCGTAATGTGTATGCTGAATGGTACGAGCGATTTTGCTGAAGAGCTGCTCAGAAATTTAATGATCAACGCAACATTAAACGTTTTACTAGACAATTCACAAGTGAAATTAGTAAATAAACAAATACCTCCACATGATGCAGCGGTCAGCAAATTTGGCAGCAACTTAACACTGCGAAATGAGAAACTCAAACATGGTTAGAGGGCAGAAGAAAATAGCTTCGAAAGCAGCTACAACTAAAAGAGCGAAGTGGTGCCTATAAGCTCATAAAGATCTAAAATAAATTGACAAAATTGAAATATGTAATAAAAAATAGCGATTGCAAATAATATACAAAGATTATATTAAAAAATTCCATATGCCTACTTCGTATTTAATTCAATATTTTTTAGTTAAATTTAAATATAAATGAGTATCTTTAAACCTGTAGCTACTACGTACATATATTTAAGATAAAAATAATTTGTGATTAAAAATGAATGAAAGTCATTAAAAATGAATAAACAAATTTTGATGGAATAAGATAATCAAATATACAGAAAAATGAAAAATTTAATAAAAATTTTATAAATAATGAAAAAACTCAATTGAAAAATTACTACACAAATTTAAATCGCAAATAAAAATACAAAATAAATTAATCCCATCTGGATATTCAGATAATTGAAATCAAACTTCATTTCAAGTTACTCGGTTACTCTTTACTCTACCGGGGGAAAACAATCCCTAAATTTGACGACTTATTTCGCGACTATGAAAAAAGTATGAAAAACAAAAAATTTTCTGTAACAAAAAAGTTTCCATCAAATAAAAAAAACCTACTACCTTAGAGAACGTAATTGTGAAGCTATTGTCAAACTTTTAAATCGATCCATACAACGGTGATCGAGTAATCTGTCCACCCAATTTGCAAAAAGTGGTTTCGAGAAAAATGCGTGTGAAGCTTTGCGAACGCTCAGCGCGTGTAGCGCCTTGGAGCTGTGGAAAAATCAAGAATTGAACCTGTTAAAATGTTTTCTTGGCCATAGAAACAATTGGATATTATTTTATAACTTCAAAGTATAGGAAATAGCAAATCTGGCCCACTGTTGGTTTACCTTTACAAGCACTAAAAAAGTCGTTTCTTTCAGTAGTGGACACGGCAAAACCAGTTTCGAGATTTTTAAATCGAAAATAATCGATGGTATTACGTCAATGAAATGGTCAGCCGTTAGATAGGCACCAACGAACTTTGAATCGAAACAAATATGCATTTGCTGTCAGTGAAATGGAAACAAGACTCTCGAGCGAAAGACGCAAAATGCTTATCATCAGCCACAGAAGCGAAGGCCACTGATAAATCTTTGACCTTCTGAGTCTAAGTACAATACATGGGCAGGCGTTCGACGCGCGGACAACAGTAGCAGGAAGTAGCTGCAGCCCAATCTAACATTAGCAACAACAACAGCGCACAGTAAGAAACGAAACTGCATTCATGTATCCAGTCAAAAACCTGCCTCAACATTTCGCCATATGAAGACGTTCCACTGACACGCATGCTGACTACGACCCCCAATGAAGGTAAGCCACTCAGCCAACCAGTACTTCGTTCCGCGCCTCTGTGCCTGCCAACAGCACCGTGCAGTGACGTTTCGTGGTATTCCAATAAATAATGCAAACCGCATCGTCGTCGCTCTTTTTGGGCATAAATGCGAGTTTCGCAAATAGCGCCTATCAAAACAATGCAAAACGTTATCAGAGCAGGCTGCGCCGTTTTTGTTCTATTTCAAACCTGCAATTGTACGGAAAACGAGTGAAAAATTAGGCACACGCTTTGTTGCCCTCTTTTTGTTGATCTTTGATCGTGCCTCAAAATCCGGGCATACATTTGCTCGCGGTCCCTCGTTTTCGTACCAATACTCGTCACCACGTACGAACTGGCTCTACCCACAAAAGTTTGTTGGTCAGGCGCTGCAGTCACCAGTTTGCGACTTGTTTAAGCAAATTCCATATTGTCGACTTACTGTTTTGTGGTTAGTGTATCCAATTCTTGTTGTTCGTCCGCTTCACTGTATTCGGCATGCAAAATATAATTTTTAGGCAATTTTCAACGTAGCCTGTACAATTTTATGACTTTCTTCGCTGCGGACTTGTACTTTTCAGTTGATGGGTCTCTTTTCAATTTGGTTTTTGTTTTTGTTGCGGACTTACGCAGTCATCGTGGGTCAGACTGAGACAACGCTATTGCACCGAGCTGTGTTTATTATTTCTTGCAACGCAACGGCGTTGCTACATCAGAAAATATTTGTTTCTTGACAGTCAATTTGCCAACGTGTGAATCGATTTTGAGTATAATTAATTTTTGTTTATTATTAACATTGCAATTGACAATAGCACAGTTATTACACAATTTTGTTTTATTTACATATAAATCAACAGCTCAAATATTTTATCAGAAACATTTAAATATTCGATGTGAAAATTTTGACGTTTAAATTTCTAATAATACTATGTATGAATGTGAGCTCTCATATGAGAGCTGCCACCACCATCATGTATGAATGTATTTTTATTAAGATTTTATTTTAAAATTTTGCTACTACATTTATTATGCTGCATTGAACAAAGTGTTGCTGGCAACATGTTGCAAGTATACCACGCAATCAAACAGAGCAACCTCTATTTTTTGGGATTTAACAGCAGTTGTAATATAAAATCATAGTAATTGAATTATTTACTTTCGTTATCCTTAGAGTATTACTTTCGTATGAATGAATGAATGCTAAAAAGAAGAAGAACCGACGAATAACGACACTGAACGGGTTCAGATCCTACCACGTTTTGAAACTCGCTTTTATTTATATTGCTTTTGTCAACCCATTTAACCCGCGAAGAAAAACCTTTAATTTTCAAGAAAGTTAAAATTTCATCAGCCTATAGCTTAATAATACGCTTTTTAAAGATATTCTATGTGTTATGAAAAATTATTTTTAAATTTTTTAAGTTGTTTTTTCGCCCCACGCAACGGTTTATTACTGTGACGATAATGCGATTCTCAACTGCGACACTCTTAAATTAGGCAACACTGATCGTACATTTGCTGATGTACATTGCCTACTTTTAGAGCCGTTAAAAATTATTCGAGGGAATGCCGGATGTTTCGAGCGAAAAAAAACGGTCTGCAAGGAGTGTGCAGAGTAAAAATTTTTCAACTTTGACCAATGATTTGTTGATTTTATGTATGTTTTTCAACTTTTTTAATCTTTAAAATACCTTTATGAGTATTAAAACTTGAAGTTTCTACGAAAAAATACGTACAACTATGCCACATTTCCACTTTTTTATATTTTCCTAAAATAATATGACTTAATTTAGGGATAATGTTTGAAATCGATTAAAAGTATTAATAAACTGGTTTTTCTAGATAACTGAAGGTGTTTTTGTGTACAATAATAGAAATCGTTATAAAAAAATGTCAATAATTGTATATACAGTTAATTTAAATGTGGGGTTCTAAAGGACCCCACGCGACGAATTTTGTTAGTAAAAAGCAGCGCGACGGACGGCGGGTTAATCTAATTTAATGCAATTCAATTCGGTTCAATCAAATCCAATTCAACTTAGTTCGTTTCAATTCAATTCGAATTCAATTAAGTTGAATCGGTTTCGAAAGGTCCTAGCCAACAACTAGTTTTCTATGCAGCTGGTAACGCTGTCCAATATCAAATGTCGCACAGTGGAGTGTCTTTATGAAATGTTCGTTACGCTCAACCGTGTGATTAAATTTCTTTACGCATTGTCGGCCAGAGAACATAGAGAAACATCGAATCTGTACGTTGGTGCGTCTACACGTCCTCTCGTCAACAAATCGACCTGCTCTTCCCTACAGCTTTGTAGAATATAAGCGCGTGTAGCGAATACTTTCGTTAGCGCGCGCAAAAATAAAAACAAAACAAACATAAACATACGCACGCTCGTCCCTCCACCGCACCCGCACGTTCCACCAACGACATCCACACTGCGCTCGCTAGCGCCAACGAAAGTGGTGATTCGTGACAGTACCAACACGCACATGGCCAATGCAAAGAAACACAGCTCCCTCCCCACCCGCTGAGTAGCACGCAAAAGCGCTGGCTGGGTGGCAGCGGTGGGGTTGGTGAGCGCCGCAGCATCCGCCAGCCAGTGCTCCTGGCGAGCGAAGAGAGCAGCTGCCGAGCACGGCGGCGCGCTCGCAACACCAACACCGACGACAGCAACAGCGACGGCGACAACGACAACGAAGATGAAGGAGATGGCTCTTGCCGTGGCTGTGGCGGTGGCGATGTTAATGCTCATCTTGGCCAAAATAGTAGTGCTCCGTGAAATAGTTGGTTCGCATGCAAAAAACGCAAAATACCAACCGAATTTTGCACAACGCGTTTATTTTTTGTTTTAATTTTTTTCTACACATTCTACAAATTCAAAATTGAATATTATATTGCCGATGCTGAAAGAAAGGCGACGAATTAAGCGAAAACACGGCAACTCACAGGCGACTGGCAACGGCAACGGAAAATCGCGAGGTAAACGCCAGCTCGTGCAAATCTTCACTTTTCGCAACAACAGCCAGCGGATTACAACAACGAAAATTAATTTATCAAACAAATCGATAAATATGCTGTGTCGTGTGTACGCCTGTCGGAGGGCCAGCCATTCGAATAGGCAGCAAGTGCAAAGTGACAAATTGTTTAGGTGCGAGTGTGTGTGTGTGTGTGTGTATTTTGTTCTTTAATAAAAAATGCATTTCCAGCGCTACTGCGTTGGACGGGCAGTGGGCTAAAAAGTTATCGCATCACAGGCACAAAATTGGTTGTGAAAATAAAGAAAAAATGTGTACAGAATGAATAAGGCGCAAGTGTTAGTCCGACGCAATGCCTGAATGCAGGTAAAATGTTGCCAATAGTGTAAAAAGTTTGTATGGATATACAAAGACAGCAACCTAATGGATCGACAATGCGTCAGGGCAGCGAAGTGCGTTACGGAAACCATTTGAGAATTTGCTACTTTAAGTTGTGAAAAGTGAAAAATTTAGTATCTATCATAATTATGTACATGCTGTAGTACATACACAGACGAACACACACAAACGCACATACGGCATAACATACAACAATACATACATATATACTCGTACATATGTACACAACATAGATATGCGCGCTTACAAACAAACAAATATACAACACTTTAAAGTAGTCAGCATTATGTATCGTATGTATATTTAGATATATACATACATACACCCATAAACACACACACATGTAACTATGTGCCTGTACACATAGTTGCATATTTACATATGCTATATATAGAAATTGATGGATGCTGCAATGTTTGCTGCAACAGACAACTTATTTTGACTTCATCAGCGCACCCCGCGCAACAAACAACTGCAACACCTGTCAGGCCACATGAAAATGCATTTATGACGTACATAAAATTTGTTTTGACAAATTTTGTCAGTCCCAATGTTGCTCGCAATCGTGCGCCAACAATAAAAACGTGCAAGCATTAAATTGTCAACTGCCGTAAAATGCCTTAAAAAACTTTTCTCCTCCAGTGTCGAATTTAATTTCTGCGCCTGTCAAAGGCAAATCGTTCCAACACACTTTTAATCTTTCGGCATTTTATTTTTTTTCATTAAAAGTCGTACATTATTTGACACTTTTGTTGTTATTGTTGCTGTTGTGTTCTTTGTTGTTGTTCTTCCTCTTCTTGGTCTTCTTGTTGGTGGTGTTGTGTTTAAATAGGTGTGTATAACTGTAAACTTTGTAGATTTATCACATAAAGCACATCTTTCTGCCACATCGCGCCCGCTACTCCCCCGCCTGCCACTCTCGCTTCAGTTCGACTTCTTTCGCTCGTTTTCTCATTCTCGTGCACGTTACACCCCCCACTCCGTGCCGTTCTTTCAGTTTTATTGCCTTTGTATTGTATTTTTTCTGTTTTAATTTGTTTTTTTTTCCTGGTGTTTTTTGTCCTGACTCTTTTCTTCGTTGTTGTTCGTGTTGTCCTTTCAGCCCATTTATGTTGTTATTATTGGCCCTTTCGTAGTAGACACACTGTGCGCGTAATGTTGCCATATTATGCTAAAATAAAAACAACAACAACAACAACAACTGGTAAAACCAACAACTATTGCGCTGGTGCACAATCGTCAAGAAAAGTTGACACATGTCCTTCAATGTTTGCTGATATTTTCACTTTCCATTCAGCGAAACATGTTTCAAAAGCAGACAAATTTCGGAATACACAAACGTTGTCCAGAATACCGTTAAATGAGGGCTACATAAAGTATTGGATGATTATTTAGCAGTTTTGGGACAAATATGACAACTTTATTTAAGCGCAACACATCAGTGATTACCTTTTATTGAATAAAAAAACATTATTTGTGATTGTAATAGTTAGTTGCAATGTTCTCAATAATTGCACCACTTATCGTTTACTTATCATTTCGCAACTTTCGCGAAGCCACAAAAATTCGGTTAGAAGATTTTAATGCAAAAATTCTTACTCTAAAAAACAAGAAGCTTCAAAAATATATACAGTCGTGTCTGGGTATAGTGAACCCCCTATATAGTGAACACCTCGATATAGTGAACACCCAATTTTTGACATCGAGCCTCTAAATAGGGTAAAAAATTAAAAAAAAAAAAAAAATTTTTTTAAAGTGTTTTTTGAGCAAATGAAACGAGTTTTTGAACAAAAATGTTGACCTTGATGTAATGAACAACCTCAATATTGTGAACAGGCCTTGCAATAATTAGTTCACTATATCCAGACACTACTGTACAACTTTTAATTATGTGGAAAACCCCTTCAAAAATAAGTAATCTTAAAAGAAACATACAAAATTCTTTGGGTAACATTATAAATCTTTAAAAACACAAAATTTCGCAAATAATCTTTTCGAACGTTTAAGTTATAGAATGCTTTTCGGCTTCCAAGAGGTGTGAGAACCTTAAACTTGTAGTGTTTAATGGCTTAAATAGGGATATCTTAAATTTGTACATGTTTTACTGTACTCGAGTACTTAGATCTTGTTATTTGTTTTTTTAAGTTTTTTTTTAATTTTTTATTTTTTTATTTTATTTAAGAGAGAAATAATTATAAATCATTATTGCACTAAAGTAAGAAAAGCACTGGCTGCAAGGGCCTTCGGCTCTTATTAATTAAATGTGATAAATTATAAAAAATTAGTTAAGTTAAATTTGAATTTTACATAAGCATAGAAAATTAAATATAGCACTAATATTATCCGTATTGATGTTTTTGAGGATGCCAGAGGGCTTGGTGTTTCCAAATGTTGGTTTAGAGATGGACAGTTGTCAATGATGTGTGTGATTGTTAAATCGATTGCAGAAAGGACAATTCGGCTTCGCTGTGCCGTTTAAGAGTTAGCTGTGAGTTGTAATAGTGTGGCCAATTTTTAGGCGCACAAAAGTCCGAATGCTTTTGCTTCCGCATTTAGGCGGATATTTTGCTTTATTTCCGGCAGGATTATGAGTTTTGTAGTGGTGCTGATAGTTTTTAAGTTTTAATTCTGTTAATCTTAAGTAAATATTTATTTAGAGGTCCATACATTTGCATATCGCTAGGACTTCACATACTCCATTTATTTTTTATACGTGCAATTAGCAAAACAAGAAACTATGAAGACCGAATTCTTAAATACTAATTTTAGTTAATTTTCATTTTTCCGATTCTCTTTTGGTCTTTCTCCTCATGTTATCAAATGGAAATATTGCTGCGTGGTTTTTGGGTAAAAATAAAATGAAATGTCAAAGTATTTACTTATGTGAACAAATGCAACAGTAGCGACTTTCTTTAAATACGAGAAACAACCCGACTAATTCTTGATGAAAACTACACCTTTGGAATTTGCGTTTTAACATTAAAGTAGATTATTGTGATATTACTTTTCTGTGTGTCACCTGAAGCCTTTCTCTCACCACACACTCCGATCGTGTACTGTTTCATTTAATATGTTGGATGCATTCATGGTAGCGCCGACTGTGGAGCGCAACGTACTCGAACACATTTACCCACAGCTGCAGCATCCTGGCAATTCGAACAATACGGCATCCTTTCGCGCACAATAAGGATATAAGGATAATAAAATGTACACACAAATGTGCCAAGTACACATTCAAACTACAACAACTACAACAATAACAATAACAAACGCGAGCGTGCGCTCGCTAACGAGTTACGAACGATTGCGCGAGCGAGTAAACGCCAACGCCAACGAGTGCAAATATTGCGTGCAACTTGCGGAACGTTCAAGTTGCGCGACTTATTACGCAAATTTCAAAATAGCACAACATAAAAACAACAAAATACCAAAAACAAGCCGCAACATGTAGCATTGGTGAAACTGAATCATAGCTTAAACAATTGAATAACCCGAATACTCACCGCACTCACTCGCCCCCTCCTGGTGGCGCACTGTCTCAGCAGCCCTGCAGCGCCAGTCACAAGTCCCAACTGTTATCTAGTCACATATGTATGTACATATGTATGCACGAGTGTGTGTATGTACATAGCATATTTACATAACGTGGCACATGCATATGTTCGAGGGAGCGCGCTTAAGCGCACAACGTGCGGCGGCAGCATCCTGCCAAGTCCTACAAAAGGACGCATGCTGGTTGAAAGTCGTGCCGTTTGCCGTTTGTCGTTTAATGAATGTTGTTAAACGACTGCTGCCGCCACATTCGATGTGCATGTGGATGCTGTTATGGTTGTTATTGTTGTTGTGCTTCTTGTCATTTACTACAACGTGGTGGTAATCCTTTTAGCCACCCGCTCTGCGTCTCTACACGCTGTTCGTTTTTTTTTTCACTATTTATTTTCGTTTTCTTGGTGCTGCTATTTGTTGTTGTTGCTGTTGTTCTTGTTGTCATTTTGGAGGTTATCGAGCGGTCTCATTGAATGTCCTTAACGAGGCCAAGCGAGTAGTTGCCATAAACTGAATTACACTGACGTAAGGTGGCTGCGGGTGGTGGCGGGCAGGGCAGTGCAGGACAGCGGTTGTGTGGTGGAATGGCGCGTGAGACGGCAACCGAGCGCCGAAGAGAGACAGGAGAGCGGATGAAAGAGAGCGACATTCTAAAATTAGAAGAAGAGATTTGTGTTTACTGGAATCGACAAGGGGCAACGTGGTCGGCGGGTGCAGTGGAGCTCACATTAGGGTAGGTAGGCGCGGGTGGTGTAGGGCGGTGCTGGTGACTGAATGCAGTTGTGGCTTAATGAATGTGCGCGTCTTGGCAGTCGACGTTTGGGGGCATGTGTCGATATGTCGCTGTGGCGGACTGTGCATGTCGAAGGGATTTATGCTGCGGCCTCAATGCTCCTGCCGTCGCCGTTGTTTTGATTGTGGCCTTTCATGTTGGGGCTGTTGTTGTTATTTTGTTGTTGCTGTTGTTGCTGCCATAACAATATGATTTTGCATGCAATAAAAAGTGACGACAACGACCTTCACCTATTTTATTATAGACTTTAATATTTTACCAATGCATTTCATTAGTGAATTTTGCAGCTACAAAAAACATTAACAAAAGCAATAATTAAACAATATGTTAGGCCGAGGTGCAGCATGGCGAAGATTTCCCGCATAGATTATGCACACGGCCGCTGTCAGACTTTCCCCCAACTCGAAGACACACATTCTTCATAAATGTGAAAACTGAACAACATCAAAAAAACATTGCTTCTAGAATTTTTCCAAAAAACTTACTAAATGTTTTTGCCATTTCCGCCGTCTCACAACCGGCGCCAGTTATTGAGCACTTTTTCTGCCAAAACGACTTGCAACAACAACACGCAATCGCAACAATTATACAAACTGCGTTGGCGCCCTTTTAGCAACAGATGTTGCACACGGCACGCCGCAGGCTTTCATGTCAGCAAAATAATCAAGTTTGCATAAATTGCATGCAACATTTGTTTTTTTTCTCTTTCGATTGCGTCTTTTCTTTTCGACACACGCTTCCCTTTCGTTTGCTCGATTCTGGGAATTTTCACTTGCACGGATCACACAACTTTGTGCATCGAAATTGGGTCAGCATTTTGTGCATGATGTGCAACTATTTGTTGGAACATAATTGTGACAATCGAATGGCTTCTGCTGTCGGCAGCGGCGAGCGTTGTGTGCATCGAGTCGTCCCGTCCCTCAATTAGTTCGACAATCAATTACAAAAATTTTGCATCTACGTTTACATTATATACATACGTATGTGAATGTATGTATACATTTGTGTGTATACATTTGTATGGGCAACTGTGCTTGTGTACAGCTTGCATTAACCATGCTAACTCACCGACTCTGGCTGGCAACAAAATAAGGCAGCATATACGAAAATGAATGTAAGAATGGAATGGAATAAACTAATACTTACATATTTATGCCTATTACACCTCGCAACGAACTTACCTTGGCGTCCAAAACCGTTCGGATGTTTGCCGCTTTTGCACTTCAAGTGCTGCAGAATTTGAAGCATTACTCCAAAGATTACCAAATTTTGAGTGTTAATTCCTTTACTCGATAACAAAAAACAAACGAGAGAGACTACAAAATCTCAAACAAATTCATTCAGCAACAGTTGTAAATGAAATGTGATATTATTTTGGTTTTTCATTCATTCATTATCCGGCCTTCTTAACCCTGCATTACTATCGTCTATTACACTAACGCCATTACTAACTATGGGTGTAACCCACCCACAACTTTTGATCATCTGTTTTACTTATCCATTGAGGTAAAATAAACAAAAATCTAAATTTTTCGTAATCAGAACATCATAACATGTAAAAAAAAAATAAATAATTTAATTTTGTCAATTCATTTATTATATATAAACATTTGTTTATGTGCATCTCATTTCAAGAAAAAAAAAATATGAAATAAAAAGTTGTATTGGGGAAAATAGCCACATCTTGCACAATATTTAAGCTATGTTTCTTGGGCTTAGTGATTTAGACAGCTAAAAAATAAGTAATAAATAATTATTTAGTAATTTTTTTCGGATCGAGGTAAAATTTTGCGTAAAAACTCAAACTAAAATCAACAATATACCTGCTACTTTTAAAGGTTACACTGTGAGACAAAAATTAAAAAAATTTCCAAACAAAAAAATCGATATAGGGACGAAACTAGGGGCCAAATGTAGTAAAACAGGTAGAAAACATGTCAGGATTTTTTTTAAAGGACTTTGAAATTTCAAGGATATGTTTATTTCAAGGAATTATTTTAAAAATTGAGCGCATTGTAGAATAACAATATTGGTATCAAATGAAAGAGAAAAATCCTTAGAATCTTAGAAAATTTAATGTTTGCAAAAGGACGAAGAGGTATTGAAAATGTCCTTTTAACTTTAAACTAAACTTTATCCTTGAATATCCTTGGAAATTTCCAATAGTTTTTTTTTTTTTTAATATATCTTAAGGACTAATATGTACACTTCTACATTCTTGAATTTCGTCCTTCGAACTTTATTAGTTTAAGATATAACAAATTTAATGTTATAAAAATTTTGTTACTTATCCTAGAGCATAATTTTTAAGGATTTTCTACCAAGTAAATGGTCTATACGTTATTTAAAAAAATTGTCGCCAAAAAGTTAATAAAAATATATAAATGTATTTTATAAAAAATACAACTTCATTACTAACAATCGGTGTTAAGCATCCAGCAATTTTATAAGGCCACTACTATCGTGGGTGTAACACACCCAGTGACTTTTTAAAACAATTGTATAAAAGCATCACCCTTATTTATGCAACTGCAATGTACTCTTACATTATAACATTACATTATATATTATAATTACTTTATGTTGGTTTTGGTTAAAAAATCTATATTTTACTAAGAAATAGAACTCACAGGGTGGATTCCACCCTGACGATAGTAATGGAGGGTTAATAAAGGAAACGAACCTGCTCGCTCCTAATTGATTCCTACTGAGTAAAAATTGCATCCTTATCGATCCTGTTGTCTTGTAGCTCCTTGTGGATACTTCTTCATATGCTTTAACAGGCATCAATTTTGTACTCCTTTCATCAATTTATTATAGCGGAGTTGTCAGTGGATTTGACTATAAAGTGCGACCTTTGCATCTCCATTAACTTTGCCTGACTTACTCACTGTATCAACTCTGTTAGGTACACATTGAATGACCAAACAAAATCTAACTTGTTAACAGTTTTCAAAGAATTAGCAACATGTCTGAATGATATCGTCCCTCGGTTACATTTGCCAAGGCCAAATCTAAACAGATCTATTTATCTATCATAATTGATTCCAAATCATAATTTACATTAAAGTTCCATATGTTTAAATAAATAAATGTTTGCCTGCTTAAAAATAAAATACAAATACAGAAATGTTTTTCGAAACCACAAACCACTAATGAAATATTTCAATTGTTGCGTTTTCAACTTAAAAACTTGGAATTGCCTCATAAAGAACACTACAATAGAGAACATTGTTATAGAGAGCAGACACAGACTTCGGCAGCGGCATTCACATCGGCATCGATGCACGATTTCAAAACACGTACGCGTTACACAATAGACAATTGTTATCGCCCTCTGCAATTCAACTCAATTATACACGCAGCAAAATAATTGAAATGATGGAGCATTTAGTTTTCGAATATTCGATGCGATTCAATGGGATTTTTGGGGAAAAGGCTGCACTAATGTACGAAATTGCGTCGATGAATGCGCATTGTGGCCGTGTAGTCAGACGAAGTTGTAAGTTTTAATTGATTTTCCAAAATCATGGCATGGCAATGTGTATGTGGTGGGTGAGGTTTAGTGGCGACAGTAGCAGCAGCAATGGTGGCGACGAAACGACATGAACAAACGCAAGCAGCATCCGAAGGATGAACACACACACAGTGATATAAACGAGCGTGCGCCTATATGTATGCTTGTGTATGTAGACATACATACATATACAGGAATTGAACAGGAGAGGGTGGGTACATGTGTGTGTGTGTGTGTGTGTGTGTATGTGCTTGCTGGAGGAGCACTGGGCGAGTGAGTGAGAGTGGGTGGTTGGGTAATTGGTGGGTCGGTTGGTCTGTCGGTCGGTCGGTTTGTTGTTTGAATGGTTGCTGTTAGGCGCTGCGGCAATGGGCAGCTGTATCTACTATGTAGCACTCTATAGTATAATTTATCGATTTCTGCTCTCACCACTTTATTTGCGTCGTTGCCGTTGCGTTTCGGTTTTTGTGAATACAGTTACAACAACGAAACAACTATGAGAAAAGTAAAAGAGGATCAAGTACAAATCAAAAATAAACATACACACCCCAAAACTTCAGTAGGACACACACGCACACAAACATACACCGACAACGAATACAAACAACAATGTTTAATTTAATTTTTGCAAATTAAATTAAATACAATAAAAACAAATAATGTTAAATGACAACTAAAAATAATTTTTAAAAATAAATAAGAGTGAATATAAAAATGAATAAAATTTTTGCAGTTGGAAAACTAAATTTGCTGCAACTGTAACGAACGACTTTATTTGGCGCAGTGAGTGCGCGAAATAGTGACATGAAATGAACACATTTCGGCTGTGATTAAAACATTTTAATCAAAATTTCCATAAAACTGTTACAGTGTTTTTAGAAATAATTTCCCTCAAGTTTACAATATTTTTTGGCACTAATGAAAATGGAAAATGGAATTTATTTCAGTGCATTGTACTTATTCAGTGCCGTTAAAATTTAATAATTAAAACTAATTGCGACATTAACTAACCGCACTTCAACAGCATTATTGTGTTTACGGCATGAATAGTTAAAAGAAAAAATAAAGGAAAAACTCATATTTTTCATTTCTATTTCAAATTTTTGTTCAAATCAACAGTGCGACGGGATTTTAGTTAATATTAATTTAGGATTTCAAACAAACTAACAATGCTGAAATCGTCATTGCTGGGGAGAGCGAATGTTTTTAAACAGTCTAGATGGCAAATTATAAAAAAAAAAATTGGAATTTTACCGGTTGAAATTACTTTTTCGCTTTACTGTAGTTGACTGTACCTCGAAATGCTGCAAAGGTATTCGCAAGAACTAACAGCAGTACTTACTTTCCACCGAAATGGAATACAAAGTTTGGCAAACACTCTCACATATTTATGTTTATAAAAGTTTTCTTTTTAGCAAAAAATTTAAAAGAATTTGAATTAAAGTTGACAAGCATTTTGAGAAAGTCGCCGCCAAATATTTTTCAAACAAACTAAATACATCCGTTTTTCTTCATATACACTCATACTTGATGAACTACCACGCAAAAAATAAAAATAAACAACCTGAATATATCCGTATTTCGCATCTACAATTTAAAAAAAAATTTAAATGAATGAAATTAATTAATTAAAATTAATTAAATAAATTTACTCCATAATCCCAGAGCCATAAATCGCAGTAGCCGGTTCCTATGAAGGAGTTGGAAGACGTTAGGTTAGATTAGGTTAAGTTAGGTTAAGGTGACTGCCTGGGCATGGGACTTGGCGAAAGACACACTAAGACAGCCACTCTTTTTGAATACGTTAAGGAATGTTGTTTCTAGTGCGCACAGTTTACCTGACGCTAAGGTATGACATGAGAGGAGCTTCCTACAGCTTTGCCACATCCTAAAAAATCATCTTTGAAGAGGCAAGTATTCAGTCTAAGTATCTCATGGCGTTTGATGCTTTGAAAAGGAGAGTCAGTCGGAGGAACTAGGATTTAGATCAAAAGTCACTTAGATTTAAAGGAAGAGTAATTTTCTTTTAGTTGAATTGGACTAACTTCAGTGCAAATTGGCTGATTTTTTTTAAATAATCTAACAATAAATTAATAGAAGACAATTTGCATCTCATTCACAAAGCATCGAAATTCAAAATACGTTGAACACACACTGCGAAAATCCATGATGTGCACGACGCATATTCGATTGTATGTATTCTGCTCTGTGATATGTTCGACCATAGACAGATTCCATAGATTTAAGGGAGTGTTCCCGTCTAGAATGCCGATTTTAGGCTGTTTTTCAAAAAATTATTTTGGAGCTACAAGGCAACATGCAATATTCTGGTTTTTTGCTTGTTGTTCCTTATTATTTGGAGAACAGAAACTCATATTTGTGTCAAAAAATTTTATTTTCTAAGTACAAATTTTCAGTGGTCAATGTGACCTTGTTTTCACTGCTGGCCGATAAGAAATTTCGGGAACCAGTAATCTGAGACAGAAATGGGTATGCAATTATTAATCTGCAATAAATTCCGCGGATGCTAAACCACAGTTTTAGTCAAAATGTTGATTAGAAACAAAATGGCGGCCATATGAAAAAAAATTGTCCAGTTTTGCCACCTTTTTTTACCTTTAGAGTGCTTGAAAATATATTTAACAATAATTTTTTGATGAAAACTTTGGTTTAGCATCCAATGAAAACTATCTAGAACATTTTCCCAAAATTTCAAGTCGATACCTCTCATAGTTGCTGAGAAAAGTTATCGGCCAATACAAAAAATGTGGTTTCGAGAAAAACGCGTTTAAAGTTTCGACGAATGTATCAGCGGAGCAAAAAGAGCTGAGATTACTTCAATTAACATGCAAAAAAGTGGGTACTGAGTTTGCGGATTGAAAAACGACTTTGGGGGGTGATAGTATATAGTATAAGGTACAATAAAACGCAAAAAAAAAAATCGATTTTTTCAAACTTCTACCCGGGAACACCTCTTTAAGAGAATTCCATTGAGTTTGCTTTCCTGAACCTAACACGCAACATTTTGTAGTTACACATACAAATTCCCAAAACTTGGTCCTAATGGTGATGTAAAGTCTTGTTTAGATTCGCTGCTCAGGGTGGCTCCATGTTTCTGCTCCATTTATTCTTTTTGTGATAGGTTCGACCATCATGTGAAGGTTCTTCTTCCATAGTTTTAAAAGAATTCGTTTGCATTTTTTTGGTCTTGACACGAAGAACATTGGAGTGATATATACAATTTCCCAGACGTTAATCTTACTGACAATGTGAATTAATTTTTAGATAGGCTTTTACAATTCAGCATAGTTTAAAGACAATCAGATTTTTGCCAAAATTTCCAATTTGAGTTCAAGACGATGCAATAACTTGTCGCACTGTTTTATGAATAAATTATTTTTTGAAATCTTGTTTATTGATTAATTTATCAATGACAAAAGACAATTCAAAAACATTTACCGTAAACAAATCCGGTCATGTGTTTGTGTGTGTGTGTGTGTATGTTGGACACTGTTTTTATAATTCGTCTGCCATCTTCCCATCAGCGCATACGTTCCCTACACTGCTACCCCAAATAGCTACACAAATAAAAGATAGTCAAAATATTAAAAGTGATAAATAAGGAAAGCGCAAAACTCATAAAGTGTATAACTGATATGTGCAACAACAGCAGCAACAATATCAATCAAACATAAAAAGGAAACCCAAACGCAGAGCAGCATAGCAATAACCGACCTTATTATCAACAACAGCAGCAGCAGCAGCAGCAGCTTCGCCAACAACAACAATACAAATAACAAGAAAACAAAAAACAGCAGCTTCTCCTGAAACTCTCACGTCGTGTGGTTGTGAAACTTTTTAAGTGTGAATAAACGTAAACAAGAATTAATAAATTACCTACCTAAATCGTAATGGAAACCTACAACAAAAAATACTTATATAATATTTAATTGAATAACGTGCGTAATTTTAAAGAAACGTTCTTGTGTGCACTTGTGTCTTTGTGTGTGATTGGGTGTGTATGAGTGCGTGTGTATGCCCATCGAGCATGATACTGAACCGTATACCCACACAGAGAAAACGCCGAGGACGGTGAACAATAGCGGCAATTCATACCTGTAACTATTATCGGCTGACCCCCGACCCAAGCAAGCCAGCAAGTCTCCAGCACCGAATGCCGCACATACGCACGTTTGTAGATATGTGAACGCCCCAGCGAACGGCAAACTATGCCAAACGTTTGAAAAGAAACTCAAGACTTGCATGTGGAAAACAATTGCAAAGGCAAGCGAACAAAGAACCATCGACGAAAGGTCGAGGAGCGGCCGAGAAGGCAGCGACGAATTGGCAGGGCAGCGGAACATGATACGGCAGGCAGAGCCGAAGCAGCAGCGGGTGCAGCGCGTTGCAGGTCAGACGAGGCGAAGCATCTAATTTTTAACTTTTTACATTTTAAGCTTAGACTAGTGTAAATTTTACTCAAAACGACCGTCCTCTTTACATTACAAAAACAAAACCAAAACAAATAAAAATAAAACAAAACCAAAAATGAAATTGAAAATGCAATTAATTAACTAAATACGAAAATAAAAAAAAACCAACAGTTGAAGCAAAACTACATAAAAATAAGACAAAACCATATTCAACTAACTTTTATCATAGTTATGTGTATTTTTTAAAAAGCAAAACAAAAAAACAACAGCAAAACCAAACCCATTAATACTAAAGCATAAATAAACAATTATAGTAAACAACAAAAACAACAACAATGACTACCGTTGCTTCAAATGGCAAATCATTTACAGTGAGCTGTCAAACTGCAAACAGTGAATGCAACTAAAAATGTAAAAATCAGACAAAATGCATTACTACCGACAAAACAAACCAACGACAGTGTGCCCATGTCTACCAGAAATCACCACAACAACAACTGCAACAAAAAACGTGCACATTCTTAAAGTACCTAAACAACAAACGAACGCCCCTCAGTAAGAACCTAACCTACAAAAAGCGCCAACAGTCAGAAAAATAATACTAAGCCAGTTGGTGATCGACGACAATTGCGGTTGCAACAAGTCGCTCGCTTAGCGATAGTTGCTGCAACCATTTTGTGCAGCACAAACGTTCAACTCAGCAAAACCGAACAACAAACAATCAACCGAGCAGCCGCTGTCATCGCGCTCGCCAACATCGACGCCACCTGCCGCCACGATCAACACGTACACTCGCACCCACCCAGCGGCAGCAAATGCATCAGAAATCGAAGGTGAGTGCTTGCGCTGCTTTCATGCAAATAGGTGTGCGGTTTTTTTTTGTAATTTTTTCGGCCACACATTTTTCGTTTTTTACTGGTTTTTACTTTATTTTATTCAATATTTTGTTTTTTTTTGTTCGTTCCATGGTCTGATTTCACATCATATTTTCAGTTGATTCAGTCATATTTATTTAGTCATATTTTCGGTTTCTTAAAATTTGTTGGTGTATATTTAACATATTTTTATTTTGCATCAAATTTTTAGTTTGAATATTTTGCAACTTCATTTCAGTATAAACCATAAAAAAAATTCCGTGGATGCCTCGCACATGCGTCAGTGTATTTATCGCATGTCTACTTTGCACCATCTGACGATTGTTTGTTAATGAGTGGGCAGTAATCAGTTGTCTGGACTCTCGTATTTTGTTGTTGTAGCCGTTAGTCGTAAATTTTAGATTTATATTTTTGAAACTATCCAGTTTTCAATGTTTGAAATTAACGATTACGACTATAATTTTATGGTGACAGCTGAGTTTTACTGGCTGTAGACTTCCTAAGTAGAATTCCTAATTGGACCAGTTTTTTTTGGGCCTGAAAACTAGCTCATCCAAAATGAATAACTGAAGAAAGGTTTTTATTTGTATATGGACTTAGAAAACATTTATGTATTTGATTTGCTTTTATTGCAGCAAACATTGTTAGCTTTGAAAAAACAAATACTGAACGAATAACTATTTGGTCGTCTACAAGCCAGACAAAACTGAAATAATTTAAAATAAATGCTCAATGTTTTTGTTATGTTGTTTTTGTTTGGACGGAAAAGCTCCGGTGGCAAATGGTGCCAAGGAAACTCTGCAGGACATTCTGTGCTCTTGTTTGGCTACTTCAAGACTACAACTTACTTACTTAGGCCCCGTTCTGAGTTAGATGCGATCCCCAAGTATGGCATCAATTCGCTATATCGATCCGTAACACTAAGGGCGATGTTATGCTGCCGGTCACGGGCACCGATCACGGATAAAATTGTTGTTGCTTCAATGTAAAAGAGAAAATTTGGAGAGCGTAATTTTTCTCTTTTACATTGAAGCAACAACAACTTATCCGTGACCGACGATCATTTGACCGGCAGCATAACATCGGCCTAAGCAGCTCCAACTGGTATCGCTCCAACTAGTAATGCATGGCCGACTTGGGCAACCTTACCTAACCTAACCTAACTTAAAGGAAAACATTGATCAAATAAGCGTGCAGAGTGTATGCTATGAGCAGGGAAAGGATTTTGTGGAAATGGCCTTTTTTGTTTGTTGCTAGATAGAGCATTTCTGATTGAAAATGAGGACGAATTAGGTCCTCCTGATTAGAAATATACCACTTTTATTTTGCTTTTTTTTGCGTTAAAAAGGCAGTTTGCCTTTTTTACCCATAAATACCTTTTTTAGTGCCTATTTTACCTATAAATGCCACAAACTGCCTTTTTCAAGATTTGTCGAGCGCCTTTTTATTTTTCTTTCGTTTTTAATATTTTCTCCCTTTTGTTTCGCAAAAATACCTTGAAAGTAAAAAAAAAATTAAGTGGCAACATTGCAATTTCGTTAACTTATCGATGTTTTTACATTGATTTGATCATTCCTAAGCCGTTATTTTTTGTTGTGCAGTGGAAAATTTAAAGAAAAAAACATGCCAAAATCAAAAAGTTCGGTTAGCGTAAACATTTTATTTATTTTTTTTGATACAAGTACGGCTTTTATGCTTTTATATGAGAAGTTAAAATATGAATTTAAAATATGTGCCTGCATTTCAATTTAAATATCTTAGTTTTAGTTTTTAAACTATATTTGAAAATCTTGATGTTCCTTTTCTTTTACAAAAAACGAGGTATAAATATTGTATGTTGCATACGTCAGATGAAATAAAATTATTAAAAAATACATACCGTTTCCCCTTTTTTTAGATTTTCTAGTATTTTTTTCTTATTTTTAAATGCCTGTTTATGCCTGTTTTTGCCTTTTTAACTGTTTTTAATGCCCTATTTTGCCTTTTAGGCAGTTTTTAGTGCCTTTTTCTGCCTATTTTGCTATTTTATTTTTCCTTTTTTATAGGTTTTCAGGTCCTCAAAATCCTTTCCCTGGCTATGAGATTCAAAGCAATGTCTTTATGGCAAAAACCGCTGTTCGTTTAATTTGAACGTGCGATGATCTTGAATGCTAATTTGAAGCACTACAATCGACTTGTTATTCAGATTCTAGATCGTTGCTACTGAATCAATGCTTTCAATTGTGGGGATTGTTAATTCCAGATTCACATTTAATTCACTGCCAAACAAGTTAAAATAAGCAATTCTTTCAGCATTGAATTCAAAGAAAGTAGCGAAAGGAATTGATTGCATACGAATTGAAGGTTATTTTCAACGCTCCTCTGTCTATTTGGCTGACAGCAACAACCAAATACAATTGCAATTAAATTTGTCGGCATATGTCAGAAATGGTATTTCGGAAAATGAATCATTTTTGTTTTCGGCAACTAACAAAAAATATATCTATATACTTAAAAACATTTTGCATTTATATTGGCAACAGGATCGATCAACAAGCAGCCAATTTATGCAGCTTTTCATTGACAATTTCGGCTCATTATAGCATATTATGCATAAATGAGAATGTTTGTGCTGTATAGAAAATCCTACAAATAAATCAAGACAGCAGTTGTTGCACATACATACATACATATATGTTTGCTTTTGAGTATGCGGCAAAGATACAAAATTAGTGACAGAAAGCAAGCAAAACTCCTACTTATATATCCAAACATTCGCATGAATTGGACACGTGCCTTTAAAATTTAACAAAAAAAAAAACAACACCAACAAAAATAGCAAAATCAATTTTCGTCGCTTTTAACTTGGTTAAATAATTTTCTAGTTTAAATTTTTTTTCAGTTTCTAATTATTTGTTTAAATACATTTTAGTATACAAATTGTCAGCACATACATAGTACATACATAGTACATAGGTACAGTGCGCTTATAATTAGGTGCACACCGAATGCCGAAATTTTCAATGTTTGTATGTATTGTATCTGTCAGAGTAGAGAGGACCAAACGAAGTAAACCACACGACTGTCTTGTTTCAATGTCTTTAATGGAGTGATTTCATGTACAGAGTATAGCTTACAAGCAAGTGTAATTAGGAATAGACAATTAGGAGTAACTGTATAATGTGGTTGAGTTGGAAGTAAATATGTATGGACTTAGAAGTAAATAACAGTGTTCGCACAAACTCCCACTCAACTCAAGTGCATTTTACATAAGTAGAAAATTATACAATACTCTTACAAGTCAAATTGTATATTTAACATTTTGCAACAATCTTCATGTTTTTGTTTCGTTAAACATTTCGTAAACAAGTCGGCAACATTATCAATAGTAGAAACATATTCAATAGATACATGTTTAGATTCATACAATTCTCTCACATAGTGATATTTTATATCGACGTGTTTACTTCTTTTCTTCGTAACTGGGTTACGCACTAAGAACTGCGCTCCCTGATTATCGCAAAATATAACTGTAGGATTTGTACAATATTCAATTAAACCCATCTCACGCAAAAGATTTCTATGAAAAATTACTTCCCGCGCTCCTTCACATAATGCGACATACTCGGCCTCTGTCGAGCTTAACGACACGGAACTTTGTTTCTTTGATTCCCATGCCACTGGACCGCCTGCTATAAATTGTACATAGCCACTATATGATTTACGATCTTCAGCGTCGGAACCCCAATCTGCATCTGTATAGCAAATGAGCTTTTTGTCTAAACATTTATATTTTATACTAGCATTTTCAGTTTTCTTTATATAACGAAGTATGTGTTTCGCTGCTATAAAATGTTCCTTATGAGGATGCGTATTAAATTGCGATAGTTTAGAAAGAGTATGAGCAATGTCGGGTCTCGAAATTACAGCTAAGTACATTAGACCGCCTATCAATGATTGAAAAGTTTTAACATCAACATCAGTACAATCTTTTCGAGTACACTTTTCCAGTAGGGTACCATTCGGAAACGGAGTCGACGTCGGTTTACATTCCATCATGTTCCACGTTCTGAGAAGATCTGCAGTATATTTTCTCTGGTGAATTGTGATCTCTCCTCTCAAGCCGTCGCGTTCTACTTCCATTCCTAGGTAGTATGAAACCGGACCACGATCTATTGCATCCACGAACTCATTCAGTTTCCGAATTATCTCTTCCATCGTTGATTTTCGCGAACACGCTAACAACATATCATCTACATATATCGCCACAACATTTATCTCATTACTTTTGTTCATAACATAAACACAGTTGTCGGACAAACATTTACGGAAACCAATACAACATAAAATTTCGTTTAATTTATGATTCCATTCTCGGCCCGCCTGTTTTAGGCCATACAAAGATTTTCGAAGCTTGCACACTTTGTGGGGCTGTTCTTCATTTACAAACATTTCAGGTTGTGACATATATACCTCTTCTTTCAGTGTTCCATTCAAGTAAGCAGCAGCAATATCGAGATGATTAATCAACAGTTTGTGCTGCACAGCAAGTGCTAACATCAATCGAATTGTTGAGTGTCTTACAACGGGGGCATATGTCTCAAAGTAATCAATATTGTGCTTCTGGAAGCACCCCTGCGCGACTAGTCTCGCTTTATATTTTGCAATATTACCATCCGCGCGCCGCTTTGTTGTAAAAACCCATTTATTGCCTATTACATTCTTTCCAGCTGGCTTATCAACAAGCTCCCATGTATTGTTCTTCGTCAGTGCATCATATTCCGCTTTCATAGCTTCTCTCCACTTTGTTGCATTTTCGCTTTCTAATGCCGCTCTCACAGACGTAGGATCGCACAAAACAGCATTGACAACTTCATGCTCGGGTTCAGCCACGTGCTCATTATCAACTGCAAAAATTTTTCGTGGTCTACCTGGACACCCACTTCGCTCAATTCGTGGTCGGCCTCTTTTTCTCTTCACTGCAACATGCACTTCTGGTTCAGTATATGATTCAGCATCATTCTCACTGTGTTCCCCAATTTCATTATCAGCGACCGTGTCAATGTCAAAGCTAAGCTGTGCGTCTGCACTTCGCACCTCGTCACCGACTGCACTTCGTGTTCCAGCAACAACAACACCCTCACGCTGTTGATTGCTAACTCCGAAATTACCGTCATGTTGATTAGCAACAACCATATGTGGAATACAGAATTCCTCTCTGTCATAATTATCATGTGACAATGCAGCAGGTCGATTATCGAGAAACGAATTTTCAAAAAATATTACGTCACGTGCTATTACAATGACTCTTCGCTGGCTATCATACAATCGGTATGCCTTGCTTTGACTTGAATAGCCAACAAATATTAATTTTCGACCTTTTGGTTCAAATTTTGACAATTTATTATTCTTTTCTAATGCAACGCATTCGCAGCCAAACACTTTCAAGTGTGAAACTGATGGCTTTGAGCCAACCCAACACTCGTATGGCGTTTTGCCTTGAAGAATTTTCGTAGGCGAACGATTTCGCAGGTACGTTGCCGTGTTAACTGCTTCTGACCATAAGCTTTGGTGCAAATTTGAATCGGCCAGCATACATCGGCTCATTTCGACTAACGTCCTATTTGCCCTTTCGGCTACGCCATTTTGCTGAGGCGTGTATGCAACTGTCGTCTGATGGGCTATACCATTTTCTTTCAAAAACGAACTAAACTCGGAATTAATATATTCCCTGCCGTTATCGCTGCGCAAAATTTTTATGCGAGCGCCAGTTTCATTTTCGGCTTTCCTTTTAAAATCTTTAAATACGCTCAACGCTTCTGATTTATGCTTTAGAAAATATGTGGTCATATATCTAGAATAGTCATCTATGAACGTTATGAAATATAATGACCCTCCTTGTGATGCTGTGCGCATCGGCCCACATACATCGGTATGAACAATTTCAAGTTGATTTTTGCTTTGAACATTGTTATACGATTGAAACGGTTTACAGGAAATTTTGCATAGCGCACACGTAACGCATGAGAAGTCATTCGGCATTTGGATTTTCAAGCCTCGAACCATTTCCTTGCTTGACATTACACTCAAATCCCTAGCATTCAAATGACCGAATCTTCTATGCCACACCTCGCATTCACTAGACTTTGCGTTACTCATCAAAACATATTCTCGTTTACAAAATTTTACAACAAATATACCATAATTTTGCTCAGCTATAAACAATTTTAAATCCTGCTCGGTAGTAACAAAAGCTTTGTTTCTCGTAAACTTTACTAAATTTCCATTCTTAATAATTTTGCCAACAGACAAAAAATTAGATTTCAAATCAGGCACAAAGAGTACATCGGATAGAATAATGTCAGCATGAACTGATTTTACATTTACATTACCTATCGCTTTCGCTAAAACACTCTCACCAGATGCCAATGTCACCTTCTGCGTATGCTCTCGTATGGAAGTAAATAGTGTTTTCTTGTTACACATATGGGAAGACGCTCCACTGTCCAAGATCCAAGTGTCGGTGTCAGCTGCACTCTCATTCCCATAAGTACATAGCACAACTTGCGAATTAGCTGCACTTCGGCACTGCGAGCGTATGTGCCCTCTCCTACCGCAAGCATAACATTTGATGTTCTTCCGCTGCACATTTCGGCTAGGCGATGTATTCTGCTTCGTATTTCGCTCTTCCTTCTTGTTGCTTACTCCATATACCACATGCTCACCGTCGCTTGTTCTTCCGCCACGTCGCTCTTCTTCCTCAAATATTTTCACCTTCAATTGTTCGACCTTTGGCAGTTCATCCCGGCTTTCAATAGCCACTACAAAGTTTTCCATCTCATCAGGCAAGCTGCACAGCAACAGTATGCTCAATATGTCTTCCGGCACACAGACGTCGATCTCTCTCAAACTTTCAGCTAGCGCACAAAACTGATTTACTTGGCTGCTGTATTTTTGACCACGTTGAAACTGGAACCGCACCAACTTTTTAAACAGGTTGACTTTTCTTGCAGGACCCTTTGCTTGATGAATGTCCGTCAGCTTTCTCCATGCGTCTTTGGCAGACACACAATTTTTTATATGAATCAGCTCCGATGGTTTCACGCTAAGAGTTAAAGTTGCAAGCGCTTTTTGGTCAACGGCACTCCAAACTGCTTTCTCCTCCGGTGTTGCATTGCTCCTGCACGGCGACTCGACCACGTGCCAGTAATCCAAGGTTATCAAGAGGCTCTTCATTTGGATCGACCAGATAGCAAAATTGTCTCCATCCAACTTATCAATTTGCGACAAAGAATTTGACATTTTATCGACCAACGATTTTCAAAAACTTTCACTTTCAATTTTTCAAAGACACGTGTGAACGCTGGAGCCTTACTCTGGGCCCATAACCGATGTCAGAGTAGAGAGGACCAAACGAAGTAAACCACACGACTGTCTTGTTTCAATGTCTTTAATGGAGTGATTTCATGTACAGAGTATAGCTTACAAGCAAGTGTAATTAGGAATAGACAATTAGGAGTAACTGTATAATGTGGTTGAGTTGGAAGTAAATATGTATGGACTTAGAAGTAAATAACAGTGTTCGCACAGTATCCAATGTGTACACAGAGCTTCATACATAAAGGCAAACAGGTGAAATATGAAAATGGCGAAAAATATACAAAAAAAAAAAACAAACGACCAATTTGTATTTTTTTTGCGCATACGAGACGGTAATTTGGTTATATTTAGACACAAAATTCCTGTCATTCTAATCATTGCGAACAACATTATCGTGATTGAATTTTTACATTTGGCGCTGCTGCCATTAAGGCAGCCGACGGCCAGGAAGATAGGAGCTGCTGCTTGTGACGGTCTTTTTGCCGACGTCGTTTGGCACTATTTGTTGTTATAAATATGGTTTTTGTTGCCATTGCTGCTGCAGCGTTTGTTGCGACCCAACGGAAACAGACAACGACAGGTGGCCGCTGGCTTTGATGATGAGCTGATGATCATTGTTATGTCGTTGTTGTTGTTGTTGTTGTTGTTGTTGTTATTAGTTTTCGCACTGCGAATGAGGCTGAGCGCGTTGGCTGCTGCTATTCTATGTCCAACGCAGGGACAGCGCATGCTGGCACGTTTGGCTGTCCATTAGTCGCTCGTTCACAAAAACACACATACCTATATATATATAAATGTATAACTGTTCGTGTACGGACAGAATCATTGCGTTGCCCTAATGAGCGTGCGAATCAAAAATGAACATTTTTAAAAATAAATGCGACTAGTGAGCAAAAAAAAAACACTACATCATAAAACAAAAAGCTTTACAGATAAATAAATACGCCGCCAAGGAACTTGGGCCGCTGACGGTGACGATGTTGTGCTACGCACATATCTACATATATGTATGTATAGGTATGTCTTTGTATGTTTCTAAGCTTGTTTTTCCCATCAGGCATAGTCAGTAGCAAAGAATTTGGTCAAAACTATCTAATAGCATAGCACAAAACCATTACGAAAGCAATGTTGAGCAGTGTTGCCAACCAGCCGAAACAGTAGATTGGTTGAATTTACTAATCATTTTACAATAGTCACAAATAAACAGCTGATCTGAAAACTCAAAAGTCATTGTAATTGCTGCTGTCTATTCTGTTAGCCAAAATAGCAACAGAAATATTTGACTGTTGTTATTTTTGGAATTCCGAAGTCGCAGCAGCGAGTGCAAATGAGCAACGACGACAGAATTTGACAAACTCATTTGATGGCCTTTAATTTTGAAATTTACTATCGAAATTAAATGGGACTTGATTGGCTGGTTGGCTTGTTTGTTTATTTGTTTGTTTGTTTGTGGTGGCCACTTCAAGCCACTCGGGATTTTAGCGTGTCCGCGTATTAGTCAGTGGGCCGCAGTGAGGAGTGCTGGCGCGCCCGAAACTAAAACATGCCATTAATTATCAGCAGCAGCAACAAAAACAACAATAGCTACAACAGCATACAACATACAACAAATACAATTTGCAAGAATAATAAGATCACATGAATGTGTGCGTAGTTTTGAAGTACGTATGCGGTACGTCGTGGTGCACGTAACGGTCGCCTGCAATTGAAAATGACTGAAAGGCAGCCGTGGAACAGTTAGGCGTACAAAATGATTTAAATAAATCACTTGCGTCTTGTCTGCATTGTGCGCATTCTCGCGTAGTCTTGGCGTTGCAGGCAGCGGCACACACACACACACACACGCGCAAACCACGCACATGCAGAAGAAGCGGCTATTCAATTAAGTGAAATTTTATAAAATCGCAAATTGCATTTCATGCTGATATCTGCAAACTTTATGTATCGCTGAAATATTTGAAACGAATTAATGAAAAGAAGGCAAAGTAGTGGCACGCTTAGCAGTCACTTGAAAACGGCCCATACACACATACACACACACACACACCTATTCACATGCACGCATAAAGTGTGCATACGAATTATTTTGGTCTATTGGGAAGTTTAAACAGTGATTCACCATACATTTTATAACTTTTGGCATGCGCTATCAGTAGTCGCTCTGATGGGACAAATTCCTGAAGGATGCTTTGCATAGTTAAAAAAATCTTCAAGATGCACTTCTATAACTGATTGCGGTATACTTCTCAAGCATTCAAAGTCTCAGTGGGCCAACTCACGAATGTCTTTTGTAGGTATGAAGGAAATAACGAATCTGGTCCGCGTCTTCCCTGAACCTGTGCGGCACTTTATCAAAAACCCAAAAGACAAATTTATTTTTAACACGCCTATAATTTCAACCCGAAGTGCCACAATTCTTTTGAGCGATTTAATATGAAGCAAAATTAAAAAATTACCTTTTTTGTAGTGCATGTTTATTGTGATTATATGAGCCATTTTTACCGAAATTCATTTATTTACCGGTAACGATAGCACTTTAAATTTGTCATCAGTCCCTAAAAGCTCACATCTCTACGATGAACCGTTACGAAGTTTGAGAAAAAACAATTTTATCGTATGTCCATTTCAAAATTTTCCTTTATTTTTTTGGGCCTGCGACTAGCTATGCGTGACGATAAAATTGCTTTACTTGCAAAAAGATAATTTTTAACTTTATTAAAAAAGTGTGTTAAATTTTAGAGAGAGAGTTCAAAAAACGGCTTTTTCTAAATAAATCGTACAATTGAGAACATTTTAATAGTGAAAAGTGAATCTATATATACATATAGTCAAAGTTTGTGAAAACACTTGAAATCAAAAATAATTTGACACGTGTTTCTCATCTTTTTCAAAATCAAAACATAAAGGGGTGAACCAAGTGTTAAATGTTTGAAATATGAAAGAAATATGAAGAAGTATGATTTTTACGCTTTTTGACTTCAAACTTGGTTAAATGCTTATTTCAAATGTGAAATAATTCGATACGTGTTTTTCATTTTTTCGAAAATCGATATCTGACGAGGCCAACAATAGGTTAAGAGTTTCTTTGGGGAAACATGATTTAATGCGCCAATTGACTTCAAATATGGTAAAAGGTGAAATTATTTCTCAAATGAGAAATTATGAAACAAGAATTTTTACATACAAATTTAACGGGATCAACAAAGGGTTAAGGAGAACTTGATTTATTGGCCTCATTGACTTTAAACATGCGTGCAAAGCCACGGGGCCCTGCTAGTCATGAATACTTAGATTTAAAAATTGATGGAATGACAAAAGATGTACTAGTTCAAACCGATGAAGGAGATAGTATTTAATTTTTTCTGAAATAAAACTACACTATATCACCTATGAATTACACTATATCAATCTGAAAGTAACAATATTTTTTTTTTTTGAAGTCACTAAAATTACCTATTCCAAGTGTGTAATCCTAAATAAAGTGTGTATACCAAAAATCATTTAACTATGTTGCGCCAATGCAGAGAAAACCAAAAAAAACGTCTCCTGTAAAATTTGGTTTTTGGCTCATACGATAAAAACGCGGGAAGGGCTCGATATGGTTTCGCTAAGTGCTACCGGGTTAAGATCGAAATCCACTTCCTGAAAAGTCTCATATTAAATTCTGAACGAATCAAGAGTTAGACGGTTTCAGATTCTCGGCATATTACAACTATTTCGCTCTTCTTATTTAAGATCCACTTGATTCTTTGTTGATGTATCTACTTTGAAAAAGATCCCATATCTATCATTGCATTGATAAGTATCATAAATTTCGATTACAGATAACAAAATCTAAAGCTGAAAAATTGTGCTCGAGAATTTTCAAAATCGTTGAAAATCTTGCAATTCGACTCGCATTTCTATTGCTTTTCACTCCACATTCACACACTTCAAAACTGTTGCATAGTGTAATAATTAATTCCACAACTGCCTGGCCGCTTCTACTTCCGATTTGTTTGTCTGAATTCTAGCGACCAAAATTGCTCGCATACATGCGCCAAATTTGCATTGATGTGCACCGAAAGTGACGCACAAAAGCGCCCAACGCCGCGTATGAGCAACTTGCTGCGCAACAGTGAGACGAAGCTGCAAGCGAACTCATGTAAAATGAAACGCACGGCTGGCTGCGGCAAAGCACCAGACAAACGTACAGACAATGCATGCAAGCAGCCAAAGAGACGTGTGAGAGTGCAGGGGGCGCGCTGCAAGGCGGGCTCATAGCTTTTGGTTTTTTGCGCGACAAGCAGCGCAGGCAACAGACAGCAGACGGAAAACGGCAGCGATTGCAATTGCCCCCTCAACGACAGCAACAGCAGCGACAGTTGTTGATATTGTTGCCAAGAAAACAAATAATAATAGGCGCACTTCTTACAGCAATTAGGGCCAGTGAACATGCTTACAAAATTTTTGATTTTGATGGACAAAGTTGCCTGATTTCTGGCTTTTTGCTTTTATTTTGATTTTGTGTTTCGTTATGGTTTTTATATATAGACCAAATAATCATTTCGGATTGCGTTATGGTCTGAGTCTGAGTAATTGTTAAATATATTAATATTTGAGCAGTCATTAGAGGCCATCAAGTTGAGTTTATCCGGCCTCGATGTGAACAAAATAAGTTTACACAAAATGTATACATTTTTAGTGCAGTGATTTTTCAACTGGTGAGTGTTGTGTAAATTGAATTTGGAACAATTAGTGATAAAATTATTTTTAAGGTCTGTGTCTATGTCTGTCAGTTTTAGATGGTAACAAATGTTTGAGATTTTGAAATGGCCGATATCTATTTTGTTATTTTTTTAGGATTGGGCAAAATATTTATCAGGTCTCGGTTATAATTGGACTCGATTATGAGCAACTATATGAAAAAATTGTTGAATAGACAAAAGGCTCTCTCTTTATATTTATTGATGCTCTCTTCGTTGCATGATTCATGTTCGTATCATATCTTCAAACGAAATAACGGTACTATAAAGATGTGTATGCCACGTTGAAACTACGAGTATGCCTTCTACAAGCTTTGTAATATGATTTTTGAATTGATAGTATCCATTAATTAAATTAATAAATTGATAGCTCTATTAAGCCTTCGGTGAACACACATATTTTTTCAATTATCAGGAACACTCTGGATCACTTTTGATCGCATTTAAATCCAAAACTGTGAACATTTTAACTGAAGAAAAATTCTGATTTTGAATATTGTTTTAACAATTTATAGATATTATAGATACTTTTTAAGTTTGTAATATACTCAGTAAAAATAAAATATGAGTATGGGTCTTCATGACCCAATGTGTTCTTCGAAGGTTAATGGGGTTAATAAGGCAGCTCATTCGAGTTCAGCTGAGGGCACTACCAAATTTTTCCCCACTAACCCGCACTCGGTGGATTTCCTTATAATGCGTTTGGTTAGTTCTAGACAAATATTCACGATCTAAGAAATATATAGGAAAAAAGTGATTCAAAACTGTTTGAGGAACTTGTGAGGACCAACTTGTAAACAGGAACTTGTAAGGAGAAACTTGTGGGCAGAAATTTGTGAGGAGAAACTTGTAAAAACCAACCCGTAAGAAGGGACTTGTGTTGCCTCGCTTTACAAAGACTGAACACTGGGCTGTGTCTTTCGTTGTGTCGCTTAAAAATTCAGTTATTTCGGTAAAGATCACATCTACCGAACATCGCAGCACATCAAAGTAAATAAATACTTTTCTGTTGTAAGGCTTTCTCTTCCATTCTGTAATTTTAATCAGACATTAAGTTTATACATGAAATTCTCGATGAATATTGAATTTTTATTTGCCGTCGGCAGCGCTCATTTGCTTTACTCTTATTGCTATCGATGCTGCTGTGCCTCTGCTCGAAGCAGCATAAATCGATAAAACTTTTCGCCAGTGAGGAGTATCAATTTTTATGTCGTTGTTATTGTTATTCGTTTTCTGGTTGTGTTGTTGGTACTGCTGCGCTGGCAGCTTCTCGGTTTCGGTTGTGTTTAATATTGCTGTGTCCACTTAAATTTTATGATTATGTTTATTCGAACGCAACGCAGCAAATGGCATTGCCGGCCGCACAGACAGGCATACATACTTGTACAAGCAAAAAGACAGACAGATACAACAAATTATAAGACGAGGCAAATCGTGAGCCAAACGAGTGCGGGCCGCAAGAGGAGGATGTGTTTGCTTATTTATCTTGGCGGCGATTTTTATAATGCGATGCGCCAATAAATTAGTTTATGCGGCTCGCTGCTGTTGTTGTTACTGGCGCGTAATCAACTTGAAATGCTTGCATGCGCCAGCGTCGATTGAGAGCAATTAATTTGAAATATTTGGAAAAGTTATTGAAAATGAATTCGCAGTGAGCGTGCAGGGCTGTCAAAGATTGCACCGTTAGAGGCAAATTTCGAGAACATGCCAAACATTTACGGAGCACAATTTTAAAAACAAACAGCGATTTTAATGGGTTCGTTAACAAACCATTTTTATGAACTTTGCGAACGAGAGATGAAATAAATTATGAGATTTTTATTTTATTTTAAATATTTGAATTTTTCCGTTTTGTTTGCAACTTAAAAATAAATTACAAATGAAATTAATAGCCAGCACAAACTACACGCACCCAATCACGCATACATATGTGCATGTGTGTGTGTGTATGGATGTGTATGTGTATGTGTGGGTTTGTGGAGCAGCAGTTGACGGAAGGAGCGGGGTGTGCATCAAAGTATGGCTGGCCGAAAGGTGCTTCAGCAATGGTTGCTGCTAATGTTGTTGCTGTCGTTGTTGTTGTTGTTGTTTCCTTACGAACGACATGGAATGCTCATGGCTGTCATTTGTTTTTGTTACTTTTATCTTGTTTTTAATGGTCTCTCGGCGCTGGTGCTGGCTGGCTGGCTGGCTGGCTGGTGTTGTTGTTGTTGCAAGGCGAAGGCATTGCGTTTTATTTTATTATATGTACCCTATACATTATTGTTTTACTTGAGTGATATTGGCGTTGTTGTTGTTGCTGTTGTTGTTGTAGCCACTGGTTCACTGGGCGTATTGCCAAACATTTTTGAAACAAATTGTCGTCGCGCTCGACAACATTCTTCTTCTTTTGTGGCATGCACCAGCAAAACACACGTTGAAGCGGCACAGGCGGCAGTGTTGGCGCAGGCGGCAACGACAACGACAACGGCGACGTCGTCAAACGTGCCATGTTGCTCTATCTATGCTTGAACACAGTTGCGCATTCGATGGGAACGCGGGCTGAAGGATTGGTGGTGGTATTGGTTTGGGATAGCGGGCGCGCTGCAACGCTCGCAGGCGAGTGTAACCCTTCACACGATTCCGACATGCGAACGATTTTAATTAAGAAAATCGTGCAAAACAAGTGCATACTTATACATATGTATGTGTTAGGGGTATTGATGGATTGAAAAATATTTGTTTACAATAACGAATACAACTACGGCTTTGGTCAGAATATTTTTGGTTATATTGAATTGATTGTTGGCTATGATGTGTTAGGCAAATGGTGAGTTGTGGCAATGTGGTTTTGAGTTATTTAGATGGATTAGACATGGGCGAAGGGTGAAGGGACAAATCCTTAAAGATTAGAGTTACATAGTATCAGGATATGTGGAAGAGACTCAGCCGCCTAGTCACGGGAACCCCCATGCATCCATGAACCCAATCTAAAAAAAATGTTTGTAATTAGTAGTGCCCGACTGAAAAAAATTTTTTGGGCCGAAACCGAATTTCAGTTTTTTTTAATATTCGGCCGAAACCGAAACATTCTAGTTGAAATAAAAATCACCATATCAAGCATTTTTTTTTCAACAAACGAATTTTATATTAAGTAAATAAAGAACACACATAACATAAATAAATAAATACTTATTAATAAAACAATTTATTCATATTTTAAAAACATAAACTTGAAAAAATCACCCTTTCGTACCTTACTCGCTAATATTCAAAATTAAATAATTTCATATTATATGCTAAAAAAAAGTTTATTTACATTGGTGGCATCCAAAATACTCCTCCTTTCACTATATATCTGCTACACAATAAAATGTAAAAAAATATTCTAGAAAGTTTCGGTTTCGGCCGTTCGGCCATTTGTTGACCCAAACTGAAACCGAAACCACTTATTTCGGCCGAAACCGAATATTCGGTCGGACACTAGTAATTAGTAAAGTACAAAACCTGTTCATCCATTTCTACATTCTATATATAAAAAAATTAATGTATGTTTCTTGGTTGGTTTGTTGGTCACACAGCACTTAAACTCAAAAACTAGACAGCCGATTTAGCTGAATCTTTGACGAAATGTTCGTCTTGACTAAATCTCGGCAAACCACATAGTATGAATATGACGTGAGAGGTGGGCGTGGCACCTCTCATATAACCTTAATTTTTCATATGGAATGTCTTCGGAATTGTAGGTCGGACAGCATTGAAATTTGTTACAGAGCCACCGTTTAGGTGCGTCGTTTCACTGGTAAAATTTCATAAACGTTGGCTAAGGGGCGTGGCACTTTTCAAGTGACCCAAATGTTTTGAATATCTCTGGAACTACAGGTCACACATCAAGACATTAAAGGGTGAATGGGATGAGTATTGAATAAAAATAGAATAGAACAATAGCTACGCAATTATAAGTCGAACAACATTGAACATTTTTCACCTTCGTCCCTTACACGCATCGTTCTACTGGTAAAATTTGATGGGCGTTGAACAACGGGCGTGGCAAATTTTTTCTGACTCAAAGTTTCCACGTAACTTTGAAACTGTAAGTCGCACATCAATGAATTTGGATCGCATCCTTCCTTGCCAGTGTTTTATAACTACAGATATAAATTCTGTACAAAGATAAAACTTGCACAAAATGTTTGGCTTTGAGACGCCACATTGGATGTTGCCATTTTGAATTACAGAAAACTAGTTTATACGTTTTCAAGTTAAGGGTCCATGGACACACTAATTTACTAGAGCGAGATGATCCTTTACGATTTTGGAACAAAAATATTAAGAGAAAACTTTATTCAATGCAAAATAATGTTTTTTGTTGCATAAATAAATAAACCCTTTTCAAGGGGCTCTTTATTGGAAATGGTTAAGGTAAGGAATGGAATTTTTATAGCAGATTTAACAAATTGAGACAGTTTTATGTCAGAAATTTTTTGCCGAATTATTTTACGTGCGGTTTTGTACTGAAAAGAGTCGCTGAAAAAAGTCTCAAGTAAAGTCCATTCAGGCGTTAAAAGACTGAACTGTATCCTTACAGCCTAGGACAAAGAATGAAGAAAATCTTATATATATTAACATTCGCAACGATGACTCGCGATTATGGTGGAAATTTTTAGTCCAATTATAATGTGCGAGAACGATCTGCGCGACAAGCAAACAAATATAAAAGGCAGCCGGGTACAGCGCAGAGGGAAGAGTTTGGTTTTAGCAAGCAAAGGTGCAACACGGTTCAATAAGTAACAAGTGTAGAGACAGTAATTGTAGAGCTGCGTTGAAGAATTTTAATGTGTTTTATTTTCAAGCATAATCCAGAGAAACGAATAAGCCTGCGTTGAGGTGGCCGAACTAATTTTCGTAAGGGGCCGTTCACATATTACGTAACGCGTTTTTCGACCTTTTTTGACCCCTCCCCCCCTGGTTGTAACACAACGTAACAAACCTCACTACCCCCCCCCCCCCCCTAATAACGTAACGCGGGGTTTTTTAATAATAATGTAGCCAGCAATATTTTTAATGTTATAACCATCCAAATACCGTAATTATGATTATAAGCGTAAATTTAAATGTTTTTCCAACTTTACCGAATCCGCGCGCGAATTTGAATTTCAGGTGCTGATTTTTGGGTATTTTTTCGACGTTACGTAACGCAGTCGATGACCCCCCATCCCCGTCGTAACACTTCGTAACACACCTTTGAACCCCCCCCCCCCCCTAAGAGCGTTACGTAATATGTGAACGGCCCCTAACAATAGTTAATCTTGTATAGTTGCCATATTTTATTTGTAGTAAAAATGTTTGCAATTATTTTTAAATTATTTAATTTCAGTTGGACAAATTCAAGTCTAAAGAACAAGAGTACTTTTTAAACTTAAAGCGCCCTAAAATCATAGGTTTATTGCAGACGTAATTGAATCAAAAAGGACTGACAAGAATTTATCCCAAAAGACATTCAATCGAGTTACTAAAGAAATAAGTTATGCTTCCGCTTTCGAGAAATTAAACCGAAATGAAATTTACTTGGAAAACGATTCAGGAAAATGTAGAGAAAGAAAAGCAAAACTGATTTGAGTCGACATTATTTGGATATTGTTGGTTGAGAAAAAGATTGATCAGGCCAGATGGTTTGACTATGAGTCGATGCAGCACTAAGACTTCTACAGTGCGAATACTTTTCACATTGTTCTCAGACCGCAAGGGCTGACCACGGCTGCCGAAAACGACCGCTGCTGTCGTGTGAGACCGCAGAGAATTGTATCTGCGCGACAATGAGGCGAATGCCGTTTCGTTGTGGCTGTGCAAATATGCGCCAAAATATCTATGCATATGCACGTTTGTATGTCTGATCGTTGCATGCGCGGCTGCAGAATGTGCATTTGTCTCTGCGGTATGACAGCGTCGTCTGGCGCGCGTTCGCCCAACTTGTCGCCTCGCTGCAGATGCTCGAGTTTCGCAATCGCTATTTGAACACAGCACAAGGCAACGTTCAGCGTTTGGTGGTTGCGATGACGACGGCAATGGCGGTTGACGGTTGGCGGTGGCGACTACCGTTCTGACTTGACGATTGCGCGTGCAATTTTTTTCAAATAAACAAAACACAACAACAACCACCGAATATATAAAAATAAAACTAACAGAAGCAGAAAAAAAACAATTGTGTACCAAAAATAAAATTAAATAAATTCAAATGCAGTAAAACAAGCAATAAAGCGTAAACTATTGTGAACGAAGAGAACGAAAGCCGAAACAAAGCAACGCGACGACACACTGGCCGCCACTCACAAAGACACAGGCGAAATATTTTAAATGTTTCATGCTTGTCAAAAACAATGAAAGATACATTTTTACTCATGCGCCGCACACGCACCGCCCGACCCCGCCCTACAACTGGCACACACTTATTAAACCCCTTACGTATTCGCAAAGGAATTTTCGAATATTTTCAACGCATCGGCAGGCTGCGCGGGGGGGACTAGTGCGAGCGAGGAAAATTATTGAAGAAAAGAAGAAGGAAAAAGAATAAAACCAAACAACAACCACACGAAAACTTGGTGAGCGTATGAGTGAAGTCAAAGATTTCGAACGATTAGGACTGTTGCTAGCAATACTTCAATGTCACCGGCCATCATCATATTCATCTTTTTCAGCATAATCATCATCGGAAAAGCGGATTATTGTGCTGTCAGCGGCGTCAGCAATGCGAAAGCGCGGCTGGTAATTCTTGCCCGTCATCAGCAGCGCTGGCGGCGTTTTGCTTTCTTTTTTTTTGGGTTAAATCGTCTTCATGTCTACATTAATTTGTGCTTATTGAATTCATTGGCAATGGCAATGCAAATGCCATCTCGAGCTTCCGGCTGTAGGTCTACGTCATTTACTGGTGGGCCCTTCTTTGGACATTTGCAGAGTTCTTGCTTTAGACATTTTTGTGTATGAAAAGATGTGCAAAGATGAGGGCGAGTGTGTGTGTGTATGTGTGTATGTGTGTTTATATGTATCATAGTAATTGGGAGCATTGAAAAGCAGTTGTGTAATAACGATTAAAAGTCCTCTAGGATGTACTGGAGACCAAAGCCTATTCGGTAGATGGCCATGATCTGCTTAAAATACAATTTGAGAGGCGCCAACGCGATAGTTTGGCATGGCTTCAATTTCTAGTAACAAAAGTGAAATATGTTTTGTTAATCCAAGTATTTTTAGGCATTTTAGCGTCGAGTAACACTTTAGAAACTATTTTGATGAGGGGCAGTGACCAATGATGGCTTAACTAAGCAAAAAGCTTCATAATATTTTGTTATCTGACCTCAGTGAGCAATAACTGCTTACATTTAACCCTTTCGACCCTGAACTTTACCCTGTGTCTGGATATTACTTTTTGGTATTTAAATCGTAAAACATTTGCCTCTTTGTTTGAGTTCTAGAGCTAGTTTACTTTTGAACAATTTTAGCTTAAAACGGGTTAAATAAATTTTGTATCAATATTTTTTAATTACAGAAAAATTATTTAATATTTATGGAAAAATACAAAATTATCACTATTTGATTTTATTAAAGAAACAGGGTTTTGATCAAACGCGCCCAATTCGTAGACTTTAATTAGAACACAAACTTTCCTGATATCGCTGCGAATTATTGGAAATTATTTATTTATTTATTTATTTTATTTAGTATTGATTAGCCAATGAATACAATAAAAAATTCGTATAGGCTAAGTTGGGATAACAGTAAAATTTTTGTAATTTGCTTTGAATGCACTTCTAAAAATATTAATTTTTTGGTGCCTACTTAAATTAAGGGAGTGTTCCCGGGTAGAAGTTTGAAAAAATCGATTTTTTTTTTTGGCGTTTTATTGTACCTTATACTATATACTATCACCCCCCAAAGTCGTTTTTCAATCCGCAAACTCAGTACCCACTTTGCGTGTTAATTGAAGTAATCTCAGCTCTTTTTGCTCCGCTGATACATTGCGCATGATACTTTAAACGCGTTTTTCTCGAAACCACATTTTTTGTACTGGCCGATAACTTTTCTCAGCAACTATGAGAGGTATCGACTTGAAATTTTGGGAAAATGTTCTAGATAGTTTTCGTTGGATGCTAAACCAAAGTTTTTATCCAAAAATTATTGTTAAATATATTTTCAAGCACTCTAAAGGTAAAAAAAGGTGGCAAAACTGGACAATTTTTTTTCATATGGCCGCCATTTTGTTTCTAATCAACATTTTGACTAAAACTGTGGTTTAGCATCCGCGGAATTTATTGCAGATTAATAATTGCATACCCATTTCTTTTTCACATTACTGGTTCCCGAAATTTCTTATCGGCCAGCAGTGAAAATCAGCGTGACAAGGTCACATTGACCACTGAAAATTTTTACTTAGAAAATAAAATTTTTTGACACAAATATGAGTTTCTGTTCTCCAAATAATAAGGAACAACAAGCAAAAAACCAGAATATTGCATGTTGCCTTGTAGCTCCAAAATAAATTGAAAAACAGCCTAAAATCGGCATTCTAGACGGGAACACCCCTTAAACCCATAAATCAATCGTAGCTTTTGCTATAAGATGAGAAATAGGTGAAGTTGCTCTCAGGCAACTTTGGGGTCGAAAGGGTTCGGTAGCTCAGCATGAACTGCGGGTTCGTTTCATACCTGGGTTGGTCTCGCAGTGGTCTATGCTTTGAATTTTTCCTTCTCTCTTATTGTTCCATTCCTTTTAGCATTACCCAGCCAAGTAATTATCCTTTGGACAGTCATAGGATCTGTAATTTCAGTCACTTTACTCCAATCAGTTTTGTTTTAAGTAGCACTCACAGATTTTCATACTAAAGAGTCGTACTGGCGTAACACTACTAAGTAGAGCCTGTTCAGACCAACGAAATTATATCGCACCATATCATCCAAAATAATCTCATCAAAGACATCAAACTCTTTATTTTCCAACAACACATCCCACCTGACAGCAATGAATGCACAGAAGGCATTCTACACAACCCAGTAGTAAACATTCCCATACGGAATCGCCTCACCTAAGGGACGATGGTAACACCTGGTATCTAGGACTTCTAGGACACCTAATCGGAATTTCTTTCTATGAAAGTAACCAACACAAGTCATTAACCTTGTTTATCTATTTATTTATATAAAGTTAGCCAATGAATACAATAAGAATTCGTAAGGGCTAAGTTGACATAATTTAATGTAAAAGCAATTTTGAGAAAGTATACGCTAAACTATTTATAAAAGAGGTTTAACGAAATCATAAAGCGATTTTTTGAAAATAAAAAATCAATCTCAACATATTTATTTGGAAATTTTATTAAACTTGTTGAAGACCAATGCTCCCAAGCGAAGTGAATAAGGAAAAAAATTATATAAATATATATATACAGGTCTCCCTCGTATAACGCGGTGGTTACGTTCCAGGAAAATTCCGCGTTATGTGATTCGCGTTATAGAAGACTTAACTTTCATATAAATTATAGGGTTATGTTCCAATAAGGTTTTTCCAAAATAAAATAGGTACTGAATTAAAGATGTATGTACATTCCAACTCAAAATCAAAATTCATACTTTATTTTAAAAATTAAAAAACAATGAAAAAAAACTGTTTTTTTTAAATCGCGTTATATCGAAAACGCGTTGTAGAAGTACCGCGCTATACGAGGGAGACCTGTACTGTTATATATGTTGTTATATATTGTTACGAAAATTAGGTTTGCTGGCCAAACGAGTCGTTGTTTGTAACGCTGTAATGTGCCAAAATAAAACATATTGAAATTTTTGAACGCAGTTCACCACTAGTAGACACTTTACTTACAATTCACTTCACTTTTAATTTAACCTCACTTTTCGAATCCGTGTTACAACGCTGCTTATCAGAATCAAACTGGCTGCCTTTTATACTTGTCTGCCCAGATTGTAACTCGTTCTCGAACGTTCCAGCATCACCTTTAGTCGTTTCTGCGATAATTCCTGCAAAATTACCATGCCCCCTAAAAGTATGCAATGCCGTTGCTGTCGTCAAATGCCTGTTCAATGTTATCGTGTTGTCTATGCTAGGGAGCCCGCAATTGTATGATTTCATTTTGGGTTTTTGCACACACCATTTGAAACCACATTTGTTCCTTAAAATTTTTGTAACAAACAGATATTTAGGAGGGGTTTAAACTCCGCTAAACCCCCCTTGTGAGCGTCACTGGTCACAATATGTTGTTGCATATGTCGTAGCACATCCGCCCTGGACTTGAGCCATGAAAAAAGTCCACAGTTTTATGCCGATTTTGAACGGCTGATTGGGGAAACTTTATTTATTGGGTTCATTCTTGCTCTTTGTGACTTGGGGTCAATAATGCAATGCATTATTCAGTGTGAATTTAATATCTATTGAAAATTCATCTATTCAAACCATACAATGTAGAATGTACAATGTACAATTTGCTTAATTTTGCATCATCCACATTTGCATTCATGCTTCGCTATTGCCAACAATTTAGTATCAAGATCGCAATATTGCAAAATATTTATTTATTCGTTTTTCAAATAAATTCTCATTGACATTACCATTTCGAATGTAATTTAAATTTCGTATATTTATAAAATGGTATTTACAATTGTGATTGTAATTAATTAAATCAAATCAAATTCGATTTTATTTTTGATGCTTTAATTTCGCACAAACTCATCGAACGGTCTTGTTTGCGTTTCTTTGATTCTTTTTTGCAGATTTTTGATTTTGTTCCTCTCCACCACCACCACCACCACAACCACCACCACCGTCACCACAACCACCATTACCATCACCACAACCAACACAAGCATCGCCACCATTCACAATGGCTACCATGAATTCGGTAAGTATGAATCAGATTAATCAGTCATGCTAAATGGTCAAAGCGGCAAAATGTTGCATGAAAACATTTTACCACTAACAACGTGCCAATCTACAAAGAGAAACATGTATATATATGTAAATGTGTGCATACATATGTACAGCTGTGTTCGCGGGCCGCACAGGAATGTATAGAATTATGATGTTGTGACGAATTCAAATCACATTTAATGGCGATGAACATTTGCTGGCCGAACGAAATTGAATGATGAAGTGTGAATTTGCTCAACAAAATGTGCGCGGCGCCGGCTGATGAAAATGTGAAACGCTCATCGATTGCGTTAATTACGGTATAACGATATTGTTTACAGACCATATTATTAATAATTGTGCAGCAGCATTATTGATATTTTGAATGTATAATGCTTTTTTAATGTTTGTCTCTCCGTTTCGATGAAATATTGTGCGTCCATTTAAATTTTCTGACAGACTATACAATTTCGTTATATTTACGTTGGAAGTAGTGTCAGAAGTAGAAGTAGTTGATTAATCAAACTAGGGGAACACAAAAGGATCCCTTTAAGGATACCGGCTCATTACAGATTTGTATGCAACGAAGACGAATACTGGCTCGACAGGAACTTTATCAGGTCTTAACTGAATTGCGGTGTGGCTCTGGGTAAATGATGGAGTGAATCACAATTGTAGGCTGGGATGATTTAGCCAGTCACGAAGCAGGCAACTGACGGTAATGATTCGGTACACCTTTGGTATCTTTTGGGTACCCCTTCTACTCACGTCTGGTATCGAAGAGAAAGTATCGAGTATTTAATAGCATCGTGTATTTCTTGTTTCATATATTTTATTAATTCTAGCTCCTCAATGACTCAAAATTTAACTTCAAATGAATCGATTGTTAAAATATATGAAATGTACGTGAAAAAACAGTCTTTCTCTTCCGCAGACAAACAATTAATTGTTCAATATAAACGGTTAATTTTTGAGTTTAAATGTTTTCTGATTTTGAGAAAAGTCTTTCACAGGGAACTAAAGACTACCACTACAAATATGTGTGGATATATAAGTTTGGGCCTATCCCATTCCCTCAAATGATTTGGTTTCAAATCAATTGTTCTTGTATTTAAGTACCGGTTCACTTCATAAAAATTTTGAACAGATCTCTCTTACTTAATAATATAAAATTCTCTGTGCTTCGACCAAAATTTATATATTATAGAAAATATCGATAAAAAATATTGATACCAAGTAAATTTCTTACAAAAAGGTACAAAAATGAGCATCGAACAAAGAGCCCATTTAAAGTTTTATTTTAAACTTGGTAAAACTTTAACCGAAACATTTCAATTGATGAACCAAGTTTATGGTGATGATTGTTTATCATGTTCAAAGTTTATGAGTTGTTTATGAGATTTAAAAAAGGTTTTAAGAACATAAATGATGAACAACATGTTGCGCGTGAATTCATCAAAGATCACCCAAAATCTTAATTGAAATTCTTGAAAATGGATTTAAACATCTCAATAATCGCATTTTAACTGAACCTTTTTTTCTATCGAAAAATGTTTGCAAAGTTTGTTGTGTACAAATTGACTGACGGCATCTTACCGAGCGGCACTTGTGACTGTTTTTTGACTAAAAGTCCCATTTTAACCAATTTCCGTGTTTGCCTTTTGCGAAAAAATGCATTTGCCGATGAAGTGAAATCGTTTTGAGGATGTAGAAGCCATTTAAAAGGCTTGTGCCGATATCCTGAAGGAAATCCCTGCCTACGATCTAAAACACTCTTTAGACATTCTTTTAGACATGCTTTTAGATATTGAGCCTGAAAGGGAATTATTAATGAAAAAATCGCTTTTACCAAATAAAAAAAAAATTACTTGTTATTATTTTTTCAAATTTTAAAAGGTGAAAAGACCGTTTTTCTAGTGTAGCAACGTACATACCACGCATAGTGATTGAAAATGTTGATTATTGATAGGCCATGGGGAGTTCTGACACCCAAACCCCCTCGGCCCCCTTTTGGCAATCCCCTGGTAGAGTATTTGCATATATTTAACAATACTGAAAGCGGATCTTTTACTGGCTTTATTCCGGCCACTGCACAGTGATTCGTTCCAAAAACAAAATTCAAAAAATGTATAGTCTCAGAATTCAACGATTTTGATGTCATTTGAAAAGTAAAACTCCAACCAAGAAAACCCAAAAAAATAAAAAAAATCGTAAAAATACCTGGATAGCAAGAACTTGCCATATAGATTGAGAATTGATATAGGCATTATCGTTTTTATTGTTTTCTCAAAATTTGTAAAGCTGAGGCCTCTACTTTAATTAAAAATATTTTTCAAAATTAAAAACCTGAAAAGTAGGAAAACTTAGAGGAAAATATCTAAAAATTGTGTAAAAGTATGTTCTTGGATTTTTTAATATTTCAAGAAGCATTCTTTCTTTGTTGAATAATGTAAACAAATCCTCCATTATCTTCCGATCTCAGAAAATAATTCAATTTAAAAAGTGCTCCTAACACCTATTTTTCGACAAAAAAAAATCTGAAAAATCTGGCCAACACACTTGGTGCTATTGCTTACCAAAAATGAAGAAAATTGTAAATTTAAGACTCAGGCATTGTCAAACTACAAAAGTTTAAGAAAATCAAAATTAAGATTTCAATTCAGCAAACCATGATAAACTAGCATACCAAATTTGACTAAGAACATCCCACTCCTTCAAATTCTGTCCCGCGGTTGTATGGAGTGGAACCGATGTAGATATGTATATATATAATCATATAGATATATTTAGTATCCTATAGAATATAGTTGCAAAAAGTTCAACAAAACGATGCTGACAGCTGAACACATTTTTCGAATATAGACTCTTTGTTTTTAAGTTCAAGTTTAGTGCAGATCTATACTTCTATGGTGTGTTCATTACAATAAGCCTTTATAGGATCTCGTTACTAGGTGCCTGGATCTCTACATACATACATACATTATTGTCACTGATTTACGATACTAAGCTCGACATACTGCCTGGATATCTCCCTTTTTTAATTTTAATTCTACCTTAAGCACAAACTTAAGTATATAGAAAGTTGTTGCTTTGCTTTACTTCCCACCGAACTTTGTAATTTTATCGCTGAAAGTTTCCTTACTTCTTCTTTTATACTGAAAATCTAAAATTCAAACTAAAGGAATTCATTTATTTTTCCATCCAAATCTTATCATAGACGACTTTCCGCCTACAATCTATAAATATTTACGCATATTTTTATAAACATCTGATTCATAAATTGCAAGCGGCTTAAAATTATAAATTCTCAACAAAAAAATAAAAAAAAACAACAGCACCTACTCGTATAATAAAATAGCAAAAGTTTTAAGTAATAAACGAGTTCGTCGATCATTAATAAACAAAAGTTGACGACAAATTAACGCGATTCAGCGTACGCAACGAATGCGTCTTGAACATCATTGAAAGTGTTGTGTAAGCGAATTGCCACCGTCGCCAAGCATTTTGATTTGCAATGTGCCGGTGAGTGGAGAACATTAACAATCGACAAGCTGCAAAGCAACCTGCAACATTTATTGCCATTTTGAAATGCTGTCATTTGCCGATGCGAAATGATTTCTTAATGGCGTAACGCCTTTTGTTGGATTTTCGCTGTCATAATTTTCATACACTTTGCGACTGTTTTAGTTGCATTGAAAATATTTTCCACCTAAAGTCGTCATCGCGGTCATCAGCGCCAACGGCGTCGTCGCCATCGTCGTTATTAGAAGGAAATTAGTTTTTGTTGGAGATGCACAAGCGTTTATTTTCATCTTTCACATTCAGCTTATGTGGCCGTTGTTGTTGGCATTCGGCTGTGCTGCTTGGAGAAGCGCGTAAAAGCGACGGCGAAGGCGTCTGGGAAGTGGGCGCAGGTGGAGGTGACGGAGGTTGCTCAGCGCTTGCCTCCGCATCGTCGTGTACACTGAGTGACATTGACATTTGATTGACATATGAATCATGGCGCGAAAATACGAACGCGCTTTTTTATGCTGTTTTCAATAATAACAAAAGAAAAGTGAAACGAAAAATGCGAGCTTGTGAGAAAATAAAAAGGTGTAGAGACTTGTTACGTTAGTTTCGGAAAATTTGGAACTGAATTGAAAGCAAGATTTTAGATTAGAACCGAGACAGGCGTGTCCAATTTAAGAAGTTTTTTGTTTTTGTTGACAACGATAAGTAGTTGCATAACATTTTGGACTTTGTTCTATGTCTTTAAGATTTCGAAAACCACAAATAAATTTCAAATGTCATCAAATTAATTTTATTACAACTCGACTATTATAAAATTCATTCTTTTTAAAATTAGTAAATCTTTTCTAGCAAACAAAATAGGTACATAGTTTTCGACTTTCTGAAATACAAAATAAATAAACTTTGAAAATGTGGTTTAAAATATTTTCGAATTACTTCTAAACATTCCATTGAGGATTCCTAAAACCGCTTTTGTTTCGTGCGAAAATTACTTTTTTGGTTTAAGTATAAACCATTTAGTGTTTTAGTGTCAGTAAATTTAAATTAATTATCATCTGAAATTTATTAGACATTTTCCTAGAAAGACTTTCATACAGCAATTCTAAATTTAATATTCAATTACATAATAAGTTTCCTATTTTCAACTTTTTAAACTGTTGAGCTATTAATCAACACTTTGGTTCGTTTATCATTTGCTTTGACGTTTGTTTCCCCACCCATGGTAGACTGCTTAGCGCTACTCAAAAGAGGTGACCTTAAAGTTATCACATTCAAAAATCTTAATTTTAGAAGCTATAAACTTTCAATACATCTGAGGCATCCATCTTTTCCATAACCTTTAATAGTTTAACTGAGACCACACTGGAATACAACTGGGCTGCTGAATAGAATCAATGAATGCAAGCTGATTTGGGTAATGAATGCAAACTGTCTTCTTCTTGAAATTATTTTCTTACTATTTTCTAAAATTCTTGAAATTAATATGGTAATTGCACAGTAGCTCACACCAACGATCGTCAATGCCCATCGGTCGTTCGCTTTCGCAACGTGGGCAGTGCAGCCGTTGAGCGCGTTTTCCAATTTATGACGGCACAATGTCGCACGCCCCAACAAGCTTTCAACCTTTTCTATTTGGCAGCGAGCTTATTTCTCATTTGCGTTAAATACAATACTTCACACACACACACACATCACAGTCACATACGCACACATGAGTAGCTACGCAATATTTTTTATATCATTTAAATTTCGTAATTTCGAATATCTCATTAAAAATGTTTATGTCGTATTTTTGCATGGGCACTGCTCATCCGCCGCAGACTCAATGGCAATTTAAATTCCTTCTTCCATTCGTATGGCAACTGTGCAATATACACAATTTTGTTCTGACTTTCTGCTTTCTCTTTTATTTGCTAACAGAAGGATAAAAATTTAGGGAAAATTTTGCACAAAATGTATGCGGTAGAATTCCTGAAATTCGCGCTGCAGTTGCGTTTCCTATAGTTGTTGTTGTGGTTATTTCTATTATTTCAAATCAATTTTGTTGTGCCGGACGACAAGAGAGCCAAATAGCCGATTGGTTATCGGGCACTGGCCACATCCTTCGCTGCAGGAAGATAGAAAACATTCGCGTTTTCGGTACAGGTCTCCCTCGTATAGCGCGGTACTTCTACAACGCGTTTTCGATATAACGCGATTTAAAACAAAACAATTTTGTTTCATTATGTTTTTTAATTTTTTAAATAAAGTATGAATTTTGGTTTTGAGTTGGAATGTACTTACATCTTTAATTTAGTACATATTTTATTTTGGAAAAAGCTTATTGGAACAACCCTAAAATTTATATGAAAGTTAAGTCTTCTATAACGCGAATCACATAACGCGGAATTTTCCTGGAACGTAACCACCGCGTTATACGAGGGACACCTGTATTTGATATGGTTGGGTGTGTGATATTTGATTCAAAGCAGTCAAACTATATTTCAGATACGCCCATAATGCTGTTGTAATTTTTAAAATTTTATCAGAACGATTCAGTGATTCAGCTTTGTATAAGACATTATTTTATTTTATTATTTTTTTATTATTTAAGCAAACCTTTATCCTTTTGTTCGAAACCACATTTAAAAAGGTGAATCTGTCAGCTCGAAAATGTGCGTCCCTTAAAAATATTATGTTTTAATTCACAGTTCGAGTCTCTTAGCAGGTTGTTGCCTTAACTTTGTATGTAGTAAACGTTGATGCGTTCGATTTGGCATCAGCTGACTCATAGGGATTTTTATAGGTTATGCACAGAAGCTGAAAAGTTGTGGTTTTCGATTGCACACACTCACAGGCACACGTAAACTATTCAAGACACAATTAAATAATGGCAAGCAATAAATAAAACGAAAGTAAATCATTGTTATTAGGCACACGGAACGTGTGCGGCGACTGCATAGAGTTGAGTGAATGGCGATGAGTGTGCGCGCAGAGTGCCAAAATTTTTACTAAGCCCATATTCTAAAATACAAGCATTTTTTGGCAGCCATCGCCTTTGCAAATTGTCATTTTAATTTCGAAATTTGTTGTTGGTCGTTTTTGCTGTTGTTTTTGTTGTTATTGCTGTTGATATTGTTGCAAAATTTCACATTGTCTGACACTTTTCGGCGCGCTGTGATATTTTTACTTCCGCCATTACTGTGGGCCACAATGCCGCCGCAGCGTGTACGATGGCCTAAAGGCAAATGCATGCAAATTCAATTAATTATGTGCGCGAATGCAGCACACAACAACAGCCGCAACAACAACAACAACGCCACAACGGGTGAGCGGTTTATGACGCGCGCACTATGCTGCCGCCGCTAACGGTCGCCAGGCGCTCTGACAGCCTCCTTAAATTATCAATAATCTAGCTTAAGTACGCGCAAGTCAGCGCGACATCTTATAGATGCGACAAAGCGATTCATTTTGTGTTATTTATGCTTAAAAGAGGCAAACAAATAACAATGCAAACGATTTTCGAAACTAATATAATGTATTTGTTCTTTGTCCTATTTTTGCTACTACACCCACACCCACACCCATACATACGCACTCATCGATGTGAACAGGTACAGAAGAGCATTCATCTACCTTTGACGGGTCTAGCATCGCCGCGTGTGTTGATGTGCAGCGCCTCCGTCGGCACCGAAGGCTCCGTCACGCTTCAGCTGCGCGACGCCAACTCCTCAGACTCGAATCAATCGTCGGCACCGACATCGCTCGAAAATGCCTTGACCATCGGCTATCCGGACCCGGAGATGTTGGCCGACGTTTTGGGCACATTGCAGACAGCCTGTAAGTATGCCATACGAAGTGTGTGTGTGTGTGTGTGTGCCTCTGCTCAAAGTTTGCCTTGTTGGACTATTTTTTGTAGCGCTCAAGAACAGCAACAGTACAATAACAACTACAACAGCAATCACAACAAGCAACAACAACAATTACATCAACAATAACAGCGTCATCAGCGTCAGTCACAGTCAGACGAGCAACACTGGCACCAGCAATAATAACAACATCAACAACAATAGTAGCAATGGCAGCAACAGTAGCCAAGCGGCCAGCAGCACCAGTCCCACCAGCACATCCATCGGCCGAAGCAACAGCAACAGCAACAGCAGCGGCAACAAAATCACAATAAGCCGCCGCAATCAGACGGCGCTCATTAAGGACAACGGCAAAGTCGCCGTGCAAACGGTCTCCACGTCAACGAACACCACCAACAAGACGACCAGCAGCTACGTGAAGAACTGCCTCATACGCAGCAGCAGTTGCAGCAGCACCAGCAACCTCGCCTCGCTGGCGCAAATAATGAGCAACAGCAGCACCAGCAGCTCCGCATCGCTACTCAACAGCAGCACGAACAGCAACAGCAACTGCAGCAGCAACAGCAACTTTAGCTCGAGCAGCAACGACAGCACAATCAGCCTAACCAGTTACAGCAACAACACCAGCGGAAACCATAAAAACGGCAGCAAACATGGCGCAAACGGCAGCGCGACGCTAAAGAAAAGTCGACCCAAACTCTCATCGCCAACACGCCACGGGCCGCAGCAGTGTCAGGTGAGTTCCGGCTGAAGCCGAGCCTGAAGCGAGCAGCAATGATTCTAAATAATTCTCAACAATGGCAATGACAGGCTGCGCTTTCCTGTAGCTAATTATTTTTTTTCATCAGACAATCAGATCAGACAAGCGCTGTAACTGTTGGCCAAAGTGCAAGGAAAATGACAAATCAAAACTGCCGACTGACAATGGCAACAACAAACAAAATTAATTTTCACTTTGCCTGTTCGGCTGGTTTTATTTGTTTTCAAACTGTTCCCGGCGCTGTCGAACATCCTCGCACGGCTTCTACTTAAAATATTTGCCACTTGCTACTTTCATCGTTGCGCGTACAGCTTTGTGTACACAGGCGTCTTGTACGAGTATGTACACACATGCACGGACATATAAATAATCATAAAAATTCCGCACTTGCATCGTAAAACATTTTCATTTCACTGTTGGCAAAGCAAACAAATTCACGAGTCGTTTAGTAAATTTACTACAATATTTTCGCTTGGCTTTGCTAATGTACTCACGTTGAAGTTGCCAATTTCCAACAGCGCGAAGGTAATAATGAACCATCGGTGCCGCAAAAACGCAACAACAACAAGCGCCACAATGCCCAAGCAAATGTTCTTTCAACGAACACTTTGGGCGCTCTGGGCGCTACGTCCTTCGGCTGTGTGGCCGTCTGTGCACTTGTGCCACTGTCAGTCTGTACACGTCTATTTGTTTGTCTATTTATCTGTCTGTCGGAAGTCTATTAAAAAGTGCGCTTGTCAATAAAATCGGCGTGGCCAGACGACTGGCCACTCAAAAGTCAATACTCTCCCGTCAAGCTTGCATCACTGGCCATGGCGAATGCTCAGCTTCCACGCGCTGCATTAAAACTTGCGCTACAAATTTTAGTGCTCTGTACTACATAATTATGAGTTTTCTAAAAAGTTGCTACTCTTTATGAAATGCACAGAAAAAATATTTGTGCCAGAAAGTAATCAAATTCACAAATTTGCTGGGGGATAAATTTCGGTAAACTTGAGTTAACTGAAATAAAAAAACAATTAGCTGAAGAAACCCTCACCAGCGGCCGTCACCAAAAGAGACTGTTCCTACTGTCTCAGATGTTGGCCTTTTTCTGTTAAGGGAACAGGTGCTGAAAGAAAAATTTGTATTCCATATTTTGGTTGCCTCAGACTTGCGGTCCAACTGACCCAAATATATGAAAATAACTATCCATCAAACTCGCTTTCTGTAATCTGGCTGATTAAACAACTAAAGACAGATACATTTATTTTCACTTTCCTGTTACTTGTGTGTTGAGATTATTTGCAGTCTTCATTTTGTTGGAAGCAGCACAAATGATGAATGATAATGCACTGATTTTCAGTCGTATCCATGTCATATGGCGCGTGATTCCTATACAATCGGTAATGATAAGTTATGTGAACCATCATAGATCTTTCAAAGTTTAGTATTTTCAGAATAGGCCTACAATTTTCCGTACTATTAATTTTTTATAATTATTTCAAATAACCTAAAATGCAATTTCGTAATTAATTACAATTATAATCAAACTAGTTGTCGGCTTTCAATCTTTTAACAAACAATTTCACTACGCCTTTCGGCACATATTTAATTCCGATTGAGTAAAATTTGTTTTAAACTGTTGAATGAATTAATGGTGATGAACCTCAGAAAGTTTAATGTATAAAAATACATTTTCAGAATTTGTTATGTTATGTTGTTTGTGCTATGAATTATATAAACAATATTCAAAACTCTCCACGAGTTATTTTAAAAATCATAAATCCTATTGAGAAAACAGTCGTTACTTTCGAGCACTTTCGAGCGTCAGTGTAGTCGAGTACGTAATTTGTACGTTTGCGTATGTTTTGATGAGCGCAATTAGTGAGCTCCAGCAAATAAACAAACTACGTACAATTTTGGCCGCAACACTTGTGCCAACTCATCGCCGATTTCAATTGCTCATACGCAATCGACCCACATAAATGCCTGACTTGGGGAAGTTTCGTTGCCGCCGCCCCTCGATGCTGTCTGCGCTCGGGCGATCATTTGCCACACGTGCGCTGCCGGCGTTCGCATTGATCGAATTGATGTTGTGATGACTTTGTTTTGTTGCTGTTTTCTCGCAGATTTGCAGCAAGATCTTTGGAAATGCATCGGCGCTGGCCAAGCACAAACTGACACATAGCGACGAGCGGAAGTACGTCTGTGCAATGTGCTCCAAGGCGTTCAAGCGACAAGATCACTTGTAAGTCTCACCAAACAAATGTCGCGCCATTTACGACCTGATTGATGACAATTTTCCGTTTCTGTTTGCTTTCATGCGGTGCCCGATCAAAGGAATGGTCACATGATGACACACCGCAACAAGAAGCCCTACGAGTGCAAAGCCGAGGGCTGTGGCAAGTCGTACTGCGATGCGCGCTCGCTGCGCCGCCACACCGAGAATCACCATTCGGGCATCATAGCACCACAGAACCAGACACTCTCGCCAACAGCGGGCACGCCCACCGGACTCAGCTTGTCGCCGGCGACAGCGAGCGGTGAGTGCAGCACAGCACCAGCTCTCTGTTCCCTTTCTCCCAATAACGACCCGTTATTTTCCGTTGAACACACAGGTGATGCCAGCTCGCCGGACGGCGCCACCTGCATACGCACCTACATCTCCACGGGCGGCACAGTAGTGGACGCTGCCACGGGCGTCACCTTGACCGAGGAGCAAATAAAGGCAATTAACTTGCCCATCAAGACTGGCGTTACGCTGCTCTCACCCACATCGTCATCGTCCGCCTCATCCGTTGGCGGCACATCGATACCGGCCACATCGCCCACAATTTCACTCACCGAAACGAATCTGGTGGAGGGCGGCGAGGGCTTGACGCGCGAACAACTTGACCTGATTAGCAAAATTATGCAGCAAACCAAGCAGACTAGCGCGCAGGTGACGGTCTCCTCTCCGACCAGCGTCAATTCGTACAAGGTGGACACGGGCGCGGCGACATCGTCCGCCAGCACGTCGCAGAATATGGCAAACGGTTTGCAGAGCAGGCCGCGCACTTGGAATATGCAACTGGTGAGTGCACCACAAGTTCCGCTTCGGAACAACACTTGTTTAACCCCGCATTGCGCCTTCGACTTGCAGCTGAACACCACGCAGAATGTTTCCATAACGGTGGATGAGGCGACCTCAGACGCCTCGTCGAGCACGGCAGCATCACCCATCGATACCAAAGACGACGATCTCAGCCAGCAGTTTGCGGCCGCCATCAATCCGCACCTATTGAACATAGTCAAGATCGATCAGAAACCGGTCGAGTGCAATTTGTGTCACCGCAAGTTCAAAAACATACCCGCCCTCAATGGGCACATGCGCTTGCACGGTGGCTACTTCAAGAAGGACCCCGAGGCGAAGAAGGCCGAAAAGAAGGAGTCGAGCGGGCCGCCATTGCAGACTGCGAGCATTGGCGTGCGGGCTCTAATCGAAGAGAAGATCATCAGCAAACGCAGCAAAGACCTAAATAAGGTTAGATCAAGAACGATAAAATATATAGTAGATAGTCGATTCGTTGGCTCTGCCAAAAGCTATCGTCAGCTCGAGCTTAACTAGCATTAAAGAACCTCGATGTTTTTTGTCTCTTTTCAGGGTGCCTTCGTAGTTCCTGCACCACCCGGAAGCGTAGCCAACACTACGACCATTAGACGATCGATTAGCGATCTAGAGAACTTTCTCAGTCCCAAATCCCAGAACGGCGGCAATGGTAGCATCACCAGCAGCAGCAGCGGCAACAACACCACTGCTGTTGGCGCTGCTCAGACAACCACACTGCTACCTGCCGCAACAACCATAAAGAGCGGCGTGGGCGGCGGCGGTAATGGCAGCGGCTTGAGCATACAGCAAATTGGTCTACCGCAGAGCATCGAAATATTCAGCACGAAACAGCAAAAGACAGTCAACAGCGTCAGCCTGAATGTGGGCATGGGCATCGGCGGCGCGCTGACCGCAAATTCAACGATATCTCCGTCAACGATGAAAACGATAGCAACGACAAACACAACGACAACCAAGAGCACATCAACCGATCCAAAGGACTCTACGCTAATTGAGCTACTGAAGCGTGGCACCCGCATCGCCGTTACTGCCAAAAAGCCACCGAATAGTACAAACAGCATCAGCAACAACAACAACATTCAAAGCGGCGGCATGACATCCCTAATTTCATCGCGTCAAATAATCACCAACAACAATCGGACCGTGATCATACCGTCGGATGTGCAAGTCCTGTCGAGCAAGGTGTCCAAGTGCAGCACAAGCACCTCGCGTGCCGCCACGCCGGCCAGCATTGCGATCACCGACACCACGCCGCTGTCGCTCACCATCGCGCAGAGTAGCGACGGCAGTAGCACCGGTGACGTGTACACGGTCACCTACAGCAGCGACACGGCCGGCCTCTTCGACGACGCCGAGGTGTACAACGTCACCGATACGGACATGCTGCTGCAGACCGTCGACTCAATGCAGCTGCTCAACGACGCGTCCGAGCAGCTGAAAAGCGAACATTCCGAACAACAATTCTCCGCAGTTACCGACAGCAACGGCAACAGCTGCATTCAAGCCGAAATCATCAAACTCGAAACCGATCCCAACGGCCAGCACCTGGCCGGCCAAATCATTAGCACGACTTCGCAAGCGGTAGGCTCCAGTTCAATGTCCACCCAGAGTTTGCCCACTTTCCAACAATTTCATTCCAAAGAGATCATCATGCAGAACAGCTCGCAAGTGCAGGCGGTGACGTGCATGCGCTCCAACGCGCTGACTCTGCCCACAGAACTGAAGCACCAACTGGGTGCCATGAGCTCGCCCATGAACTCGCCGCTGGCCTATCCCACGCCGCCATCCAGCCACGAGAATGTTACGCAGTCCTCGCCATATGTCGAGGACGGCCATCAGTATGCAGAGACGACGAATGCCTTCTTCAGCGACAAGTGCAACGCGAACTTCCTGACTCAAGGCGGCGAGATGACCTTCTTCAAGGCCACCACCATCAACAACACGCAACATGAACTCTCCGAGAACGAGAAAATACTGAAGTTGAAAAATGTGCTGGAGGAGACTGCTTTCGATTCGTCCATTAAAGTCGAGGATCTATTGAACGGCACAACGGACGATACGGAGTGCGATCTGCGCGAATTTGCCGAAACGAATCTGTCCTTTCTGGACGAGGATCAGGAGTTTCTGAACGACTCGCGCAACGCCACTTCACCGTTGCCTGAGTCGTTCTTCACCAGCGGCATCGGCTCGGCGGAGGAGGTGAAGGAGGTGCTGCGCGAGGTGCTGCCCGAGGAGAATATGACGCTGAATTGCGAAGAGCAGGGCGAAAACATTATCGACCTGTACTACTTGCCCGGCCTGGGACTGCAGTCGCAGATGATGCCAAACTCCGAGGATCCACTGCTGTCGTCATCGCCACGCGACTTCGGGCAACAGCGCGGTCAGCAGCAACTGTTGCAAACAACGCAGCCGGTTCAACAGTTGTCGCAGCAGATGCAGCAACAACAACAGCAGCACACCACTCAGCAGCTATTGTATACGCAGCAGCTGGGACAGCAGCAGCAGCAGCAGCTGGAGGAGCAGCAGCAGCAGCAGCACGAACAGCAGCAGCAACAACACGAGCTGCTGCAGCAGCAACAACAGCAAACCGCAGACAACTACGCGGCCAACGAGATCGTGGCGTCGCTGCAGACAATTGGCAACGCCGTAACCACCACCAACCCTACCGCACCACTGCACTACAACGTACAAAATCTACCGCAAGTACAAACCCAACCACAGTTTATTGAAACCACAACAATCCAGCACATGCACAGCCTGGACGCTGCCATGCTGCAACAACCCATCATCTACACCGGGTCCACCGACAAGGAAGAAATCCACATAGCCGCACAGCAAGCCGGTTGCATCAGCCTAATGCCCACCGGTAACGACAATAACAGCAACACGCTCACGGTGCGGACCATCAGCGAGGCCCTCACCGCCGACACGAACATCTACTTCACCAGCAATTCCAGCGCAGCGACGTCCCTCATGCCAGCCAACAATTCCAATTCCAACGCGAACGCATTAGCCGGCAGCAGTCGGGGCGGCACGACGGCTGCTGGCGCGGTAACGCTGCCACCGATGCCCGCGACCGTTATCTCCTCACTCCAGCCCCTCTCGAACCAAACGAATTCCATCCTGAAGCGACGGCTGCGCGCACACAATTCCAATGATTCTAGCAGTGCACACAATTATTCCAAGTACCACGCCCTCTCACCGTACCGCTCCAAGCTGCGCAAGCCGTCGCGCACGCACTACACGCCGGCGCCCATACTGAACCCCGACCGCAAGGGCGTTGGGCTCTACTGCAACGTGCGCAAGCAGCTCGGCACTGGGCTGATAACGTTTGACGCGTTCGACGACGACGACTTTGACGATCCGGTGGGCTTGGTGGACTGGTCGGACGAGTCGAAGGTAAACTTGGGTTCGACCTATCAAGCACAAATTCCGCCGTGCCGGCAACGCATCGGTACAGGCACGAACGCCCAGGTCGACGCCGACGGCAATGCGCCGGGTGACGCTTGCGACAGCAACATGAACAACAACAGCGACAGCTGCAACAGCAGCAGTAACGCGGATATCAAGTTCGAAGAGGTCGAGGAGACGGTGGGCGCCGATCAGATGTGGGATCCCAACGTGCAGACAGACGAGAAGATTCTGATGCGCTACATTGATCTGAGCAAATCGTCGGCGGTGCCGTTGGGCAGTCACTCGGAAGAGGTGGCTCTGCAGACGCTGCTGAAGGCTGAAGGCAACACGGCGGCGGCGGTGCTCACGTTGCTGCAGACGCAATCGAATGCATTCCAGATGAAGTGGACCGCCTACGAGCTGGAGATGTTCCTCAAGGGGCTGGAGAAGTACGGCAAAGACTTCAGTCGCATTGCTTCAGAGGTAAATTCTTGAATTGGGCGGTGCAGTTTGAGCGCCGAATGTTGACATTTCTGTGTGATTCATTGTAGTTGGGCACGAAAACGACGGGCGAGTGTGTGCAAATGTATTACTTCTGGAAGAAACTGTGCGTGGACTACAAGGTGTCGCATCTGAAGGCTGAAACGGTGACTGTCATACAGGCAAACGAGCTGAAGCCGTATGTGTGTGAGGTGCCCGACTGCTCAGCGGTAAGTAAAGCAGCATTTCAGTATATGTCCAGAAGTTGCTACAAGAGTTGGCACAACAAACATCACCGCATTAACATTTGTTGTGCAATGCTACACTGCGGGAAGAAATTCAAAGAATATTATTTTTTTTAATATTCACCTAAACTAATAAGAATGGATTGAATGGATTCTGAAAGTCATGAAACTAACCCCGAAAATATTCGGGGTTTATTTTCCGTTTGTTAAATAAATTTCTCACAAATTTCGTGATCCCAAATACACAAATTCAATATGCAATACAAATAAGTTTTGAATTTACGAACATGAAACGCCTCATTCTGTGCGAATTATCGCACTAATTCGAACGATTTCCAGGGTGACCCTCCTAATGCTTCAAGATGCCTCAAAATTTAATACATTTTCCCCGTCTTTCCCGCAGTGTAGCGCACATGTCGCTGCATAGCTTATCGCAATTGTCTTATCATCATATCTGTGAAATTTTATAGAGCTTCACCTCAAAAGCCGCTCTGCATGGCCACACCCGCATACACACGTACGGCAGAAATGCCAACAATCACCATCATCCAACAGCCACAGCGAACGCCCCAGCCAGCACCGCCACCTCCTCCACTGCGTACGCAACCACAACCGCATCCGCATCCGCCTCCTCCAGCAGCGCATGCGCCGCCCATTCGCAAACGTGTCACACCGCTAACGCGCACCAAAAAGACTCGAGCAGCAGCAGCGTCGCCGCCGCCGCCGCCGCCACCGCCGCTGCAGCCAACAAGGACATCGATTATCCGTGCAAGGTGTGCGGCAAGTAAGATCTCCCCTCTTCACGCCATTCAGCCATTATCGTAATTCTTGTACTTGTACACGTGTTCGTGTTCGTATCCGTATTACAACAACTCATGCCGGAGTTAGTGCCTATCTGATATGATTTCGTTTCCGTGACGACTGATTTGCGCACGCCAAACTGTTTCTCATTTGTTTTTCGTTTCATTTCGTTTGATTTCGTTTCGTGTCGACTTTAGTTTTGTTGCCGATTCACCTTGAGTGATCGCTGATCATGCTGCGTGTGTGTGCCGTGCAAAGTTCCTTTTATCGTTTCGTTTCGTCTGGTCTGGTGTCGTCTCGTTTCGTTTGGTTTCTGTTTGATTTCGATATGGATTCGGAGTCGGATTTGAAATTCCATTTGATTTGTGTAAGCATTTTCACCTCAGTTTTGTGGCCGTAGTTCTTCCATACAAGATTTCCTTATTTATTATTAATTTATGAGATAATAATATTGTTGTTATTGTTGTTGTATTGTATTGTTCCATGTTGCCAATGAATTAAACAATTAAATCAATAACTAACAAACCAACCAATCAAACGAACTTGAAACGTTGACAAATAACGTGCAAAAATAAACGGAATCAACAAAACGAAATAACGCAACTACCAAATTGTAACAATAAACCCCCCAAAAACAATCAAATAAACAATCAACTGAATAATGCGCAGCATTGCAAGCGACAAGTAGAAATGAGAGTTGAAACTCCAACCTGCGTACACAACGTATAACGACGCGCAAGCGTGTTGAAAGTGCTCGCTCGCTCAATTAAGCAGCAGCAGCAGCAACAGGCATGTCTCCTTGTGCGCCGTACGCAACCTACACGCAAAATTGTAAGTGATGTCGATTTCTTTGCTTTGTTTTTATTTCCCATTTCGATTTCTAACATACAGTAAATTCGTTTTCTATCACAAGCCTCAACAACTCTCCCTCTTCTGTTGCCAACACACAGTGCACACGTGTCCTTTAACACACACACACACACATACACCTTAACAGACAACATCTAAACACGAGAATAACACTTGAAAGTTTACAGACAGTCAATAGTTGGTTGGAAATATGTTGATCCTTCAGTTCAGTCAATTTACTATTATTAAAGAAATAAATAATTGAATTCCCATTGCAGCAACGGCTACTTTCTGCTCTGAAGAGCATTGACCGGCAAAATACTATCAATTAGAATGTCGTTTGTTACTCAACAATTCAAATACCCAGAATAACAAAGAAGCAATTCTAACCACTTGGCAACTTTGCACTGGCTTGTCTAATATGACTTGTATTGTTCTTGCTATCAATGAATCAATTGATATCAAATTAAAACTGCATATTGACTCACCGTTGAGTGAGGTCCCCAAGCTTGATATCAAATCACTGCTCACATTTTCTTTGACCAGCTTTTATTGCCCAAAGAACTCCATCTGGTGTCGCTAGGGAGGGTGAGTGGCCAATTCGACCAACCAACTTAAGGGGGGTTTCTACCTTGTGCGGTCAAAAAAATCGATTTTTTTTTTCATGCATTTTTGGATTAATACATGATTGTAGAATACGCTCCCAAAATTTGAAGTTGAAATCTTTCGAATTACGGAAGCAAATTTATCGAAACAGGTAGCGGTGTCGAGCGCGCCGAGCCGCTGAAGCAAAACTTTGAACGCGTTTTTCTCAAAACTACATTTTTTGACCACGAGTTGAGCAATAGCTACGAAATTTAAAACAGTCATTTATCAAGGTCTTAGCTATGGCACGAACTAGGATCTTCAAGAAATAATAATGTTTTCTCATTAAAAATAGAAATTTGTATTGAAAAAAGTAGGTACAAATTTAGTTTTTTAGTCAAAATCGCATATTTCCTTCATTTTTCATTTTTTTTTTAAATCCTAGTTCCAGCCATAGACAAAAGGATACAGAATAAGAAAAAATTTCATTTTTGTGTTTCAAGTCATCTCAAACAGCGGCAGGGCTTCCGCGAGTAAGGAAGTCCTGCCGCCATTGCTCGATGGCCCCCTCCCCCCCTTTGCATATTTTATCTTGAAACTTTTTTTACTTGTACAATAAACATATACCTACATCTGAAAACATTTTCCAGTGTTTATCTTAAAAACCTTCTCATAAAAAATTTTTCAAAAAAAAACATGTTTTCTCGGCCGCACAAGGTAGAAACCTGCCTTAACCTAACCTAAACTAATCTGCATATTGACTGATTCCTAACTCAACTGAACTCACTGACTCAGCTAGAACTGACTCAGCTAGAACTGACTCAGCTAGAACTGACTCAGCTAGAACTGACTCAGCTAGAACTGACTCAGCTAGACACCTGACGAATTGAATAGTTTTAACTCTTTTCCAAAAATTGTATCTGAAAGCAATGCACAGCGATTCATTTCATAGACGAAATTAAAAATAATTATAGTCTCAGAATTTAACGATTTTGATGTCATTTTAACCCATTGCTGCCGGGTACCAGTTCCGCCCATACGATTTTGATAAAATTTCATACACGACCTAGAAGTGCCCCAAAATGATCAGCTTTATATCTCTCCACGTTGCTGAGATATTCATTAGGTATTTTGTACCCATTACACAGCAATGGTAGCTTTGTTCCATACTTTGTGAAGTGACCAGCTAAACACGTGAACAAAAGTTGTATTTTTTACAGGTGAGTTAGGCAGATTTTTGTGAAGTTCTAAGGCCACTACGTTTCGCCACATTTTGCACCTCCGGAAAATTCACGATTTTTGGAGTCTGGTAACTCTAGCTAGATGGCGAAATTTTAGGGTGACCTTCACTAGGTTAAGGTAGTTCCATCTTTACCCTAACTATCCCTATCAATGGTTTTGAGAGATCTCAAACATTGACTTTTTTGTGGTTTTTAAAAAAAATAAATTTTCATGGTTAAAATTTTACCCATTAGGCAGCAATGGGTTAAAGGAAAACCCCAACTAAGAAAACCCAAAAAAATCTGTGCGAAAAATTATTTAGTATACGTGCAGGAGCTGCCCAAGGTCGAAACTTTTTTCACAAAAAAAATAACACATCTTTGTGTTTTTTAGTCTATTGAGTAAAAAAAAATCTTAAAAATACATGGATAGCAAGAAGTTATTAAAACTTTCAATGTAGATTAAGAATTGATGTGGGTATTTTTGCTTTTAATATTTTTTTCAAAATTTCCAAGGCTGAGGTTTCTACTTCACTTTTAATTTAAAATATTTTTCAAAATTAAAAATCTGAAAATTGGCAAAACTTTGAGGATAATATCTAAAAAGTATGTTCTTGGATTTTTATTTATTTTAAGAAGCATTCTTTCTGTGTCGAAAAATGTTAAAAAATCGTAAAAATACATGGATAGCAAAAAGTTAAGTTAAGAATTGATGTGGGTATTTTTGCTTCTAATATTTTTTCAAAATTTGCAAGGCTGAGGTTTCTACTTCACTTTTAATTTAAAATATTTTTCAAAATTAAAAATCTGAAAATTGGCAAAACTTAGAGGAAAATATCTAAAAAGTATGTTCTTGGATTTTTATTTATTTTAAGAAGCATTCTCTCTTTGCCGAAAAATGTTGACGTAGCTGATTAAATGTAAAATCTGAAAAATCTAGCCAACACGCTCGGCTATAGCTTAGAAAAAGTTACGAAAATTGCTAATTTAAGTCTCAGGCATTGCTAGACTACAAAAGTTTAAGAAAACAAAATGGAGATTTCACTTCAGCAGATCATGATTAACTAGCTTACGAAATTTTGTTTAAGAACATAAAACTCCTTCTAATTTTGTCCCGCGATTGTATGGAGTCCAGTCACCGTGCAATGGGGGAAAAATAGAGAAAATATTAAACTCATTAAACTTCATTGTAAGATTTCTAATCCCGGTCTAGACCTCATATTGAACGCCCAAACTCCACACCGCGCATCGTTTTTAAGAAAAAACCTCATCGCAAATACTTAAACTTTACACATTGGCAATGATTTTGCCACACGAACTTCTCATTTGAAAACTCACTTTTCGCATTTGAAAAGTTAAATGACAATTTGTCAGACCATCAATACAAGCGTCCCACATACATTTCAACTGTCAACAGCACTTTCACACTTTACGCATACAAACATTCCGATTTCTCTTTGTACATAACACACGTTTGATACGTTTTTGTTGCATTTAAGTTTCATGATTTCTTTGTACTTGACCTGCGTATAAACGCCATCCCAAAACAACAACAAATTACACCAACATTACGCAGATAAGTACCCTCTACATTGTCTACTATCGTAGTTCCTATGCGTCTTCTTGGCCTAACTACTTATATACATACCGCAAAAACGAAATACCAGAATCAAAAGAAAAACGTTGCTATTTCTACGTAAATTTGTGCATGCCAATTGACACGCTGCTGCCATTCTAACGCTGCCGCTATCCTTTCAACTGCACGCTATTTACTTACCGCTCAGCTTTTACTTTACTCTCCTTATCTTCCTTTCGTTAGCCGCTGTAGCGTCTCTTTGTTTCATGCCGCTTTAGAAATCTGCAATTGTTGTCAGCAGCGCGCGATGTGTTACTGCTACCGCAACAATCTAGACTAGTGCTGGCCGAACTAACAAATGACAATTACTAAATGGCCGATTCGTTGTTGTGCCTCTTGCTCTTCTTCTTCTTTTGCAGAGTTTTCAATAAGGTGAAGAGTCGCAGCGCGCATATGAAGACACATCGTGTGCAGGAAGCGGTCGACACCACCAACAACCACAACCACAACCAAATCCAAAATCAAAGTCAAACTCAAAATCCCAGCCACTCCCACAGCCAACAACAGAATCAGACTCAAAGTCAACAACAAAGCCACAATCAAGCACAGTCGACGCAGCAGCAGCAGTCAATACAACAGACGGCGTAGAATGCTGCCAGCGCAGTCCCAGTACAGCAGTTACCGAAACGAATGCCCCGCAGTCCAGTGCAGCCCTGAGTGAGTGAGTGAAGTAGCGAGAAACCAAAAGCCAACACAACCCAACCCAACTTTCAAATGTCACAATACAAACTGTTGTTGTCTACAGTAGCAGAAGCAGCAATAAAGATGTTAATTCTTAAGGCAACAAGAAGCAGCGCTAGCAGCAAGCACGAAGACACCCAAAACTAAAAAAACTACCCATATGCGCCAATTCATTTGCAATTGAATTTGACAATCGAAGTGTTATTTGAACATAACCTTAAAATTAATTAAAGTACTCGTAAATAGTTGCACACAGCCACCAATTCGTAAGTTGTAGTGCAGTGCGGAGTTATGTAGGAGTTATTATTGCAGTTATCATTGGAGCCATGTGCACATTTGGATATTTCAATTTCGTTTAAAATTACATCAAATTGAATTACATTAGTATTAAGTGCGTAATATTACTTGTAGTGCATTAAGCCAGAATGGAGGGAGCATGTGGATAAAGTAAAGCAGTGAACTCGCCGCTAAAACAAACAACCAGGCGTCGCTGTACAATGAGCAGAGTTCAATGAACGGAAAGCCGGAAGTTGGTGTTTAGGTCGAATTAAATTCGACATCTTCCCGCCCAAAATGCCGATGAAGGCGCTGTTTTGGAAGTACACTTATTTGTGAATGAAACACTTGTTTATGAATTGCAATTATCGCCGCAATACTGTGCCAAGTACTCGTATAATAGTTTTCCTGAGACTGCAGCAGACCTGCTACTCTCCGCAGCCGTTAGTGATTGTATTTAGTTTGCAATCGGTTTTGAATTTTCATACTGTACCACACATCCGACTGGCTATCGTCGCATGCAGTAACTGTGTTTTCTATTGCCACCGCTAGAGCAGTGTTGCCACCATTATTATATTAACTATAACTAAATTGCAAATGCTATGCCAGACACTACCGAGCGTCGTGCTGGCCAACAATACAATGACGACTTCTAATGACTACGATTAGTACTTTACTTATATTTACATACAAATACGTATTAAGAATTTTGAAATTATATATATGATTGTTGTTATAGTTGTATGATATTTGAGAGTAACTTATATAGTATATATATACACACTTGTCTTTCACTCTCTGTCTCTATCTCTCTCTCTCTATCCAACTCTATCCCGTGCCACTCTTGTACATAACTATATACACGCAGGCACACCTATGTATGTGTGCATGTGTGTATACGGCATGTGTAAATATAGCAGTATATACATAATTATTATGAAGCATAAACAAAAGAGAAACCATTTTAGACATCAAGTGATATTGAGTGAGATTAAAAGCGATTTTAGCCAACACCCAGTCCCCGTTCTCCTTTGCCTTCCGAATGTTGTCAAATTATTAGTACACGTTTCTTTATTCTCTTTGTTATCAAAGTTCAATTGCCAACGTTTGCGAACGAGTATCACTGCAAGTACATAACATAAAATACTTATATATTTGTATGTGTTTGGCCATAAGCGCCCAGTAACGGTTGATTTTGAATTAAGCAGTCAGTAGGTTTAGTTTAGCTGGTGAAGCAAATGAAATGCGCCAATTGAGCGCGAAACTTGTACATAGCAAATAGTTATAATCGAATGTTATTCAAAAGACACTACCACTAATTACGCATAACACATAAATGCATACATACACACGCACACAAATACCCACATACAGCGAACAAGTGATGAACGTGTAGTAGTTGCGTAGAATCCTACAACGGGCACTGCTCAGTGAGTTGAAAAATTTAGAATTCTCTTGTTTGTCCGAATAAATTCTCATACTTTGAATTTTAGTCTAATTTGAATTTTTGAAAAGTTTCTGTAATATTTAGAAGCCAAGGTAGAAGGAACTCAAACCTGATGCGGAGAAAGGCAAACACAGAAATTGGTCCTTTGTCTAGTCCCCCAAAACGTTACCGAAAGTCTATTTTTCTTTGTGCTTTGTCTACAGAAAACGGGCTCTCACCACGAGTCAACAGTTTCTTCTGCTTAGAGACGTAATCAATCGATATCATTGGTACAAAAGCGCAACTTTAATCACCTTCATGCCACTTTGTCATACAAATTGCTGAGGAAAGTTGTTTGTTAGCTAATTTAGCAAATTTATGACTTCCTTGATTCGTGCTTTTAACGAGAACACACTTGTCTCCTGCGTTTGTGATCATCCGACATTCGCATCGAACTACCTTTCCGCCAGTACTTCATAGTCCCAAGTCCAAAGTTTTGTTGCCTCACTTAACAGATTCATTTATTAACACTTAGTACATTCATTTGTACTTTTTGTATGATTTTCCAATTTGACCTACAAACTCGTTGAATGATTTTTAAGAAATATTTAGTTTCCTTTGACGACAGCAACAATAACAATGCAGTAATTCCGAAATCAACGAGAGCAGTGCAGTGCAAAAACTGCCTTCGATACCACCTAATGTGGCAGTGTGCTTAAAGCAACAACAACAAAACAATGTTACCACTTGAATTATAAAAAAAAAAACAAAATTGACAAACAACAAACAGACAGAAAATGATAACATGAACAAAAACAAAAAAGTACATCAACAACAAATATTTTACTCTTATCCGAATACAAGTGAAAACTATTAGCAATTTATATGGTTGTATTGTAGACATATACATACATATACATACATAATATTACAGCAAGACGAGTGTCAGTAAGCAGAACTACTACTACTACTACCAAATATTGCTGTCAAGCCAAACCAAATGAATATTGTAATAATTAACTATCGCCTAAGTGTAAGTGTGTTTGTAGCATTGTAAATCACAACTACCCATGGATTGTGTTTTATGGCACAGGCCGAGCAGTCGGCATTAATTTAGGTTAGCATTAACTGCTTGCATGCATACATATGTACACGTTCTGATATGTGTGAATGCATGTGTAGGAAAGTATTTGGTATTTTCATTTCTGATTTGAATGTCTTGCAGATGCTGTCAATAGGTGTTTTTGGTTTTGTTGTTAGTGGTTTTTTCTATTTACCTTAGAAGAGTTCGTTTAACGTAAACTTCCCATTAAACTTGCGCGGCAGCTCTACACACATGTGAGCCAATTTCACATGCAGAGACCTCACATGCGTACACCTGCCAAATTTTCAAGTTTTCATGTGCTGTCTCTCGCTCCTCGCTCTCTCTGCACAAGTTGCGAGATTGTCCTCACTACCAAAACCATACACACTACTGTACAACGCATTTTATTTTTCTGTCTACAAAGAAAAAAAATCGAAAAACTTTTTGCAAACAGAAAATGCAACAAAAATCATAAAAAAGTAAAAAACGAAAACCATAAAAATATGTGCCACAAACTTCTTCTTTCTAAAGGCCTTCAAGCGTAATTTTAAGTATTGTTAGTGAAAATATTAAAAAAAACTACAGTTAAACACTTGAATGACAACAATAACTAAGATGAATTAATGTATGAATGAAAACAAAGCCAAAAAGAAAAAAAACCGAAAAAGAAATCTAAACCAAAAACAGATTGTTCAGTTTTACTTTTAAGGTGTCAGTTTTTAATGAAAATGAAAGAGCAACATTTAAGATTAGCGAAAAAATATTATAAAGCGAGCATGAAGAAAATATTTAATGTTTTTGTTGCTTTTTATGAAAAGTTTCCTTAAGACAAGTCGCGAGGCAGTCGACCAAATGACTTGCAATCGAGCCTAGCAACAATTCATGAGATATATATATAAAATATAATACTTGAAATATTTAAAATATGATATTTAAAGTACATGTAAAGCAGTTTTTAATTCAAATTTATCTATAATTATAAAATGTTTGTTGTTTTGTTTGTTTGTTTGCTTGTTTCGTTTTTACTTGCCACCTTATGAATTTTATTGTTTTAAATATTGTTTGTTTATTGGATAATTAGGTGATTTTGCGAAGAAGAAAAAAATGCCAAATATGAATTAAATAGAAAAATTCAATTTTATCAAAAAATTAAATTTATCAAAAAATAAAAATGTATTTATTTGCAAATATTTATATTGAGTTGTTTTATTTTTAATTTGCACATTCTGTTTGAATTTTATTTTTAGTTTGAAAAAAATTCTTACATAGAAAATGACAATCGGATTACACATTCTTGGATAGGTTCCATTAAAAATTGTATTACGTAAACTATTCAGTTGTTGATTTTTTAAGTTTTAAGTTGGGCATTTCGACATTCGTGCTGAATTAAGTCAGCTATCAGCTGTAAGCTTATACGCTGACACCAGTGGCGCGCACAGGTTTCCATTTTGGGTGGGAAGGGTTTCCGTACACAACTTTTGAGTTCAATACCAGTTGAAACCATGTTTGCCTCGCAAAATGTTTGCAACTTACAGATAAATATTTGCGAGGGTTTTGAAACCCAAAACCGCCTTGCGTGCGTCACTGCCCGATTCATTGTTCAATGCCTCAAGTACTTACTGAATTGTCCATCATTGTCGAGTTACAAACTGCCACAAAAGATTTATAGATTCCTCCAGGCTTCTCGGCTTTGTGCGCGCTTTCTTCAGTTAATCACACGAAGAGACAATATCGCTTCAGCGAGACACAGTCTCCCTCTTTGTCATCGACCTCCAACTATCGCATCGAACACCTTTTTCGCCGAATCTTTTATCTAAACACTGTCCGCTAGTTAGATGAAGAATTTTGTTTGTCATATGTCAAATTATTAAATTAAAAATTATTAAATTAATGAAATTATTAGTTATTCGTATCAACTTATGTCTGAAAAGAGATCGCAAGTCAAATCTGTTCGGTTCTCGGTATTTTCCATAACCTTGAAGTATGAAACTTGGCCGAAGTGTCAGCTTATTATATTTCGCAAGGATTGGACACATTTGATAGATAATTTGTAGACATTGCTGCTATTTTACATTTAGCACAGCATCGCAGATGGAAGTTTGTTTAATACTCAATTTATCAAAGTTTATAAGGCAAAGCAGTCGCTCTCTGATTTAATTTAGTGTTTTAGTTGCCATTAAGCCGATAATAATAATTCTTGCTTAAGATTCGACACAAGCCTTGAATGATTGATGATTAGTTAGTTTGCACAGTTTCTGCTAAACATTTTCATGGCTCGAACATATTACAGACAGCAACGACAGGGCCACACGACTACAAGATGAAGTCGTCTTGAATCGTCGCTGTGTAGGCAATTACTTGATTACAACGAAAGCATACATCATATTTGCTTTCTTAGAATTCATCTAGTTATATTCAGTTTATCGTTCTAGATACAATCAATTTAAAACAAATGACAATGTGTAATCATTTTGACAACTAGTAAATTTTAACTGAACTACTAACTAACTTTGTAATTGTTGTTCAAAATATAGAGAAAAAGTAAGAAGAAAGCCGATTTAAAAGCAGTAATGCCAATTGATTTGGTTTTGCCGTCTACTAAGTAGAAATAATTCTAATAATTCTGGCAACAGCCACAATTTTGTTCAGTGGTCGTGTAGCTGTATAGTCGTCAATAAAATCGTTGCCATAAGAAAGTTCCGATTCTATATTTTAACAGATGTGATCTTGTCGCTGCTGTCGTCAATGTGTTCGGGGTATAAGGTTGGCAATAGCCACAACTATGTTCGGTGGTCGAGTGGCCGTGTAGTTGTCAATGTAATCGTCTCCATAAGAAAGATCTGATTCTATATGTTGACAGATGTGGTATTGCGCTGCTGTCGTCAATGTGTTCGCTCGAGTAGCCGTGTAGTCTCCACAAGAAGGTTGGCCTTCGTCAATGTGTTCGGGTCATCAGTGCGTTCGACAACTTTGGCTTCGTTCTAATTAAACCAACCCACAGTGATTCGTTCCATAGACAAAATTCAACAAATTTATAGTCTCAGAATTGAACGATTTTGATGTCATTTGAAAGGGAAAACTCCAACTAAGAAAACCCCAAAAAATCTGTGCAAAAAATTAATTAGTGTCTGTGCAAAAGCGGCTCAAAGTTTAAACTTTTTTCATAAAAAAATTTAAACACATATTTACTGTTTTTTAGTCTATTGAGTAAAAAAATTTTAAAAATACATGGTTACCAAGAAGTTGCTAAAACTTTCAATATAGAGTATTCACAAAAATATTTAAACACATATTTACTGTTTTTTAGTCTATTGAGTAAAAAAATTTTAAAAATACATGTTTACCAAGAAGTTGCTAAAACTTTCAATATAGAGTAAGAAATGATGTGGCCATTTTCGCTTTTAATGTTTTCCCAAAATTTACAAAGCTGAGGCTTTTCCTTCAGTTTGAATTCAAAATATTTTTCTAAATTAAAAATCTGAAAATTGGCAAACTTAGAAGAAAATATTTAACAAATATGTGAATTTTTGTGATTTTTATTTTTATTTTTTATTTTAAGAAGCATTCTTTCTTCGTCGGATAATGTAATTACATCCTCCGATATCTTCCGATTTCAGAAAATAATTATATTTTAATAGTGGTTTAAACACCTATTTTTCGACAAAATTTATTGTTTGCATCCCTAAAAGTATGCAATCAGCATGAAAAATTGAGAAAACTGCGAAAAAGTAAAAGATGCGTTTATTATTATCCTTTTTATTGCAAAACTAAAGGGTCCTAAGACAATTTCTGTTACTCTTTAGTATTATCAATGTTGACATTACCGATTAAATGTAAAATCTGAAAAATCTAGCCAACACACTCGTTGCTATAGCTCACCAAAAATGACGAAAATTGCGAATTTAAGTCTCAGGCAATGCTAAACTACAAAAGTTTAAGAAAAACAAAATAGAGATTTCATTATGAAGAACGGACCACTCCTTCTAATTTTGTCCCGCGGTTGTATGGAGTCGAATCACTATGCAACCATACAATTATGTTAGTACTTGACGCCAAGAGACAGTGAACCGCGTTGTCGGAATGTCGTTTCGTAAATTGTTTTCCTCTGTTTTTTGAGCGTTTTATTTGATTTTTTTTTCGGTTGTAGCGAATGATTTTGGTTTTGAATTTTGCCAATACGCATTAACGAAACTTTTCACAGAGAAAACCTTATCTCAATACTCTGCGTTGTGATTGTGTATTAAGTGTGTAAAAAGTAACAAACATTCTGTAAGATACAAATTGACTAAAGAGGAATTAGCAAACCAACTAAATATGTATATGCGATAGATGTATGTAATCATTTGTATACCTGCATGAGGCTGGGCGCGACACAGTGTTGCACTCGGCAGCGGCAAAACGTAATTTTCGTGTGAAAACGGGCATCTCAATTAACGTATTACCGAACACACGTGAAATTCGCACAACAGCAACAACAACCCAACTACATATGTATGTATGTATGAGTGTAAATACTTCAAGTGTTTTCCTTTATCTATGTAATATACATACATATATATGCAGCAGCGAGTGGAGCGAATGCCGGAAATACCGAGCAACATTCGCTCCCAGCTACACTAATGCACACGCGTAAACGAAGGATAATAACTCCTAAGACATATCAACACTTTTATTACCTACCCTTGCATTCGACTCTTTATTTTCGTATATTTTCTTGGGTATTTAGCATGTAAGGCGAATTTTAAAGGTACTCTTCAGCAAAATTACAAACAAACAAAAATGAATTATATATGAATAAAAGTGAGACGCAAACCTTGACAAGAACAAAATGAAAACTACACACTTGTATCTGTAGGGAAGCAACGTACTTTATTTCTTAAAATAATGACAAATTGAATAAATAAAAACTCAAAAATACCAGACAAACAACTCTCTCTACTCATAAGCTAAGCCCAGCACGTAAATGGAGAAATACAACCAAAAGCAAATAAGTAAGAAATAACTAAAAAAAACAAGCAGCAACAGCAGCAGCAAAAGAGCAAGCAAAATGTATAATTTTTCTAAAGTAAGTTTAACGTTTTAAAAAAATTACTGAGCAAACAAAAAACTAAACTACAGAAGTAAGCATTCAGTGTAAGCAGCAAAACAAAATTCGTATAAACGAAAACAAATTCGTAAGAGAAACGTTTTTAACTCTAAAACTTTTATAGTAAACTGTTAAAATTGTAGCATTGTGGCTCTACATAATTCCTTGTTGAAAAAGAAAAGAAAAGAAACGAAACGAAAACACAATTTAAGCAAAGAATGACACGAGAACGCATTACCTTAGGAACATACAAACAAGCAAGCAAACACTAACCATGGCTAATGGGTAAAGTGGGCATTTGGCGAGAAATGAAAAATACTTGAGATGGAAATATGCATAAGTAATTTTCATGGTTGTAAGCTGATGATCAAAATAGGCTAAAGTTGTAACTCTGATTTGAACCTGTGACATTTTCTACGCTCACCTCGTACATCCATCGACACACCTGCCATTCAACCTTCGAGCGATAAATCGACTGAATGCTATCGATATATCGACTTTTGTGATTTCCCTACTTGTCCCAACTTGTGCTCCACACTGCTTGAGTGTTGTTTTGTTTGTGTTTACTATTATTTAAAAAATTTTTTTGCAATTGATTTGCATTGTTTCAACGAATCTTTCTTAGAGAAACTTACTTTTACAACGAAACTTGCCAAAAATGAAAAAATGCATTTTAGAAAACTCCATTCATTTTCATTTATCATTTACACATAAAATTAATAGCAAAACAAAATTAAAAATTAAATTCAAATTAATAAACGATTTTTTTTAATTACATTTGCAAGTTTATAGTCATTTGTGGTGTTAAAAGGGATTTGAATCTTAAAATCAAAGCAATTTCTTATGTGAATGAACTTTTAATTTGAATTGGAAAAGCCATTACGATTAGCAGAAATTGCTAAAAATCATTAACCATTGTTGACCTCAGCTCACAGTTCTTCACGGTAGCCGAGTCTCAGTGGTGCCAAAAATAGTTCTTCCTGTGAAAATTTTCCACGGCACCTGTGACCATGGCTGCTTTAAGGTTGCTTCACAGCCTTGTCTCCTAAGTTAGGTTAGATTAGGTAGAAAATAGTGTATACGGCACGTATTGCATTTCCACTCGGAGGCCTAAGTGGCCCATTGTGAATCCCTTCTTAAATCGTTCTGGAGCAAATCAATCAATCTCAATGCGATATAAACCAGTTCGACCTCTTAACCCTCTCCGCTTCAGCTAAAAATATGGGGTGTCGTCCAATATATGAGACATTGTGTCGGAAAGGGTTAATAAAGCAGAACAGATCTGAGATTTCAACTTTTGCAGCGCAAGCCAGGTCCGCCAGGAGTTTTGCCCGCAGAGCCGGGCAGTAGCACAAGAAGTATTGTATCACTTCTATCACTTTCTCAGCTCCACAGCTTCTGCAGATATCGCTGGATGAGAGATGCCATGATTTGATTTGAGTGTCCAGTGATGACTCCAACGAGCTGCCTAATAGACGCTCGATTCAGTGACAGTACAAATCGTGCTTTCCTCAAGGAGATTGAGAGCCATAGTGCCCGGCAGATGCTACAATACAAAAGTTCTGCTGTGCCATGCGGACTTGATGCCATTTTAGCTCAACATGTCAATATTCAAAAACAGCTCAGATATCGGAGAAAGCACAGAGTTATCTACTTCGGTGGTGAGCTCTTTCTTGCTACTCTGTATTCGCTTATCGGAGGAGTGGGTTTATATGCGGGTGAAGGTCAACAATTCTTTTGGCGGCTGCTTTATCTGCTAGCAATGACAAGCCATAAGGTCACCATTAAACTGTAGATTTCGATTTCCATTAATGCTTAAATATTCCCACACACCACTTGGATGGTTATAGATAGTGCAGGCAAAAGTTTTGGATTGGACGGCAGTTATATAGTTATTTATATACCTACTGTTCTTTTTAATACAGTCCCATAGTTCAAAAAATTGCAAATACAATCCTCTAAATATGAACTCTACACAAAAACTTTTAAAGTCAGCGAATACGTAAAATCGAAGATTCAAATTCTATTTCCATAATGGAGAAAATTCAAATAAATGTTGATAAAATAAAAAAGTATTTCATTGATTTATTGAAAAATTTGTTCATGTAATCGAAACAAGCCACGAATTTTATTCAAGCAGAATCCATATAAGTAGTCAAACTTGATGTGCATTTCAGTATCCAAAATTAGTTAACTTTAAACTTATTATTTGTTTTATAGGAGGACTTGCAACTTGAATTTCTGTTATATTTATGTTAAGTCCTTAATGCTTATTTAAAGCTCTCACTCCTTTGTCCGCTACTTTGTACAAGTCATAGTTGTGATTAGACTATTTATCAAAGTTATTCAAGTTTAATATTTTATTTTATACATTTCTTGTAGTGAATTTCATTCTTCTATTCATTCCCCTTCAATGCATTGTGGGGATCTTTAATATAAAATGAATCACGAAGATATTCCCTCCAATAATTTTTAAAATTACATTTACTACACAAATTTCGCATATGTATGTGTGTGTGGCAAATTAGCAAAAGAATAATACAGTTGAATAGACGTTTACATTAAGATTACATTAAAATTAACATTTTAATTATATGAAATTATATTAAATTAGTGCATACAACAGAAACTCTAATTAATTGTCATTATTATTGTGCTCAGAACACTAAACAGTCATGGAAATGACTCATTACTAATAATGTGTTAGGCGAATAGAAAATCTTTAAAAGAAATGACATACTAAGAAAAACAATGAAAAATGATAAGTGTTGCGATGAAAAGCTAATTTCATAATTTACCTGTGCGAGTACTATTAAATATATATATATATATATGTGTGTGTGCGTGTGTGATGCGGAGTGAATGTGTCTTTGGATAATTGTGGAGTCTTTGATTTGATTTCTTTTTTGTTTAGTTGTTTACAATTTTCTAGAGAATTTTTTAGTCTGGTGTTTTTTTTTTTGTGTTTTTTTAAACGAGCCAACGCGCAGGGGCTTCCCCTAATAATAAGAATAAAGAGGTTAAGAGACAGAATGTTGGGTGAAGAATTTATGGACTCTTGTCTTGAACGCATCAAGATCATAGGTGGGGCGGGGAAAAATATCTGCAGGGAGATCATTCCATTCACCATCTTTCCATCTTTATAGTGCGTAGTGCGCTTGAATATGGTTTCATCGAGGAATACTCCAGTGGAGTGTTTGCAGTGGGTGGAGTGGGCGCCAGTGTTCGAACGGGGAATACCCGAAGTGATGACATCAAGGTGCTCATCTCCTCTGAATAATTACCGAAAAGGTATCTCTAAAATAAGGCCACGTATCGACAATGTTCCAAGGAGTCAATAAAGCTGGATGCCCTACTATCACCAACAAGTTTGATCGAAAGGTTTTGAACACGGTCCAGGAGCCCAAATAGGTGTTTGTAGCCCCTGCTCAGAGGTGCGAGTTGAGCTCAATTTTTCGTCGGTGTAAATCATGCGGAGATCTGACGAAGTGAAATACTTTTTGCACCGCTTTAGAAAGCCGAAGCACTTGGCTGCTTCTTTCGACACGCCAAAAATATGATGGTTTCCTTTAAAATCTTTCTTAATGAACAAGAGCTGCCTTTAGTGTTTAGAAACATTTTACTCAAAACATGGTTCTAGACCTGTAATTGGATTCACTTTCGGGGTTTTGGGTGTATTTAGCCATTGGAATTTTAAGAGAATTAACAGCAAAAATTAAACGAGAAAAGAACATGGTGTCGAGTATGTTCAGCGTGTTTGAAAAAATTCTATATATTATATATATGTACATGTGGAATAGGTTCTTGCTCACGAAGTCTTCGGGTACTTTTATTCATCGGCTATAAAATATCGTAACAACTTACCAATGCAAAACGATTAGTTTAGTTAAAATTGTCTACTGCAATGCAATAAGTATGATTCGAAAACATCGGACATAGTTAACCCTCAAATGCATGAATTATTTTTACGTTTGCTAAATAAACATAGGTTTTTCTTTTAAACACAGAAAACCACTGAAAAGTGAATTAAATATTAATAAACTATAAATATTAGCAAACAGATTTCGAATGTGGTTGTCGTTTCAAAATATTATATCAGGGTTTAATTTGAAGTTATACACAAATATGTTAGTGTGCCTAAAGGCATCAATATGCATTTGAGGGTTAAGACTTTGGTGCACATTGGATTAAGCTGCTTAGTAATGGAATGAAGCAGTACCTTTATTTGAAATGAAGATCGACAGAAAATCGCATAAATCATCTCTGTATTATTATTGAGCTACATGGTTCTCCAAACCTTCTACGAGGCGTGGCATTGTTCACCATAATGTATTGCATTTTCTCGGGTGTCGCACGCTCCTAATAAAAGAATTGAGATTCACCAATTACATAAATTGTTCTATATTTAGTGACAGTTGTGCCAATTTCATACCATACATTGAAAACATTGAATGGAAAATATTTACAAACGCGTTTGTTGGCATTCACTTGCCTAGACAGACAATACTCATTCGCTTACTTCTGCCTCATTGTTTGTCTTCCATTAAGTACTTCAAGCACCCCCTCCCCGTCCTCGTTTGTATTTTACTACTTATGTATGTACTAATGTTGTCGTTTCAATATTTTTCCTACGCACCTTCTCGTTTTCTTTACTCTCCTCATCATACACAATAATTTTATATCTTCATCGTGTGCTGCAGTTGTGTATGTGTGTGTATGTGTGAATGTTTGATTTGTATGGCAGCGTGTGAGTGTGTGTGCTTTTGTATGTGTACGTGTAATGTATTGTAATATAGATAAAATTCTCTCGGTTGTGCGCTTTTAAACTGAAAACGTTCTACTACGGAACCCTAAAGATACCACAGTTTCATTTAGTATTTAACTCTAAGTCTATGCGAAACAAATTTGCATTGTCTCTTACAGACTTTGTTAGGATAAACTTTGTTTGTTCACACACCTACCTACATATATATACATACATAGATACACGTTTTACATTGTGGCAATGTGTTGTTACTTCGCTATACACTTTTAGCGTAAAACCCAGAAGAAACAAACCAATTTTACCAGTTGACTTGAGTGCATTATGCAACCCAAGCATTGTAGCAGAAATTTCCAATTAAATTAGTTTTCCTTAGTTTCGTTCTCGTTTCGCGTGTCATATGACATCTAAAATATTGAAGCTACGCAATTTGTCAATAGCGCGTTAATTGTTTAACTGACTCCCACTGGCTGCAGCTGCCTCAATGGGAAAAGTCTGCTTTGTAAGGAAAACAAAGGTCCACACACATTTTGAATCGAATAAATTGAACAGCGAAGCCTGAGAACACTAAATGTCGGCTGAGAAGCCAGTGGAGCATGAAATATTTCCTCATGTTTTCCTTACCAAGAACTGTAGCTATCGAAGTGCAATCAATAATGTCTTCCTCTTTTTAAAGTTGATTGAAAATATATCTAGTTTCGTACTCATACCGTCTTGAGTGCTAGCAACTAACTCTTTTATTTAGGAAAATTAAATAGATTTTTCATGTGGATGTATTTATTTATTTTTTTGGGAAAACAAATATTACTACCTACCGACACTCATTCAATTATCGTGCATTATTTCTTTAGAGTACCAAACGCAAATTGCATATGTATTGTATATGTAAATGAGTTGAAAATTGAAAACCAAAAACAATTTGCTAATGAGGCAGCAGAATACACATTATTACGATATTTAAGAGAACAATTCAAATTATTCCATCATGTAAATCCTTTTCAAGTAATAAGAAAATAAAGTCAAATGAAACGAAAAAGAAAACAAAATTTTGTGGTTTTATGTATTTCGCTTATTTTGAACTTGGAGCATTGTAGGAGTTTGTATTCCTAGAGAGAACCAACAAGTAGGGAATGCTGAGCGTTAACACTGGAAAGACAGCAAGTTTTACACACCTACAAAGACTACATATTAACACTTCGTTCAATAATGTGTGTGACTGACACATAGATGGCGGCACTAATACTAAATCAATATTTTTTTCGAAATTGTGAACCTTTTTAGGCTTACTGTCAAAATTATATGTCAATCCGACCATTACTTTACAAGTTACAGTGCTTTAAGTGACACTACTTTTGAGTTTTCAAAAAAAATGAATTCAAAGCAATTCCGTGTGCTGATTCATCATTGTTTTTTAATGAAAAAAAATACTGTTCAATGCCAGGAATGGCTTGAAAAACATTATTCGGACTCTGCTCCATCAAAAAGAACCATTCGTAAGTGGTTTGCTAAATTCCGTACAAGCCATATGAGCACCGAAGACGATGAACGCAGTGGACGTCCAAAAGAGGCTGTTACGGACGAAAACATCAAAAAAATCCACAAAATGATTTTGGAAGATCGTAAATTGAGGTTGATTTGTATAGCTGACACTCTAAAGATATCAAAGGAACGTGTTGGTCATATCGTTCATGAATATTTGGGTATGCGAAAGCTATGTGCAAAGTGGGTGCCGCGCGAGCTCACAATCGACCAAAACCAGAACGTGTCGATGCTTCGAAGCAAAAAAAAAAATGGTACTGAAAAGTTGGAAGATCGCTATAATCGGTGTATCGCCCTCGATGGCAACTATGTTGATGAATAAAAACGAATTTTGGCAAAAAAATGTGTTTTAATTAGTTAGTCACACACATTATTGAACGAAGTGTTACATCCGCTGATATCTCGAAAAGTCCACATCGTATTTGACTAATTGTAATTGTTGAACCCTAATTGTAGAAGAAATTGTAGAACCCGATAAAAAATAAAAATCATCAAAGCAAAAGTTGATAGAAATACTAAAGAAAATAAAGATACAGTCGTGTCTGGGTATAGTGAACACCCTATATAGTGAACACCTCGATATAGTGAACACCCAAATTTTCACATGGAGCCTCTAAATCATGAAACAAATTTTGAAAGCAATTTCAAGCAAAAAGCAAAAAGTGTATTTTGAGCAAATAAAACGAGTTCTTGAACAAAAATGTTAACCTTGATATAGTGAACAACCTCAATACTGTGAACAGGCCTTGCAATAATTAGTTCACTATATCCAGACACGACTGTACTTAAAAATGAAAAACCGTCAAAATAACCGCAACGGTCTTTCTAGTGTTAATGCGACAAAATGATGCAGCACAAATGTTTTCTGAATAAATTTCGAGTACATTTAAGAGGTAACACCACTCTTAGATTTTGCAAAAATATAAAAGATTTTTTGTTTTTTGGTTTAAACTATACTACGGAGTTATAAAAACAATATCCAGTTGTTTCTTTAGTAAAAACAAACATGTTAACAGGTTCAATTCTTGGTTTTTTCACAGTGCCTTGGAGTGTTCGCAAAGCTTCAAACGCGTTTTTCTTGAAATCTGTTTTTGCAAATTGATAGATCGATTTGAAATTTTGACAATAGCTTCAGTTGTAGTAGTACGTTTTTTGATCTGATGGAACCTTTTCTTGTCATAAACGATTTACTGACAGTTTTTTGGCCAAGAATTGATTTAGAAAAAAACGCCTTCATACTACCAAAAGTAGTAGAGCATAGATTATAAAACATATTTTTTTTTTGTTTCAGGTCTTATAGATTACAAAAAATCTGTCCACCCGTTTGGCTGGAAAAAATAAATAATAATAAAAATAAAAATAAAAATAAGGCTACTTCAATGAATGACGATTCCCCCATCATTTTGAATAAAAATAATAATAAACACATTTTTTTCCACACTTCATTATGTGCTCAATATACACTTCGAAAATAAATCCACTTACTTTTTCCATAGTCGCTAAATAAATCGTTAAAGTGTGGCCTCTATTCCAAGTGGTGTTAACCCTTAAGACAAATTAACACTAGAAAGACCGCAAGTTTTCAATACCTACAAAGACTACATATCATCCGCTGATATCTCGAAAAGTACACATCAGATTTGGCTGAATTTTTAAAAGAAAAATATTAAACAAATATAATATTTTCCACGATAAAAAAGGTAAGAGCCACCAAAGCAAAAGTTGATAGAAATACTAAAGAAAATAATAATTAATAATTGACTGGCACGACAGCCCGCTTACGCGAGACTAAGGCCTAGCTTCCCGCAACCACCCGTGTTGTGCGTGTGAATTTGTACGCGGGTGGAAGGGACCTACAGTTTTATGCCAGTTCCGAACGGCAGGTTGGGAGCTTTTTCATAAGCAATAGAGAGAGATAAGAAAATACAGATATTTAAAAATGAAAAACGGTCTAAATTACCGCAATGGTCTTTCTAGTGTTAAAAATCGTCCATTGGAGCAATTCTTCTCAAAAAAAGTTCAACTAACATTTCACATACCTCGTTTCGGTTAGCGCTTAAAAATGAGAGAATGGTAGTTGGCATAGCAGTAGAGAATGTCGTCCGATTTATTGCAGCTTCAGAGTAGTTTCGATCTATTCAAAATAAAATACTGACAAAGAGTCTTGCCCCACCTTCAGGCATCACAATCTGCCCTGGAGATGTCTGCCTAAGTTCACCAACGCATGGTAAGTTACCTACTTAATCTAATCTATCCAACCCAAATAGTCGAAAGAATCATGTACCGCGATCACTCATACAAATGTCATAACAGTCGTTGAGTATTGTGTTGTCCTAATCGAATATAAAACAACATGTTTATTCTTTTAGTTTATTGCTTTGAGTACATAATTCTATATGTAATGTACGTGTGAAATAATTTATGTATACCTTTGGCAGAATATACAACAGCGGCAATACACAAAAGCTCAACAAATTCCTTAAAATGTCCTTTAAAACTGTTTTGCGTCACTTGCTTCAAAAGCTTTCACGAACTGCGAAGCATATAAATTAGTTCGAAACTAAACGAAAACTTGGCGTACACTGCTAAATAAAATTTGCACTCACAAAGCTTTCAATAGCAGAAGAAAGCTTTCAACAGCCACCAGGCAGTGTTGCATTTTAAACGCTCTTCACTTAGCTTTTTTGTGCACACTTTTAGGTTCGTTTTAGTTACAATTTTGCATTTAAAATAGCTTTAAAATCGTTTCACCAGTTCCAAAATACTTTGATTCTTTTGTATAAATTGTCGACCATTTCACATAACCCCACGCACTCATTAATTCTGCTTGCGTTTTGTTGCGCGCTTAAATTTTGCGCATGAAAAGTCTTAATTGGTTTCGTCAAACCGAGGTGGCAGGCATCACTGGTCGATGTCCTTCAGGAGCAAAAGCAGGCAAACGCAAACCTTTCGCTTTCGCAGCACTCAAGTGTTAGTGTGTTGTCGACCATCATACCTCCAAGTGTACAGCGTCCAGTATACGCGCCCGCAGTCGCATTCACAAAGTGGCATTGGCATTGGCATTGCAAGTGGCATACGGTTTGAAGGCATCATAGGTGCATTGCTTTTGGCATCCGTTCGACAGCGTTGGGACGAGAATTCGGCACAGTTTTCGCAGCGGCGCGAGCCAAGTGCGGTGCAATCAGTAGAAAGCGAACTCGACGAGCGCAGCGCATGAGCTGAAAGTGAATCTTGAAAGGTGGCCTGAAAAATCAGTACCCAGAAAGGATACCGGGCAGCGTACCCAAACCCGCTAAATTTCGAATACTTCGGACGGCATCGTCGGCGTCATCATCAGCATTGTCGTCGTCAGTTGCGGCCGGTGGTTCGCTTGGTGCCGCATTCAGTTCAGTAACCGGAAATCGGTCATAGAGAAAGTCAACGCTGCAGCGACATTGGAGAAATTGTTGCCCCGCGGCCAGATTCGGCCTGAAGGACTAACTTCGATTGCATTGTGCTTGGCGATTTCACTCGATTGGCGAGCGCTGACGTCGCGCCTCACCTCACCGCACCGCAACCGGCTGCACAACCTCAACGGCATTAACCGCAGTAGCAGTAGCGGCAGTCCTTGCTCCTCGTTCCTTCTGCCTGCGGCACGTAAACGGCTTCAAAATTAACTACTCAAAGTATCATCACAACGCTATGTCCTTGTCGGCCATAGCCAAGGTAATTCGCACCATTTTCCAATGTCAGACCAAACTTTGAATTCTATCTGCCATTGTGTCTGTAGCGGAGCGGGGGGGGCTATACACGCTGCAATTTAATTTTCAAACTCACTTTTTCATTTTCGTTTTTTTCGTGTGGAAATTCATTTGTGCAAAAACTCACTCATCCTTCTCTCACGCTGCCGGTGATGTCGGAGTGTGTGTGTGTGTGTGTGTGTGTGTGTGTGTATTGGTACGTCCAGCTTTTCGAATGTGCGCATGAGCGTGCCAACTCGAATCGCTCAAACGTACCTCGCTCTGTTGGCCCGCTCCACAGCCGCCAATGCACACTTCCATTTCACTTCGAATGCTATGCAAAAAATCCCTTGTGCAGGTTATGTCAGAGAGGGTACAGCGCGCAGTTGTGGTTGCCAACGCGAGCAGAAAACTTGCGCTGAAAAGCTTAACGGACACAACGAACAGCCCCTACGATTCGTGGAATGAAGATGTGGCAAAAATTAGGCGACAAATGAGAGATGGAAGTGTAAGCATTAGAAAACTATGGAAACTGATTCAAAAGGAACCCGAAGTTCAAGTTGAACTGAAACATTTTGCGAAAGACTTTCTACCAAAAGATCAAAGTTAAGCATTTCTACTAATGTTCTATTAACCCTTTCGCTATTTTGTTGCTATGGCAACATGCTACTTTGTGGACTTCTGCATCCTCTATGGTTGCAAGAATAAATTTTTTTGTTGGTCTTTAGAATAGTTTGAAGTTTTCGGAAAAATGCGAAATTGATAAACTGAATATTTAAGTTTAAAGAAGAGAAGTATATATGTTTTTTAATGGTATATCTTGACATAGTAAAGGAAGAAGAAGCAGAAAAAATTAGAGAACTTTTTAATTTGACGTTTTCTTTCAATTTCGATACTTTTTTTTAAATTTTGGCTGAAGTAAATGAAGAAATATTCAAATTTTCGTTATGCGTAAAAAGTTTTATGTTTAAGTAATTATTACAGCCACAACGATGTGGTTGCTCTCATAGAAAAACACTCTAAAATACAGGGTCCGAGTATAAAAATTAAACAATTAACAATTAAACAATAACCAGATTAATTTAAAATTGTAACTTTCCCCAGTAAAAACCTGTAGCGAAAGGGTCAATAAAAATTTATATAATACAACATTTAGTAAAATTTAGCTGAAGCAATGTTCTGATTGATTTCAAGCAGCAACCAATTCAATTCATTTAAAAGCCAATGCTGCCCACTTCATACCACATCTTACTACTTGTAACAAGTTACAATGTGACACGGTTTAGTAGCATATTCCTAACTTTGGCAACTCTGCCGGCACAGTTCCCTACAGCTGCTGCTGTTTTTAGTTGCTTGGCGCTTTATTGCACAATGTACGCGTACACCACACCCCTACCATCGACCCGCTTTCACCTCTCCCCGCACAGCACCCAGCCCAGCGTGCACCGCTCAAACTCTCGCCCGAGTCGTCTCAAACTCTGGGATTGGTGCGCCTCGCCAGCTCTCAGGTCGGAGTGCGGAAGCGGCAACTGGCGCTGCAGGAGCCAAACGCACACCAGCATTTCACTCACAACATATCCTTTAGGCTCACTATGCTGTACAGGACGCTTCGGCAGAGGTGAATGTCCTTGAATGGCAACATTGGGGCCAAGACGACGACCGCTCCCCATGAAATGCTGTTGTGCACATGCCGAGAGGTCAACGACCCGACCTTGTGCTACGACACACTTCAGCATATTTCTTGTGATTAAAAATGCGTTTGAGATTCGAATCATCATCGGTTGAACGTTTTTGGTGTTCATAACTTTGCATGGTGTCGTCATCATTATGGCCAATGGACGTCATAATTATGTTATGTTGCCAACATTCGCATGCTGTCAATCTGCGGTGCGGTGCTGTGGTGCGTTGACCTCTCGGAGAGCATACATACATACTTTGCCCGCATTTCCAATATCCATAGATACATCCTTTAATTTGCTTGTATGAGGCTGTATGTATGTATGTATGTATGTGTGTGTGAATGTATGTCGTGTAGTGGCACAAAACAATGGCACCTAATGTTTCCGGAAATGTAATGCGCCGTCATATTACCCACGAATTGGGTCTGAATTTCAGTTCAATGCTCAGAGAGGAATGATTGAGCAAGAAGTATTGTTAGGCAAAAAGAATAAGCACATTCTTGAATATGGCCTGAATAGAATCTGGTAGATGCTTATTAAAGAATGTCTGCATAAATTGCCTTCAAATTGTTCAGCACAAATTGTTCAGCACATTGTTGATTTTAATCACATTGACAATTTCAACAGCGACATTAAGTTCCTCATATTCAGAATAAAGGAGCCCAAGCACTTTCTCGCAATCAGAAGTGAGCACAACTTACGTACCTATTCACATTCACAAAACAACAGTGCAGTCTGTGGCACACCCACAAGGAGGATTTTGAGAGTTCAATTTTCGGAAATATCTGTTTGTTACAAAAATTGTGGGCGGCAAGTGTGATTTCGAATGGCTTTGGGCTCAAAAGATGTGTACGGAACCCCCCAAAATGAAATCCTGTGGGCACCACTGAGTGCAAAACCGTTGCTGGATGTTAAAGCATCTCGTCCAATGCTTCAAGTTACACATTTCCACTTTAATCGAAGAAAATTCTTTTATGATAAACAATGTTCAAATCGTTTCTCGCTTAAGGGCAATGAAAGGTAATAAGTATATTTTGATCTGACTTAATATGTGTTCGTACAACCGCTTTGTCGTTTAGTAAACAAAATACAATTTTGTGCTTGCAATATTTCGACTTTAAGGATGCTTGCTATTGAGTTAAGAATTTACTGTACATACATATTGTACATACATACATATATTTCATCTATCGATACACATTTTTAAATTTCCATACATATAATTGTTTGTCCTGACTGACTGACTGACTGATTAACCCTAATTCCCAGAATTTTAAAAGTAAGAAGTGAGACTGTCAGGCTTATATGAGCTAAATTATTGAAAACATTTGTTTAAAAAGGACAAAAACTGTCTAAAATGTAAAATTTATAAATGCAATGTAATCCATTAGAGGATTACATAAAATAATGGAATCGAAAATCTTTTGGATTTCTCACCATTTGAAATCTTTAGTGAGACTGTGGGGCTCACTTCAGGGAATTAGGGTTAATTATCGCCCAGACTAAACCGCTGAAACTACACAGATATGAAATTTAAACTGTAGATAACTACATCTTGAAAAATGAACCTCCGCTAAGACAAACAAAACATGGGTTAAGGTCTTGTATGAAAAACGCGATTTAATGGGCCTATTGATTTCAAATTTGTAAAACACTTCAAATAAAACATAATACGTGTACGACACGTATTTTTTATTTTTTTGAAAATCAAAATTTAACTACGAAGGCTACGATAAAACCATGAACCGATGGGCCTATTGACTTAAAACTTGGTGAAGATACTTGAAATCAAAAATTCTTTTGAAAATCAAAACTTAAAGGGGTGAACCAAGGGTTAAAAGTTTCTATGAAGAAATGCGATTTTTTAATCCTGACTTCAAACCTGGCGAAAGTATTTCAAATGTGAAATAATTCAATATGTTACATGTTTCTTATTTTTTCGAAAATCAAAATATGACGAGGTCAATGACGGGTTAAAACTTTATGTGGAGATATTGTGAAAAAACATGAATTAATGGACATATTGACTTCAAACTTGATGAAAGTACTTGGTGAGAAATAATTTGACACGTGTTTCTCATTTTTTCGAAATACGTAAATATCTGACGGGTCGACAATGGGTTAAGAGCTTCAAATGTGGTGAAAGTACTCTTGTTGAGAAATAATTTGACACGTGTTTTTCATTCTTTCGAAAATAAAAATCTGACGGGGTCAACGATGGATTAAGAGTTTGTATGAGGAAACATGATTTAATGCGCCAATTGGCTTCAAATGTAGTGAAAGCACTTCAAATGAGAAATAATTAGATACATATTTTTTCATAAAAATCTTTCGGGATCAAAAAAGCGTTAAGAAGGACTTGATTTATTGGCCCCATTGACTTTAAACTTGCGTGGAAAGCCGCGGGCCCTGTGCATTCATAATTTCACATTGAAACAAAATTTATACATTTTACAAATATACCTCAAGAGCAAACTTTCAAAGCGTTCGCCCTGTATGCAACACCTGTCAAAGACGCACCTTCGTGTATCAAAGTGAACTGCATTTTCAAAGCATACTTTTGAGCAACGCTTGCACTAAGCGCATAGCTGCCTCTGTCACTTTGTTATCACTTTTTTCATTTGCTCGACCAAAACAGCCACTTTGTTTACAATTTATGAGCAAAACCAGTGCGATGGGATTTTGTGTCGGGTGTTGCGCAGCGAGAACTTTCAGTAAAATTTTATTCATTGAATTAATCCAAGCAAAACAACAACTGGCGCGTTGATAACACGTTGCCGCACAAAAACCAGTTGCGCTTGCACGAATGTAGTCAACATTTCGATATCTGGTTGTGGAGCAGCTTTGTGCGCCATGCCAACATCTGAAATAGAGAACCGGCAACGTAGACGTAGATGCATAAATTAAGCGCTGAAAAATATTAAAAATACAACAGTGGAATTGTAGCACATTCGACTGCCAGAACATGAGTGTGTTTTGTTAGTGCACTGTACGAATTGACAGCGCTCGCATCAGCCCATTCCCGGCGCCTTACATATTCAATTCCCATCTGACTCTTTTAATTCAAACAAGTTGCGTTGCAAATGTCTACTAACGAGCCCAACGCTATTGCTTCTTCTTCCCCCGCACAGCCAATACTGTACTCGTATTGGCGCAGCTCGTGCTCCTGGCGCGTGCGCATCGCGCTCAACCTCAAGGAGATACCCTACGACATCAAGCCGATCAGCCTGATCAAGTCCGGCGGCGAGCAGCACTGCAATGAGTATCGCGAGGTGAATCCCATGGAGCAGGTGCCCTCCCTGCAGATAGGTGAGTTATCAACCACTGACGCGCATTCAGTGCACCATTCGACTACTTATATGCGTTCGTTTGTTGTTTCCACAGATGGTCACACGCTCATCGAATCGGTGGCCATCATGCACTACTTGGAGGAGACACGCCCGCAGCGCCCGCTGCTGCCGCAGGACGTGCACAAACGCGCCAAGGTTCGCGAGATCTGTGAGATCATCTGCTCCGGCATACAGCCGCTGCAGAACCTGATTGTGCTCATACACGTCGGCGAGGAGAAGAAGAAGGAGTGGGCCCAGCACTGGATAACTCGCGGCTTCCGCGCCGTCGAGAAGGTGCTGTCCACCTCGGCGGGCAAATACTGCGTGGGCGATGAGATATCCATGGCCGATTGCTGTCTGGTGCCGCAGGTCTTCAATGCCAGAAGGTGAGTCGAATCGAACTGCACCGTTGACTGAGTTGTTCACAAATTCGCTTCTCTGTTGCTTGCAGATTCCACGTGGACTTGCGTCCGTATCCGATCATTTTGCGCATTGATCGCGAGCTGGAGAGCAATCCCGCTTTTCGCGCAGCTCACCCCTCTAACCAACCGGATTGTCCACCGGAGCTGCCAAACAAATAGAATTTCCCGTCAACAACTGCAAAACGCCGCAAGACCAAAAAGTGATTGCAGTTCGCCAGCCGGGACGGTGGTTTTTGAAGCACAGCGGATGCGGCAGAAACGTTGTCGCTAACGAGACAATTGATAGCAGTTGAAGGCACCAAAATTCTAATTGAAAAATGGAATAAAAACAAGTGGACAAGGGAAGTAATGTTGATGTGATGGCAGTTGAAAACAGCATTTATAGGAACGTTCCAAGAAAATAAGACAACCACGCGAGAAATGCGCTCTTTGAGTAGCGGTCGTGTTTCTTTCATTTAATGATTTAACTATAAAATTTACACATAAACACACACACACACACACAACACACATCTACATATTTTGGAATGTAATGTAAATTGAAAGTCTTGGCTAAAAATTGTGAACGGTATCTAAAAGATAGAAATCTGTATTTTAATAGGACACACAAACTAATTTAGGCAATAAGCTTTATTTAAACTTTTTACATTGAAAATGAGCGCAAACATAAAGATGGATATAGATAGAAGAACAAAACGAAAATAAAACCAAACCAAACATACAACTGTACGAAGAGCAAAATTGTATTCAGGGATTTTTAAACAAAAACAAATTACCTACTATTATGTATAAGAAACAATTTCAACAAAACGCAAACGAAAACACAAACCGATGCTAACAACACAATCCAAAACTTAAGAAGAGTACAAAAGGCAATGGGGGAAATAAGTATGAAGGGATTTTCATAGATGTGCGCAAAACGTGGAAGAAGTACATACTATACATATTTAAACAAAATAAATAAAACTATTAAAGTAGCTGAAGAAAATCAAGAAACATAAAACATGGAAACTGAAGTAGTGTTGGAACAAATTACGCAGCGTGCACACGTAGTGGCAGAGGCTGTTGTATGCAATTGATGTATAGAAATTTTGCTAATTATAGACAGAAATATAGCGAAAGCAAATTAACTATTGTAGAATTTCAAGTGCAAGTCCTTTGATTTCGTTTCCCCACATTTTGGAGATAACTCCGCTGCACATTTTTTACGCATTGAAGTATTTAACACGTTAAACATTTAAGCAAATTTTTCTTGTAGACCCCAATAACTGATAAAACTTAAGGGAAAGTGATAACACAACTTCATATGTATCAGAGTTGAATTTGTTTAGTAGAGAAAAGGAACTTTGTTGCTTTTGATGTGTTTGATGTGTATGAGTTGTATTTAAAACGCAACTTGCGTCATATCTCGTTCTTGAGCAAACGTTTAAAACCATTGAAATTCCTGTCTTGTTTATTGCTCAAGCTGCTCCTTGCGTTCTTTGCTGTCCACACCTTCGATAGCAAACTAACTATTCTTACATTGTCACGTACCATTTGCATTTAATACGCAGCCGAAGGCAGTTTATGCTACAAAACCAAAATGCCCATAAATAAAAACAATTTGTATGTAACTACACTGTAAATGATTTGATATCAACTCTTCATTGCTTAAAAATCCTTAGCTTCGAATCGCCAATGCGCCCGTACTCGTACATAGATATTTGTCAATCAATATGCAATATGTATGTGTATGTGTTTGTCCAGTTTCTATACCACCAACGCATTTGATTGAGTCTGGATTGGGTAGCTTTTAGTGTGGGGAGAATGAAGAAAAGTATTGTAAGCGGCATCAATGCCACTACACACGATTTGGTAAAAAGTATATGATTGCTAAGAAATATTTTAAACAAAGCAAATAATCTGTAAACTTACTAATATTTCGATATACAAATAAAAAATAAACAATACATAAAATATTATGGATTCAGATTGGAACTTGGTATCCATCATGTATGCGCAGTGTGTCAGTAATTGTAAACAAAATACAAAAAGTAAAACAACCACTGTAGAATCGTTTGCTAATTTCATTTTCTCAAACAAATGTGTAAAACTTACAACTCAACAAAATACTAATAAAAGTAATTTTAATAAAAACTTGAACTTCAAATGATTTCAAAAGCGTTGAATTGATTTCCTTTATGCTTTCATTGAGATGTTCCTTAACCCTTCGCTACGAGTATATGCAATGTTAACTTTTCATAGATTTGGAAACTATTCGATTCAGCATTTTACAGTCATTCGACCGACCTAGGTTCGGCTACCCGTAGAAGCCAACACTAAAATATAGATAACGTGTGGGGAATGAAATACGAACAAATAAAAAAGTTAGCATAGAAAACAAGGTATACAACTCTCAAAAAAAATATATGTGCAAAAATTTAAACAATAATTATCTTTAACCAATAAGTACCACAAATCCATTTTTTGGGCATTTATCTTGGTAAAATGATGCTTACAGAACTACAACGTCGGCAACTGATTTGGAAATTTTGTGAAGAAAATCTCACTACGAAAAAGAATGAAGCTTTCCACCACTTTAAAAAGATAGGATTCAAAAAAACCTTCATCTATAAGACGATTTAGTTGCTCGAGAATAAAATAAGCATTGAAAGAAAAAAGGATCGGTGAAAAAAGGACTCTTTACAGGACATTGAAGTGCGTTCCTATTTGAAAATTGATATCGTTGGGCGAAGTGCTTAATCCTACGGACAATTGGCAAGGAAGTACGATGTTGACAAAAAAACTATCAGGAAATACGCCGAAAATAGACATAAAGCGCAAATTGAAAAAAAAAAGCGCCAGCTGTTACCAACAAGCAAGCAGCAGTTATCAAAACCCAGCAACGCCGATTTAAAAAAAAAATTTTTTCGTGCGGTTCGCCACACATCTGTGTGATGGATGATGAGTCATATTTTACGATTGAGGGGAATCAATGGGTACCAAAATATTATTTTGAGTCTTCTGACCACAAAGCGCCTGAAAAAGAAAAGCATATTGCAAAAACATAGCTTCCAGGGAAGGTTCTATTATGGCTGGCTATCAGCAAGCGCGGTATCAGTGAGCCAATATTTTTTAAAAGAGGTTTGGCTGTAAGTGCGCAAACTTACATGGACAAATATTTGCCAGCACTCCAAAAATTCATCAAAAAACATCATCGACGTGAACAAATTATATTTTGGCCCGATTTAGCGTCGTCACATTACGCTAAAGTAACATTAAACAATTTTAATAAGCGCAAAATTGAATTTGTACCGAAGGAGTTTAACCCCCAAATGTTTCACAATTAAGACCAATCGAAACTTTTTTAGGCAAACTTGAAAAGAAAGGTATATGCCAACAGATATCGCGCCAAAAATGTGGATTGCTTGATTTATAAAATCCGTAAAGTGCTAAAGAACATTAATACAAATGGAATTCAGAGGTCAATGAAGAAAGTTCCTCAGAATATACGGAAAGCGAGCCGCAATGGAGTAAATTTTTTTTGTAAATTAACTGAAGTGTCAAAGCTATTTAATAAACTGTAACCAAATCAAATAACTTGTATGTAACAGTTTATTACTGACATTTAAAATTTGTTCGTATTTCATTCCCCACACGTTAAAACCGATTTTCCTTTCGGTGGTAGCGATTTCAGCAGAATATAGCAAATTTCCGCAAAACTTCTTCCATAATACAGCAACTCAACAAAATTTCATTGTTACCATCAAAACTTAACAAGCAAAACGAATAATATGGCAAAAATGTTTTTCTTCACAGAAATTAAATCATGCAACGAAGGATTAAGCCCAGCAATTTTTGCATATTTTAGAAACAAGTATTTGATGATATTTGAGTAATTTATGGGTATTTGTTAACACACATAAATATAGTGGAGCGAGCAGAGAGAGAGAAAAGGCGCAAGGGATTAATAGACAAGTTTGATGTGATATCAAATGAAACAATTGCAAAAGAATCAGGCAATTAGAGAAAAGATTGTGAGATAAACGACACTGAAGCTGAAGGTGCCGATTCCATTCTTACCTGAGACAATTTTCAGTATTGTGTTATGGTAAAGTACCGAGCGGAGATAATTCGGTGGTCAGAAGCGAGAAGCACTAAAATCGAACTAAGAACACTTTGAGTTTAGGGTGCTACAGCTATAAGTGTGGTAGGTACTTATATCACATTCCTTTCAACTGTTCTGCTCATAATAAAACTAATGAAATTAAGTGATTGTTGCATTTTGCCATAAAATGTGTATCCAGAGGAACGAAATCATTAACAGCAGCTGTCTATATTTGCTTGTATTGTTAGTCCTGACTGACTGATTGATGGACTGACTGGATCATCACCGCCAGCCCAAACCGCTGAAGCCATAAACATGAAATTTTAAATAATAAAATTTAAAAAAATAAAAAAACACCTCCGCTAAAACGGATTTTTTTATGTTCGGGGTCTGAAAGGGCAAAACATGGGTTAAAGTGTTGTATGTAGAAATGTAATTTAATGGGCCTATACTCCAAATCCAAAATAATTCGGCAAATCAAAATTTAACGATGTCAACAATGATTTAAGGTTCGTCTACGGGAAGACTACGAAAAAAAACATGAACCGATGACTTCATTGACTTCAAAATTGATGAAAACACTTAAAAACAAAAATAATAAAACGTTGTGAACTAAGCAATAAAAGTTTGTGTGAAGAAATATGGGTTTTTATGCCTTTTGACTTCAAAATTGGTGAAGGAACTCTTAGTGAGAAATAATGTGTTTTGTGAGATATGTGTTTTTCATTTTTTTCTAAATTGAACGGGGTGAACGAAGAATTAAAAGTTTGCATTGAGGGGCATGATTTAATGAGTTTCTTAACCCTTTCGCTATTTTTTTCCATATGGTAACATGCTACTTTGTGGACGTCTGCATCCTCTATGGTTGCAAGAATACATGTTTTTGTTGGTCTTTAGAATAGTTTGAAGTTTTAGGAAAAATACGGAATTAATAAACTGAATATTTAAGGCAGAAGAAGCAGAAAAATTAGAAAACTTTTTAATTTGATTTTCTTTCAATTTAGATACTTTTTTTATAATTTTGGCTGAAGTAAATGAAGAAATATTCAAATTTTCGTTATGCGTAAAAAGTTTTATGTTTAAGTCATTCTTACAGCCACAACGATGTGGTTGCTCTCATAGAAAAACACTATAAAATACAGGGTCCGAGTCTAAAAATGAAAAATTTCGTATGGAATGTTGCTAATATAACCACATAGAAGCCTAAGACGTAAATTTTAAAATTTTAACTTTCCCCCAGTAAAAACCTGTAGCGAAAGGGTTAACCTCAAATATGGGGAAAGCACTTCAAATGAGAAATAACACAGAGCAACAAAATCGACATTATTTTTTTTTTCTGAAATCAAACTATACTTTTCTAAAGGATTTTTGGACACTGATCACAACTGCGTACTTAGTTTTTTGATTGTTTGAGCGGCTTAGGAAATATTGATGGTTTTCCTTGGAGGGCGTTTTACATGTTTTTTGACCATTACATGCATGTAGCTCCTACAAACCTGAAGTCTTAAATGCCATTTTTTTAACATAGATTAACAATATTCCAACTATGTATTTACAATTTAAAACGTTAAAATCGGTTCAAATTTGCAAGAGTTATTCATTAGCAAAGTCAAATTTTCAGTTACTTTGCAAGATTGCGAATACACAAAAGCATGTTGCTTACAAAAAATATATATTACCATACAGTGAAAGAAGAATGTTGGGGCTTTCAATTAAAAAAGAAATTGTTGAAATACGATGTTTGTAATAGAAAATGTGTACAAATATGTATGTTCTCCATTCATAAATTCAGCAACAAAAGCAAGGATTTACTTTTTAACTATAATATTGGAGCACAATTTTAGGCAACAGTATAAAAATGCTCACATTCAACAAATGCCGTCAATTCATAAAATTTTCAGCTTTCGAATTTTGAATTTTTTATCCCTAAAAATATGTCGCAATGAAATATGGAAAAACAGCAAGTAGTTTGCTAAGTGTGTGTGGTTGAAATTTTTACTTGTGTGATGTAACTCTTTTTAGAATAGCTCCTACAGTAATGAACCAATTCAAATTTTGTTAATGCCCTTGAAAAGACAAATATTGACGCTTGCGAAAATACTTTAGATACTTTCGTCAATGACGCGAAGAGCATTAGAAGATTTCAATACAAACACGTGTTCAGAAGGTGAAGTCGCATTTACACTGTAATGAGTATAGGCCGAGAATGGCACATACAACACAAAAAATCTGTTCTATAAGTTTAAGTTACAACCTTACACTATACATTACACACTAACTTCTAATTGAAAATTGCAACCCCGAATTTAAATGAATTCTTATAAAAAATTCGCGAAAATTGAACTTTGAAGAGCCATAGCCGTGTTAACTCTTGACCAATCGAAATCGACTATGGTCAAAATTATAGCTTGAGGATTCGTTCTTGTGTCATAAAAAAATTATCGTGTTTTTCAACATATTATAAATGCAATACAAATTCAAAGATGAAAAATCGTGAAAAACACCTCCTAGCAAAAACCACCAATAACTTAGAAACCGCTCAAACAATCAAAAAACTAAGTACGCAGTTGTGATCAGCGTCCAAAAATCCTTTAGAAAAGGTTTACTAGAACTCGGAAAAATTTTGGCTGTTGCTCAGTGTAATTAGTTAAATATTTTTTCATAAAACAGGGTCAACAAAGGGTTAAGAGAAACTTGATCTATTGGGTCCATTGACTTCAAACTTGCATGCAAAACTGCCGGGCTCTGCTAGTATTGTATATTATTTATTTTACATCATCGTATGTGCACCCTGTGTATTTAAAACAGCATTTTCGAAGCATACTTTCGGGTGTCGTTTTTTGCAATCACTATTCATTCCTTTAATCTCATAGTTGCCTTTGGTGTGCTTTTATCAGTTTTTGTAGTTTCCCAGGCCGGTTTTTTGTTTACAGTTTGTGAGTGGCCCAAGTGTGATAAGATTTGCAGCTGACACTGGGTGAAACAAAGGGCGTCGGATCCTCAAAGAAAGCGTTTACAACAACGAAAAGTTGATAAAGTGTTTATGTGCGAAAAGTTGATACCTCTTTGTCAAGCCATTCCACATAAACCATAATCTTTGCCGACAATACCAAAATCGAAGAAATACATCTGTAAACAAAAAGATGAGCGTGTTAAGCGGCCGCCAGCTACTTCAGTATGCAGTACGGAGCAGCCACGTCAAGATCAACCAATCCGCTGCATCATACAAACTCAAGCAGGACTTTAATATAGTTTTGAAGAGCAATTCGCACAAGTTGGCTGCACAAATGTCGACTATGGGGGCTTCCACGAGCTCTGCCTCGTCCTTTGCACAGCCAGTGCTGTACTCGTTTTGGCACAGTTCGTGCGCCTTCCGCGTGCGCATTGCACTCAACTTCAAGGAGATACCATACGACATGAAAACGATCAACATATTGAAGGCGGCTGAACATCTAAGCGATGAGTATCGCAAAGTGAATCCAATGGCACAGGTGCCCGCTCTTCTTATAGGTATTTATTTAAAAGGAAAAGTGCATATTTATTCAAATAATTACAGGTTTTTTTTCGCAACAACAGATGGCCACACACTCATCGAATCGTTGGCCATCATGCACTACTTGGAGGAGACACGCCCACAGCGTGCGCTACTGCCGCAGGATGCGTACAAGCGCGCCAAGGTGCGCGAGATCTGTGAGACAATCTGTTCCGGCATACAGCCGCTACAAAATACATTAACGCTAATTCGAGTTGGTGAGGAGAAGAAGGAGGAGTGGTTGCAGTACTGGATAACACGCGGCTTCAGTGCCATTGAGAAGATGTTGTCCACCTCGGCGGGCAAATACTGTGTGGGCGATGAGATATCCATGGCCGATTGCTGTCTAGTGCCGCAGGTCTTCAATGCCAGAAGGTGAGTCAAGTCAAGTGACACTGTTGACTGGGTTGCCCAGCAACTTACTTCTATCTTGTTTGCAGATACCGTATTGACTTGAGTCCGTATCCGACTATCGTGCGAATTGATCGCGAGCTGGAAAGCAATTCCGCTTTTCGCGCAGCCAACCCATTTAACCAACCAGATTGTCCAAAGAAGTAGCTGAAGTACTTTAACTTCCCGTCAACAGCTGCAAAACGGATATAAAAGTGATTGCAGTTCGGTATCTGTTAAAGCAAAGCTAAGGCGGCAAAAAAGTACGTTGCTATCGAAACAATTGAAAGCAGTTGAAGGCTCCGAAGGGCAGGAATGACGGACTGAATGAAAATTGGATGCAGGAGAAACGATAAAGAACAGCGTTACCTTGTTTGAGGATTCAATTCAGTTCAACTATTTTTATATTATTGCGTATCATTTGCTTTTAATTAGTGAGTAAGCAATTTGTGTTACTAATAAATGCACAAGTTTCGGTTTATTTTATGCACACAATTTTAAATTAAATTTTGAGTAAGAAAAACTGTTGAATTGGTTGGTTGGTTGGTTTTTCTCAAATCAGTCTTTTAAGTTTAAAATTAATATTACATTTAAGTGGTTATCTTCAGTCTGTGCGTTCTAGTCTGTGAGGGCTAAGCGAAGTGGGTGAATGAATAAATAAATTAAAGTTTCAACTCATCAAATTATTAAAAACAAAAAGTAATTTTAAGAAAAATTTTAACTTTAATTTACTTTATATGCATTGCACTGACTTGCTGTTGAGCTAAACATACGGCGAGAAAATTTAAAGCAGGTCTGCTATCGACTAAAGATTTGTATGTCCAATTGAGCAAATACATATTGCTGTGATTAGCATAATTAAAAAGGCTGGAGGTACCAGTTGGAACTGGGGTATACGTATTAGTGTCCGACCGAAGGTGGATTTTTGGCCAAAGCCGAAGCAGAATATTCGCCATAACTAAAATATTAGGCCGAAGGCCAAGACTAATAAAAATCGTTTAAGGAAAAAACTGGTAAAATTTAAGTAGCTTTTTTTATTTCATTTCTTTTCTCCACTTAAGAATTAACAAAATACATATACATATAAACATATATATATATACATATATTATATATATTAGTAAACAAAAATCAAAAACAATCTTGCAGTTCACTTTCTAACAAAAATAAAAAAACTTAACAATTCAATTGACATTAATACCTGATCAGAGATCACTTTTATTAATCGCAATCTTGATGTCCGAAATATCGATAACGTTCGGTTATTTTAGCCGAAGCCGAAGATTTAAAATTTGCCGAGTAAGCCGAATACCAAAGCCAAAGACGAATATTCAGTCGGACAGTAAATACTTACCGTAGAAATTGCTGTCAACATATCAATGAGAAGTTGACAAGGAATTCGTCCACCTTGATGATGTCAGCGTGGAGATGAAGCGAAGGATTATTCTTGCTCATTACTACGGTCTCGGTAGGTAGGTCTGGACGTTTATTCTTTCCGGACTGGACACTGTGGCGTAACAACATAGCGAACCTTGAGGTGTTCGAGAGAAAGCTGCTTCACAAATCTTCGGCTCTTTTGTTTGTATTGGCGCTAACTATCAAATACGAACCAACAAGGTGCTGTAAGAATTGTTCAAAGACATGGACAGCGAGTCAACCAACATGTCTCCCGTATGGGCAATGAAGCTTCGGCGAAAAAGATGTTTGACTCAGTAGTTGGTGGTAGAGGGAGAAGTAGCAGAAGAGGGTCACGCAAAGCAGAGGCCCCCTAGCGCCTCTTTTTTTGTGGCAGACCGTACCCCAATAATGGGTTGTTGTGGTCAGTAAGTAAGTAAGTGAATGCTCCCATAATTGCCCAACATTTATAATGAAACATTTTGCATATAATGGATTTGTTGTTATTTCCGTTTTATTCACTTTATTCATATATATAATTAATAATTTCTTTTATATAATTTATATATTTACCATAATTATTTATTTTATTTTAAAATTATGTATATAAGTACGTGTATATATATTATATATATATATATATATATAGATATATATATATATTTAACAAATTACATACTCTCCTTTGCAATATACGCGAGAATTACATAACATCTCACTATCATCAGCTTCAATACATATAATCGTCATCACCAACGGAATCGTCGTTACCAACGTTGTTATCGTCTCTAGCGCGATCATGCGTCCGCTTTAAGATATCTTCGCTATCCATACTAATTATCTAACATTAACATTATCAGCAATGTCAATCATGAGTCACATCGTTATGCTTAATCTAAAAAAAAAACAAAAAATGGTATCTCTGCTGCTGCGCACTCACGGAAAGTTATCAGAAGTTCTTAGTTTGATCTCTCGAAATGTGTTTTTTGTTTTAGTTTATAATTTTATTTAAATTGTTTTCGTTTCGACCAAAGCAGTTCAAGGATTAATTGTTTGATGTTTTCCTTTTTCTTATACTTTGTTATTGTTTTGTTTAGATGTTTAGTTAAAAGATGCGCAGCAGACGCTGGCTGCTTTGTTCCTATTAAAGGTCCTGTGAAACATTCAAACCTATAATCGGTTTCGTGATTTTCCTTGAATACTTAGTAGGGCGCTGCTACTGCTTGCAATGAAACTTCGTGTTGAGTGTTTACGCTAATGAAATTTATTGGGAATTGGTAATCTAACTGCTTTTTGCTGTCTCGCGTCGATTTTCGTTTCAATTTGCTATAACTTCACTAGAGTTACGAAATTATAATTCAGAATTGTACGATAAGAAAATGCTAAGAGATTTTGCGCTAAAAATTTCGCTATTAAAAATTTCCATACAATGAATTTGTTAATAATAGGTTTTGCGTAAAATTGTTATGCTTATTGAAATTGAAGTTTCAATTTGTGTAAAGAAACGAAATGTCTACAACAAATGCGACTTGCACCGCGCCCCAAACTTTCGCGCCGGACTTGGCAGCGTCGCTGCGATTGCGTTGGCAGCACTCATCCCGCCACAGCTTCGCTCCAATGCCATCGGACGCCTCAGCCTGTGCAATTGGTGTCCTTCAAATTTTCGTGGCTTGCATTTGACCGGAAATCGGGAGTCGCGCTTTTCATTCGCTTCGAGTAAAGTCGATTTGCTTGTATAACTTGCTCTATGGTTTCTTTTGTTTTACTTTAATACCTATGTTTTTGTTCATTTCATTGTTTCGTTTCGCGCCATATTCTGTTTCATTATTCATTTCATTCCGCAACTTTGTAGTCAAGACGGCATTTTGTTGCTAATTTGTTAGCTTTATGTACGTTTATGGATTCTATGTTAAATTTTACTTGTAATCTGTTTTGATAATCGCAATTTCTAATCTAATAAAAAGTACACCTTCATGCATTTAAACGCTCTCATTTTATGGCGTTGTTGTTCTTGTTGTTTTTGTTCGTTTATTGAACTCTCGAATTGTGATTAATTATTTCTTGCTTTGTTCTATTTGTATGTCTTTCTGCGTTTTTGTTGTTGTCGTTCGACTTCATGTCACAAGTTGCAAGTGATGCTGTATTCAGCTTTTGCTCTTTGTTCATTCTGTTTTTGTTTTTTAGTATCACAGTCAAATCATAAAAGATTTAAGTACTTTTATTTTTTGCATGAACTTTTCACGATTTGGAAAATATGTATGTATCTCGTTCGCCTTCGCTCCAATGTAACGTTGCTCGTATGAACTGGTATGAGTTTAAGTTTGATCTGTTTAGGTGTGCAGGCGTTTTGGCGCTCGCAGCGTTTCGATGGCGCAGACATGGACCGGCACTGGGCAAACAATTAGCTCAACAAATCGTCGCCTCAGAAAACGAATATCGTATGTTTCATTAAGCCTAGCAGGACATACGACACTTGTTTTCACAGGCGACGAAAAAACTAACAATAACTTTTATAGGTGAAAGTACGCTGTGACTACTGAAACTCGACTCAATTTCTAACGCAAACAAAAGTAAACTGAGTCGAGGCTCTGGGGTAGTATTGAGAATTTAGCCATAAGCAAGTGAACATTTCTAACGAAGAATTCTATGAGGTTAGTCTATACAGAAACATTTTTTTGTTACGAAAATATTGAACATTGCCAAAGCGATGATACAAGTTAAACAACAAATTAAAAATATTCAACTTTGAGCTATGAAAACAAGTGCTAAATAGAGAGTTGTAACTTTTAGCAAACAATGCCCAAACATATAATCGATAAGGCATTTTTCTACAGAAAATAGCGACAATCCAATAAAACGGTAGTTTTATTTGAGAACAGCGCATTTCTTTTCAAAGTTAAGTCTACACGCTGGGCTATGCCGAAATATGCTCCCAGTCTTTTTGAAAAAGTTCTTCCAAATCGTATCAAAGTGTTGAATTGTTGGTTTATTTTCTGAAACTAATGTGTGAGCAAGTCTTAACTGATCTTTGCCTGTTTGAGATCATTTCTTTTACATTGGTTGGTTGGTTACCATTGCAATGGGAAGCCATAGTGGCTCTAAATTTTAATAGAATGTTGGAGTAAATCGTTGCGCAAGGGTGATCATTTAATATCCATCCATTTCGTGGAAACACAGCTTCTTATTTACTCCCTCCTACACTTCCTTCTAGACCTTTTCTAACCGTTATGTTCACTACGAACCTTGTGATAGTAAACTTAAAAGTTGCCTTAATTCCCTGCGTTGAAGAACTCCAACGTTTAGTAGGTAAATTAGACTAATCTTTCTAGTCTTATGGTCTTTTGCTCAATCGTTTATAGATTGTTACAGCATTCCGTAACCCGTTTTCGGGTCGTTATGGCCAGTTAAGTAATTAGATATTTCCTACATTGAAGAACAGCCTTTCTAGTCTTTTAGTCCTCAATCCTGTAAGGATTGTTAGGACAGTCCGTAACCCGTTTACGGGTCGTTATGGCCAGTTAACTAATTAGGTGAATTGTATTGTTATAAAGTCTCTAAATAAAGTTCCGTTGTCACTGGGTTTCACATTAATTAAAATTCAAATTAAATTAAGCGATTGATTGAACCGATCGATTGTTCAGAAGACAATAAGTGATCCAACACTATCATCAAGCAATTTTTGAAGTTTCCCCTTGCCCAGAAGGACACATTTACAGAATTCATTTGTCTGTCGTACGAATTCTTGAAATTATGTAAATTTAAGTAAGCACTCAGACACAGACTTTCGTTTCAGAAAGACTTATACATTGGTTATTTTGCTTTTTTGGACAATGGAATTCATTAAATGGAATTTTATCTAAAAATAAAGATCAACTGATTTCAGTTTGATTTATTGAAATCATTGAGCTCTTTGAGCTTTGATGGGTCACTCATGCTGACTGAACTGAGTAAGAGACAAATTTTACTAGCTTTGTATTAATTTGTTCAGATTTCTTCCTAAGTAATTTAATAAGTTTCTTCCATTACAAATTCATCATTCTTTCTAACTAAACTCACCACTCTTTCTAACTAAATAAAATTTAATGAGCAAGTTCTAAGTTTGATAAGCTTTTTCCTAACTTCACTCTGGCCATGAATATAGTTCTCTCTCTCTCTCTGGACCCTCTCCTTTTAATTTCTCTCATAACGCTTTTCAATTCTTCACTTAATTGAGTACATATAGGAAAACTTTAATTGGCATTGAATTATTTCCGCTATTAACTGGCTTCGCCCCATTTAAAACTTTGTCACAGCAAAACTTCAAAAGTTGTATCTTCTCGTCTTTGTCTCGTCATCTTGTCTGCTTAAATAAAGTAAATTATATTTAATTTGCCAATATATGTATTCAACTATCCAACCCAATCACAAAATGATTGACTATCAACTACCCATTTTTAGTTATTTATTAGTTCTACTAATTGCTTGCCCAAGTTTCGCTGTGCATCACAGAAAACTCCTGTGAAGACTTTGTCCAGTTGCCACTTTCATTTATGGTTGTATGTATGTAGTATGTTTTAGTATGCACTGTACGTGAGTGTGCTTGAGTGCTTTGTGTGTATGTAAATAGTGCTGCGTTAGTTGTAAATAACGTTTTCAATGAATTGAACGCATTCATCGCTTTGCTAGTTTCTTTTTTCTTTAGTTTTTCTGTTTTGTTTTAACTTTTGTTTTTGTTCATTACTGCTATGTATTACGAGTATGTATGTAAATGTGATGCAAAGTCATTTAATTGATTTTAAAATTTTATAATTTCTAATTAAAATCTACACAAGAATTGATTTGGTTTTATGAGTTTTGTTGTTTATTTGGTTTTTGTTTTGCTTTGTATTTTTGGTTTTTGTTTTGCTAAACAATTGAGAGAATTTTTTTGGTTTGCATTATTAATCGTACACGCATTATTCATCGTACATACATAACTATTTAGTACCTATTAATGAAAATTTGTTTTCTCTTCTGTTTCACTAAGGTACTCAAGTAACTTTGCTAGGTTATTGTAAATTATATAGTTTCACTATTTCGCTCCCCTACAGTGCGCTCGCGGTTGCAGCAGACGTAAAAATCGACGCACGCCTGACCAACGAGTGCGTACGGCTGCCGTACTGTACATTCTAGTATTTGGTTTTTTTGCATTTCGCTTCCACGGTGGCCGACCGTAGCGGCTGTTCGTTCGGGCCGGTTGGTACTGTGTAGCGCACGCGTCGCGGCTCAAGCCGGCAATGTACGAGTGCGTGCGTATGGCTTTATGAATGTTTGTATGTATGTATGAGTATTTCGGCGTGTGTGCATGTATTGTAGGTCTGCGACTAACGAATTGCTGTGCTGCACTGGTCACCGCTTACATATGTATATACGAGTATCTTTGTATGGCTGTATGTGTATATACATCTTTGCATATGATTTCGTATCTTAACTAAGTACGCGAATTGTTTTTCCGTTTGTACATTACAATTATCTATTCAAGTGAACATGAAAGAGTATGTATGTGTGTGTGTGTGTGTATGTGTGTCAAAGTCATTGCGTAGTTGTTTGTGTAGAGGGTGTTTTTGCCTTTTTAATATGGATTTGATCTGATTAGACTAGAATTATTAGACGCAGGATGCCTTTTCAAAGAGAAATATTTGCATAATGTCTGCTTGTTGTGTGGGTGTGTGTGTGTGTGTGTGTATCTGCTGCTTAATTATAGTAGCTAAATTGCAACAACGTTCATTAAATACTCATTTATTCTTACTATCAAATACATTGCACAGCAATTTTTCTCTCTTTCATCTTCGTTAATTTGAACTTTATCTTTTGATCGTACAGTCAAAATGTAAAGTTAAAGTTGGAAATTTGATTTTATCTTTTTCTTCAACTTTTCATTACTATGTACTATTTTTTTATGGTTTTTAACAAATGATCGTAGCGTTTAGTTGTTTTGTTTTTTATTGTATGTGGAATTTTGCAACGTTTTTGAGTTGGAAATTTGTGTAATAAATAACAGTAATACATAGTTGCAGTACTTGAAAAAGCAGTATGACATTTTCTTTTCAAGCGCACTCAATTATGAATGAATGCGGTTTATGCGTTGGCCACATGTTTTCTAATTTCAAGGTTTTTCGTACAACAAATAAATAGTTTCAATATCAATAAGAAAACTAGTTGAATTGAAATTAAAAATAATTGAGCCACTCACTATACAAATTGATTAATGCCACTTTTTAAAAAATCTTTAACTTAAAAATTTTTTTATATTCATAATAACTTTCTTGAATAAGAAAGTTTAACACAATTAAAATTCCAAATGGGTATGGTCATAGAATGAAGAAATAAGAGAATTTTAAAAGCAATGTACATATTTCATAGCATTTTTCAACCTTTTGTGTTAATCGAGTTCTACAGTTAGCGGCTCAAATAAATAAATAATAAAAGAAGTTTAATGAAAAACAAAAATAGTCTACAACATCTGAACACAGAGTCACAAAGTTTATGTAGCAGCTGGGCTGCATGTCACAGTGTATGTGTGTTTAGTTAAGTAATTAATTGTAGTTACACAAATTCTGATTACACACAAAATGGGTAGGAAGGTTATGGTGGATGTCCCTTTATGAGATCTGTTTGGCCCATTGTGATGCCACAAATTCCACCCATTTGAAATGTGTATGTAACGAATGAGGGATGGGCGGAGACGACCTACAGTTTAGCGCCCAATCCGAAAGTCGGTTGATAGTTGACAGTTTTTTATTCCAAACTTCGATTTTTTGCCATTGCCTGTCAAAAGCGCATTTGTGCCTTTCTTATAATTCTCCCTTACTTCACGTAAATGGAAATAAAACTAGACGAGTGTTTAACGAACCCGAGCTAGGAATCGAACCTACAGCCTCTGGCATGAAAATCCAGCTGAACTATTCAGGCCGGCCTGATTACACACTAACTACTTTCAAAAATGTATAGGTACTTATTCAATATTTTTATAAAGTTCTGGCAATATTTTTTTCTAGACCGTAGTATTGCTAAGCAATCTAATAAAATCTGATTTTTTTTTTGCTAAGGGCGCAGGAAGCTTTTCTTACACTCCTAAAAAAACATATTATGGTACTTCACCTACTTATTTGTATTCTTTCAATATATTCATTACTCCCCATAAATCCTGCTGTATGTGTTTTAATAAGAGATTATCTTCTCTGCTGGCTGTGATATTTGTAAAAATCACAAGAACAAATCATTAATTTTTCAAGCCTTTGCGAGTGCCCCTTGAACCGTCCATCCAGCTTGGCAGTAGTTAAACAAAATAGGTCCGAATATGTGTGCGAAACAGTGTGAAACATTGTTCTCAAAATTTTATTTGAACCTTACTTGAAAAATATTGAATTCCACAAAAATGGTTAAAACGTGCTAAGAAAAAATAAATTATTCTTGCTTATGAAGAAATCATGTTTTTAAAGATCCTTTTTTTTAACAAATTTAAAGCGCAGCTAATGAATCTTTTAAAGTGAAATTTTACAACTCGTATGGTAACAAGATGACAAAGTGATAATGTTTGAAAAGCGCTAAACAAAACATGTATTCTTGCTTATGAAGAAATCATGTATCTTAAAGCTCAACTAATGAAGCTTTTTTAAGTACAATTTAACAACTCGTATAGTAATAAGCTGACCACAATGACCTCTAACCTGTCTTCCCACCTAGTAAGGTATTCTTCTTTTCTTTTCAAAATATAATCTTATCATTCTTTATTTTCCGTAGTAAAACATGAAAAGAAATTTAGAATTTTAGAATCACATTCTTGGATCCTTTGGTCAAAATGATTTTATAACAAAAATTGGGTTTAACTGCACACATTATTGTCTCTCATTTGGTACCAATATTGTTAAATCAACCATATTTTTTATTTGAGTACTTCTTTGAAACATGAAAATATAAACCACAAGCGACTTGAGAAAGCTAATTTTTTTATACATATATCGCACACTAAATACAAAAGAGTCACAACTCAAAAATCTCACAAATTTTCAGGGAAGGCAAAGAATAAGATTGATACAGCGGAACATAAAAACATACATAAATTATTTTTCTAGTTAAAGAAGATAGTGGTAAAAAAGAACGTATTATCAAAGAATCAATTTAGATTAGTAAGAGATGTGTACCGTAAATTGATTTATGGAAGAAAATAGATTTTGAAAAAATTTTGACTTGTGACTTTTTTGTATTTAGTGGGAAATATATATCTACATCTTCAGCTGCTGCAATATACGGTTGCTGAAAAAACTTGTTCTACAGTGTACATGTTCCTTGGATCTTAACAGCAATCTGCATGTGACAATTAATATAATTATTAATTAAATCGGTTGAAGCGGCTATTAATTTAAATCAGTTGTGTACCAAAACTCAATTTACTTAACTTTTGCTCTTATATTAGTTTTGTTTTTTGCCAAAAGCCATTGTGCAGGTCATCGCCCTATCGATGCAAAGCATTGCATTGGTTCGGAAAGGATGCAAAGGTTAGTAAACACAGTTTTGAAGGAATAATTTATATTTCTTCTGAGTTCCTTTTGCTTTATACAAATTTTTACTTTTCCCTTCTCACTACAACTCTGAAAAACAATATTTTTTTTTGCACTTAGTCGCTTCATAAACTCTGTGACTTGTGTGTTACAACATGCGACTATTCAAGTGGCCAGAAAGAGCTGCGAGAGTGCGGAGAGTTGAATGCTTTCTTACACAATGTGAAAAGACTTTAAGCAACCACAGTAAAACACTACGACAGTCTTTGCTTTGTGCTTCTCACTTCACTTGTTGACGAGTTTATAAGGACTGTAAAAAGTGGATCTTGCAGTGTATTTTTAAATGTTTTAATAAAACTTTCTGTAATTTCGTCTTAATAAGAAAATAATAACAAAATTTAAAAGTTTTGAAAAATATTTAAAAATAAAATAATATTTAATAAGAAAGTGATTAAAGGCATATTGCAACTTTGTGCAATACGTTGACTCTAACAAAATTTAAAAGTTTTAAAAAATATTTAATTATTTATTTATTTATTTATTTAGCCAATGAACAAAAATAAAATAATATTTAATAATTGATGAGGAAACTCATTTAGTTGACTATAAGAAAATTTAAAAATGAAAAAAAAAAAATTTTAATATAAAAAAAGTGTTACCCCTTTTGAGAACCAACCAGAAATTGCATTATTTTTTCCACAATTTTTTTAAAATGAAATTTCTTATTATTCCAACCAATCTATCTATCGCAATCTTTAAAAATTTCAACTTTTTTCGCTTCAGTCCTTCTGATTTTTTTTAATAATCTATTAAATATTTTTTTTAGAAAAAGGACACAATTGTATAGCGAATCATATAATTGCTTCAGACAATTCTCAAAGGGTTAATTAATAAACATTCGACTATAAGTAAAATGGCAAGCAACATTTTCTTTTTCTGTCTTTCTCGCTCTCAGTGACTGGCCGCCGAACGGTCGCAGGCCGTTCACACTTAATGTAATGTTGTCAAAAATAAAAACAAATGTGTTTCATGTTAAATTCATTTTATTGGATTCTTGTTTATTATCACACTAACAACTAAGTTTTAAAATTGATTACCTTGAATGGGTTCATTTTCTTGTTGCCCTACGCACTGCTACGCTTCTCAAACATTATTTTATGTACTAGTATGTATGTATGTATGTACTTATGTATGTAGTTAGCATGTGGTTAGGTGTAACGATTTTTATGTTCTCTGCGGTACTGTTGTTTACTCTTGTTTTTACTGTTTTCTGATACCTTTTTTTGTTTTCGTTTCTGTTGCTGGTAACTTTTAACATTTCACTTTATAGTTTTGCAGCAAGATTTGTTGTGGTTGTTAGAGTTTTCTAGTTTTTTTGTTTTTGTATTCTCTGCTAAATATTGTTGCCTTTGTTAGTGTTTTGCTGTTTGCCTCGAGACAAATTGCTGTGTTTTTGTTAATTGTTTTTTGTCATTGTTGTATACTTTTTATTATGCAAGTAAATAATTGAGGATTTTTATTTTTAATAATAAATTTGTTCTAATAACAGTGATCGAGTGTAACAAACAAAATCGTTCAAGTGTTGCAATGCATTTCAATAGGTTGTTTTGTTGTTGTTGCATTTGTAATTATTTTTATTTGTTTGTTTTTTAATTTTGCAATTGCATTCAGCTACAATTGTCTAATAAATTGAAATTATGGTATGTTCACACCGTTTGCTGATAGTACGATACTTAGCAATTAAATTATGTTATTACGTTGTTGTTGTTGTTGCTGTTGCTGTTGTTTTTGTCTTAATTAACGCTAATCCTTAGTGCCGTTCGCAGACGCCACGCACTGTTTGGCGCCACCGTTTGTTTAGTTTCCATTAAAGAGCAAAATTGTTGGATGTTTACTGCTTCTTCGTCTTATTCTGTTTTTTGTTTGTTTGTTTATTAATTAAATGTAATGCTAGTGGTAGGTATTCACATACTTTATTCATTTATTAATGAATTTATTTCTTTATTAAATTATCTTGCCTTCATTATTTGCCTTCTATGTTCACTAATTTAACACTAATAGACTCCGTCGTTGAATAACAATAAAAATAAACAATCTTCTCTTTAGGTGTCGCTCACTAAATTAATTAAACAATTACATGCCTCATTTACACTATTCAACAAGTGGAAATAATGTTTCAAAGAAGAAAGTATAATTGTTAATTTTTTGTTTTTGTTTGTTTTTGTTTCGCACGTACTTCTATAATAAAAATCATGTATGTGTGTAGCATTCATTTAAGTGTACAACGTCTTTTAAAATTTATAAAATGTTATTGTTCATTTTGTTTAAATTTCTTCAAAGGTTCTGCTCGCTAATCGCCGCTGCAGGCAGCTCTTCTCTTTCTAGCACAAAGTCAATGGTTCGTGAGTGAGTGTGACAAAGTGTAGAAGTGAAGAGGTGAGTTGAGGAAAGTGACAGGTAATTGTTGTTAGTCAACTAATTTGCATTGAACGTTAAATAATTTCTGTTAAATGTCTGTGATGTATGTGATGGCAAAAATGTGCTAAAAAAAACTCAATTCGAAAAAAGGAAAATAATTCTAGCAAGTAACATATGTAACACATTTTGAAGCTTGAAGTGTTGTTGTCTGTGAAGCGCTGTCTGCACTCAGTGCCCTGGAAGCTTACGTATTGCCTCGCTTCGAGCGTTTTCTTTCTGTCCGTCCTACTTAAAGGCGTTCCCTGAAAATGTGGCCAGCAAAATTCACCCATACAGCGCACATGCAACACATTGCTGCAGATGAGTTTATGAAAAGAACAACAAAGCTGCTAATCATGGAAAATTTTAAATTTATTTTCACAAAATAAAAACAGAACTTTTTCATTCTTTCTATCACAAGAGAGATATCACTTTGTGTTAATTGTAAAATATGTAGACATTTTTTATGGTTTCTTTCAAATTGCCTTTTCTCCAATCTTTTCATGGCTGAAAGTAAAAAATATTCAGAACAAACGTCCACAACGGCACAATCGTTGTTTAAAAACAAAATCGTAGATATGTGCCAAGGAAACAAATGAGTAAGATTTTATGAAAGTTGTTTTATTACATTGTTGCAACGGCAGACTTTAATTGCTTTAAGCTTTTACCTACTGTCTCGAAATAAAATGTCTTCTGCATTTCTAACCATACACGTTGCACAAAACGATTGCCAACGTTCCACTGTTGGGCGAGCACATCAAAGCCAGCCACTGTCAACAACCATTGGGAGCCATCGAAGCATTAAAAATCCAAACAGACCTTAGAACAGCGCTTTGCCTTCGCACTGTTGTGTAGATGGACGCGCGAAATCGTTCTGCAGCAACCGTTGTTGTGACTTTTGGCCATCCCGCCTCATTACCAACGCTGCTGCAATTCCCTTTAAGGACTCGCTTTGTGTGCATATCTCACCACTTGTTGGCGCTGCATTGGCCATTCATCGTTCATACTTGGCACCCAGCTCAGTTCGTTCGAGTTCGACTTGGTTCAGTTCTGTTCCATTCAAGCTTCAACAGTTGTGCGCGTAGAAGTACATAGAACGTATGCATGGATTTATGTATGGATGTATGTGTGTATGTATGTATGCATGATGCATGATGCAGTGAACGAATTCATGAACGAAGACATCCCTTCGCATTCACTCCATACAACATCGAAATCAAATTTAAGCGCTCTCTCGCTCGCACTGGCCCTTGCTCTCTTCTTCTTTCCTCACTTCAAGTCATACTTAAGCCCCAAATTGGGCGCCTTTGCTTTTATTTCTGCTATTTATAGTGTTTTCTATGCGTTGTTTTCGCACTTCAAAAGCATTTCGTATTATTTTTTTGTGTTTTTTGCTGAAGATAATTTTTCGCTTGCGCCCTTTTAGTGTGTGTTTCTCGTTAATGTGTGTGTGTGTTGCTTCAAAATTTAATTCATTAAATCTCATTTTGTTGTATTTTGTTTTTTCTTTTTAATTACATATCACAGATCCAGTACTTTTACTTTTTTATATATTTTTATACTTGATTTTTTTTGTTTGCGTTTGTTTTCGTGTTTCTCAGCCGAAGTCAATGAAGTTATGGCGCAATGATGGCTATGACAAGGTCGTGGTGATGGTGGAGGCTGGTGGTAGTGGGGATTGGCAAAGTCAATGGCGGTGACGGTGACGGTGCTAATTGTTTTAATGCCGGTGCGCTGTCAAAGGTGAAATGGCTGGTTATTGAAAAATGTAAGTGAATCTGTTTGTATCTGTGTGTAGGTATGTTTTTATTGGATGCAGCTGTTTGTTTGATGTTGTGTGTGTGTGTGTGCCTGGGAGTATATGGCGCGAACTTTGTGGCGGAATAAGGAATTGTGGCAACGGCAGTTCGAGCCGCAATCCAAGCACCAAATCTGCCTACGACCGCAACACTGTGCTGTTGTTGTTGTTATTTGTACTGCATGCATGCCCATCTCAACACAACTCGGCTCAATCCTTACTCAATTTAGACAGCACATAACTTCCTACTGTCAGCCATATTTGCTCTGATATAGCGACCACCAATTCAAGTGGCCAAATCAGTTGCTTTGGTAGAGCAAAAGCAAACATTTTTCTAAAAATAAAAACTTCAAACTTGCCGCATTTCGTTCACTTGCACTTCTTTGCTAGCCTTGAGTGGATTTCGAGCATGTTTGTGCCAAACCCAGAGTCGCAGGTGCAGTGCCAATGGTAAACAAAAGTCAACCTATTCTTTAGCTATCTTTGCATTATGCCACAACTTTAAAATGGTTGCACTCTATAGCAGCTTGCAGCATGGTTTGCTGCTCTTCCATCGGCGCATTTGCCACACAACGTGATTTTTGCCAATACTTGCAACACAAAGCATTCGCCGCTCTTCTTCTGGCCTATTGAGATGTGCTGTGTGGTTGTATTTACTTGTATGCGTGTGCATGTGTGTGTATGGCTGTGTGCTGCAATGTATGTGTGGGTGAATGTTTGCAATGGCTGTTGCAATTATAAAAACCGATTTTTCTTGGCAAACTTCAATTGTCTACATATGTAAAATTTTTCATATTCCAAATTCAAACAAGTTTGTGTGTGTGTGGCACAAAAAAATAAACACTTCAACTAATAACCAACAAGTAAAACCAAATGCGAGCCAACTGTGTATTTATGTAGTTTTGCATTACTAGTGTGTTTAGTTTATATTTAATAGACTGAAGCCTATAATTTACCATAACAAAAAGTTTAGAGAACTTCTAAGCTAAGTAAGTTTCATACTACAGAAATCTGATGTTCCATTTCGTGAGTTGATTGCATTTCAAATTGTAAAATCATATTTTCTTGAACTCATCAGTTATTAGTTTAGCCCAAAAATATCGCTCAACTCGTTGGCTATTGCTACGTGTTGCATGCATCGTGTGGGGTGGTGCCATGTCACACCGAATGACAGATTCTTTTGGCCTGCTTCACATACCTGTGTGTGTGCATGTTGTTTTTCGCCATTCTTGCACATAATACATATAATAATATTTATATGGATTTTTTGCAGTTTTAAATAGTCGTTCAGCTCTTGTTTTCTAAGCATATTTAATAGTATTAACAGCAATTGTTGCAAGTTTAATAGAGAAAACATCAAATCAAATAAACAATTACACACTTAGTTGTTGTTTTAATCAAATAAATATGCATGTACCTATACATGTGTGTATGTATTATGTATGTATGTATGTATGTATGTATGATAATTGAAAACACAACAGTTATAATAGAAAATGTCACATTTCCTGCTTCTTTGCGTTCTTTTTATAGCATAATTCAAGGCACACTAGCATAACAACTGCTATTAAATATTTATTATTATTATTATTATTTTGTTTTTTAATTTCTAATTCACATAAAATAACATTAGTCAAGAGTTACCAATAAGAAATATAAGTATATGCATGTATATGCGAAAATAAAAACAAAAAAATATATTGCACAAATTAATCGTATGACAACAAATTGTGTAGGTATGTATTATATATGCTGCAATAATTCAACTATTCAACTGGTTTATAAACTCTGCTCTATTTATATTTAACTGCGATTGCAAGAGGTAAATATTCGTACAACTAAGTAATTGTGAATGTACATAGAGTTGCGTTGGTGTAGCGCTGTAGGGTGAATGCCGCCAATGCCGTCCGACTGAATGCTGCCCAACTCGCCGAACGTATCGCGCAGATGCACAGCCCAGAGCAACTTGGGTTGTGTGAATTTATGTCAAAACATGCTTCCTGTGTACAGACAAAAGTTCGTCCACAATTTATATTTAGTTGTATTTTAAAGACCGGCACTGAAGAACTTATCAGGCTGCGCATCTATTGTGGCTGACGCTCTCAATGGTTTCATTCTTGCTGTGCGTGCAAATTGTGGGTGCAATGCTCATAAAAGTTGAAGTAAATTATACAAAAAATAAATCAAACATTTGTACTGCATACAAAACTTAGAAGTTGTCACTAGTCACAGTTACATTTGACACGACCAAATGGTTCCCAGAAGAACCCATCTGGATCTACAAAAAATGGCAATGGATACCGCATTCAAAATGAGTACCCGGGTATCGGTGTCAGTAGAAAATGGGTACCGGTATCACAATGGACACAACCGAGTGGAAGTGCACTTTGCAAATGTAACTTTTTCCAACCTACATTTGACACCTCGCATTTGTTCCCACTTTTAGTGAAAGTTCAGCATCTACAGTTGGACTTTTTCATTACTATTTGTTCAAAATGCTTCTATCTTGACTAAAATACAAAAAAAGTACACAAAGTTTTGTATGAAAAAATTTAAGTTGAAAGAATTCCTTAGGTCTGCTGCCTGACTGAAAATTCAATTTAAATGAAAATTTAATTCTTTCAACAATTTCATAACAATCAACGGGGCTGCTATCTTGACTAAAATGCGTAGAAGTAGATACAATTTGGTATAAAAAAAGTTAAAAATAAAATAAAATTTGGTTTCAAAAGGAATTCTTTTCCTCAGGTTTGCTGCCTGACTAAACAGTCAATTTAAATCAAAATTTAATTCTTTAAGGAATTTCATAAGAAATAACGAGGCTCCTATCTTGACTAAAACACGTAAAAGTGCATAAATTTTGGTATAAAAGGAATTCTTTCCTCAGCAAACCTGACTGAAAATTCAAATGAAGTTAAAGTGATTTTGTTTTAATTTCATAAAAACTAACGGGGCTGATATCTTGACTACAATGCGAAAAAGTATACAAAGTTTTGTATAAAAAATGAAATTCAATTTAAATCAAAATTAAATTCTTTAAGGAATTTCATAAGAAACAAGGACTGAGGTGATTTGGTCAACTGATTGACTATGTATTTGAAATCTTGGTCAGTTGACAAACAGACAAACAGCTACTACTTATTTTACATATTTTTTTGTTGCACTTTGCACCCTGAACAAAATATTTTTAACTCAAAAAATTTATTAATTTTTACAAAAACCAAAATGAAATCATTTCACCAAATTCATCAATACCAATTTCTGTACTAACTTAAATTTCATAAATTGTTAAGTTACAGTTCAATTTATGCAAACTTCTTTGATCTCTGTTCTTATTGTCCTTCAATTAGGTAAACCAGTGTTGATCCTTTGAACTTTGCTTGCTTTGCTGAACTCAAAATCAATCACAACTTGGTGCTTACCTCCAGCAAGTACACCCACAATCCGTGTGTCAGCGTTGGCCCACAACATTCATTCCACTAATGATTTTCTAAAAGCAATTCTTCTTCTTACTCTAGATGCCAACATAAAGCTTTATGTAAGTAAACATGAAGCTTTGCTCATTGAGTTGTAATTTCTTATTTGCCCGCATTCGACATTTGACCTTCAGTCGTTATGCTGCCATCATGAAATTTCATTAGTTGAACAAAATTTGGGCACCCAGCGCTGGCTGCACCGCACAATCATTGCGCCTGCATTCAGTCAACTTTGCATTGAGGCCACACTTTGGCTGCTTCTGCTGCTTCGGCGCGCATTCACACACACACAGCAACAGCCAGGCTGCGGTTGGTGTGTGAACACCTCTAATTGTCGAGAGGCGAATGTAGGCTTTCACAAATTAAACAAAATGAAATTGCCGAAATTTGTTAAACATGTGTGGGCGATAAGGCGAAAATAACAGTGTATTCATATATTTGTTGTACTTAACTATGCTATGTATGTATACTCGTACTCGTACATATGTTTATTGTATTGTATGTATGTATATTTTAGTTTAGTTTAGATGCTAGAGTAGTTGTTGATGAGCATTTTCAGTGAATTCAGTGACATTTTGAGTGCTGAGCTGAGTTCTGAGATTTGAATTTGAAACTGAATTGAATTGAATTGAATTGGGTTAAGATGAAACGAGAGCGATTTGAATTTAATTGATTTATTTGTATTGATATGCTATTGCTTTGGCTTTCGTTGTTGTTGTTGTTGTTGTTGACATATTGTTGTTGTTTGGGTTAATATCGAGATTTGATTAGTTTTGGTGGGGTGACGTGGCGTGGCGTGGCGTGGAGTTGAGTTGAGTTGAAAAGAGTGGATTCGATTTGTGATTTGGATTGGGTGGAATTGAATTGGAATTGGATTGGAATTGGAACTGAAGTGAAGTGGCGTTGGAGCGTGGTGGCGTTTAGTGGTGGAAATGTGATGGCGCAGATTTGATATTTATATTGAACTCACGAGTTATATAAAATAACTTTCAACTGAACCTTCATGAAACTGCTGAACGTTTCTGATTCAGTTATTTAATTTTGGTTTGCTATACTTGCTAATTGCAATTGACTAACTACAAATCACGTGATGTAAACGTATAAGGTAACCAAAGAGTGAAAAAATAAATATTTTTTGTATTTTGTGTCAAGTATATATATATATATTTATATATTTATTCATCAGTTATTGACATGTTCTAAAAGATAGCTAAAATAGTAATAATTTTATTTGTTTCGTTTTATTTCATGTTTATGTCGATTATTTATATACTTTCATAGAGATAAAATACACTTAAACAATTTACAAAAATCAAGGGGCATAAATTTAATAAGAATATAATTTCAACACAAAGTTGTCGGTGGACAGCAAAGAGTGAAAAGTGTTAACAAATTAACTAGGCGTGAAGAGGAGCGAACTGCAATGAACTCAACAGAAATGATCGGAGAATGTCTTCAAGCAAAGGCAGAAAAATATATAGTAATGTGGGCACAACCAATGCTTACGGAAAACATAAGTAAACAAAAACAAAAACGTTTTCAATTGAATTGTACAAAGTGCTTTATTGGTGGATAAAAAGAGTCGAGCAAGTAATGTCGCGATGATGTGACAAAAGTTCAGCGCAACTGCTGCAAATGACAAAAATGCACTTAACAATGGAAAATTTGAGTGGTTAAAACTTATTGAGTGATTTTGTCTTTTTTTTCCTTTTCTAGATGGAGGTATGTAATATAATTAAACACGGTATTTGATTGTTTTCGATTAATGTTGTGGTTGTTGTAGTGTGTGCAGCTTAGTTTGCTTGCTATATACAATTGAACAAAATTACTCATTAATTTTGAATTTAATGCACACTATATGTATTCATGTATGTGGGGATGCAGGTCGATTGATTGCACAATTCTCAGTTATACAATAGATTTGTTTTTCTTTGTTTAATTTTAATTTTCTTTTTGTGTTTTTGTATTTTTATTTATTAAATTTATAAAAACGACACATGTAGTGTGTCGCATGAATAAGGTAAACTTTTGTACACCATAAGTATGAAAAAACAAACTAAAATTATAACCATAGTAAATGTATAGATAAAAATAATGACAATTGAAAAATTAGCAGAGAGGGGAAAACAATAAGAATACGAAGAGTGCTAAAAGCATTTGTGATGCATTCGGGGAAAACAAAAACTCGATTACAAACGAAAAGTAGAAAGGCGAACATAACTTAGCATACTTAGTTTGTTTACAAATAAGAAAAAATATTAAAAATCAAGCACAACAACGAGTAGGGCTAAGATGCTTCAAAAAAGGAATATTTCTGGCATTTCCGGTGGACGAAGAAGATGTGTAGAAATTCGGGGGGGAGGGCACAAATCAAACGCGGCAATGAAAACAATGCCAATGGTACAACTTAAAATCGATATGTAAACTCAAAAATAAACTCGAAAGGAGACTCGCGTGCGCGCAACACATTTTACCACTTTCAACAACGCTGACTGACACTTGCGGCCGCCGCCGATGCGCCACGGCGCCCGGCAGTGCAGCAAGCGCACAAAAGGACCTGTGGGCAGCAATTTGTATACAAAAACAAAAACTATGCATAAATAAATCAAATTGAATTAAATTCGTGTAGCTGCTGGCAAAAAGTGTACAAACACACTGGCGCGCATTCGATGCGCGCGCGCGTGTGTGTGTGTGTGTTTGTGTGTGTGAGAGTGTGTAGCAATAGTCTTGCAGCCAGTGGGCGCAGCACGCTCACGCTTTTCGTTTCAATTCAAAATTTCTCATTTTCACTACTTAGTCTGTACAGTTAATTGATTAATGTGGCTTCGAACAGTGGGCAAGAGCTCAAAAGTAGACAACAAAAGGATGGAAAGTACAAAAGTAGTTTTAGTTAAAATATTTACCTTTTTGCGGTAGCTGAAAGAGTGTTTACTGGTCAATAAGTGTAAACGTGTGGCTGTCGGTCTGTTCGACTGTCTGTCTACTTTATTGTTTACGTGCACCCAAAACTGATTGCGGGTGTGTGTGTGTGTGTGTGGTATTTCACTGAAAACGCTCATACATCTTACGCTTTAAAACGAAACAAAACAAAAACGCTTTCCGCTTGGCTCAAACAAACTGAATGTTGCGCTTAATAGTGTTTTTGCAATCGGCTAATCAGCTGTTCTTCGCTTCCACAATATGTGTAGTTGTGATTGCAGCATTTTTTCATGACGCTCTAACTTTGATATTTTCATAAGACAAACAAAACCAAATCAAACAAACGAAAGAAACAAACGAAACGAAAACCATTTACGAAACAGTAGCAAAACCATGTAGCCACAATAACTAAACAATATTACAAATATTTTAATGAAAATGTTCAACAACAAACTTAAAACACTACACACGAAAAAGACTTTATGAAATAATGAAAAAAATATATCAATTGAAAACAAAGTAAATTCTAATTAATTTCCATAGTTACAATATTGATAAAAGTGTCTTTAAGAAGTCAAAACAATCACTTCTGATATTTAGAAACCTTTTTGCAAATCCATTAAAAACACATTTTTTAGTGCCTATTGGAAAATGTTTGCCTAAATATTGGTCATTGGAACACGTTGGGAAACATTTTGAGCCTGAAAGCGACAGTTAGTTAGTTGACCGTAAATCTTACAGTATCAGATAAGATAACAGTTTTTCGTATTAATTGGAAGTGTTGATGGAGTGTTGTTCTCAACGGACAGGTAGCAGCAACTCTACTATATCAAAGTGGTCGCAATGCTACGGAAAGCTTTCATGCCCACTTTCACATCATTATCGCTCTAACTTCTGTATGAAAGGTTTTGAAATATTCTTGACTTTGTCCAATGAACTCAAATTATATTTGAACAAGAATCAGCATCTTTCAAGTTACAAGACTTTTTGCTTTCAGCAAGACTCCAAGTGTCTCTTCCACAAGTCACAAAGTTTTGAATGCCAACTTAAATGTATTTTCTATGTTTTTGGTATTAATAAGTCAACGAAGGCTTTTTAGTAAACTCTTTGCTTTTGCTAAAAGCTGCAACTAATAATTTCACTAAAATGAATGCAACAATTGTCTATAGTTTTCAACTTGGAAGTAATGCAATTTGTCAACTGCTTTCAGCCGCTTTCAATCTATTTCAACTGCAATATGGCAAATTTCTAGAACTGTCCACTATTTTTATATTGCTAAACTTTTATTTATGTAAACTCAAGTCCGACTTTATACTTCTAATCAAAACCAATAAAAATCAAATAAAACAAAACTACAAAATTGAAAGCCAACTGAACAGCTGCCTCGCACCGATTTCAACTAAGTATTTAAGTATGTCGATGCTATGAATTGTCACGACTGTTTTGCTGTTTAATGTGTGTGTGTGTGTATTTGTTGTGGAATATTTCATTGTGTTGATTTGATTTCTTCTTCTGCTCTGTGTTTTCATTTATATATTTTTTTACTTTAAGTATTGTAGTTTGTAATTGATTTCGGTACTTGACTTTGATAAAATTATTTTAGTATTTTTGCCCTTTTGTGGATTTTCATTATTATTGATTCGATTTGTTTAGTTGCTTACTTGCTTTCACAGAAATTTTGTTTTTTGGTTTTTGGTTTTCGGCTGAAGGATTCGTTTTGCTTACGTGTGTATGGTAGATAATCTGGGCAACTTGTGTAACTTTGTTAAATAGGGAGCGCGACAGTGAGGCTGACCGCCCCTGTCCGCTCGCTGATTACTGCCTTTGTTAATAGCGTTTTTGTTGGAAATAGTTTGTGGTAACAGTGGGGATATTTTTAAATATTGTTAAATTTACATAAGTGTCAAATATTGAATCTGAATTGAGTTTGAACGGTTGTCGGTACTTGTTATGTGGATTCTATGAGAACGACTACTGACTGTTCGTTTTGCTTGCTGTTTCCTGGCATTCGCTTTGCCCTTTGCTTGGCCGACCTGTGTCGGTTGTGTACGATTTTTGTTGGTTCGATTCGCTTGCTTGCTTGTTTGTTTGTTTGCAGTGTTTGCATGTTTGTTTGTCTCTTTCTTGCTTGCTTGCGTGTTTGCTTGCTAGGCTTCGTTATGGTTCGTTTTATTTAATTTCAATTTAAATTTCATTTTCATTTCATTTATAAATTTTGTTGTTGCTGTTTATCTCTGGGGTTTTTGTTTTAGCATTTTTGTGTTTAGATTTAATTAGATGTTAATTAAATGTAATTTAATTCACAACAGTGGTTAATGGAATTTGTCGCGCTCTTTTCGTCTCCTCCTCGTTGATTTTCTGTTCAATTAAATATTGCGCTTTGGCAATGGCACTCGGTTGACCAGTTATTGTTACAATTCGATTTCTAGTGCCAGGTGCGAATATGCCCTTTTTTGAAATTTGCACATTAGCGCCAGATACATGTTGAATTTCAACTAAACTACGACCGTTCGGACCTGCAATTTGATTTCGTTATAATTTCATACAGTTTACATAAAAGTCAATGAAAATATTTATTGTACAATATAACATATAACATTTTATTGCGCTATTGTAAGAAACGAATAAAATATTGTGGGTAATTTTATTGAGATAAAATCAAAAATTTGTTGGTAGTGAAACTCAAGACAAACGAATTAGCTTCAATTCAAACTCAAGAGTGTGTTACGACAGGTTTATTCAAATTAAAAGAGTTAGTTGCAAATTAGAACAAGAAATTTAGTAAATATTTAGGTGCCAGTGCCTACACAAAATTCTATACACTGCGAAACTAATAAAAATCCATGGCAAAAATAGCACACGCAATTAATTTGTTTTATTTAAAATTTTTTTAATTATATATTGTGCAACTTATTGTATGAAAACATGTGCTACTATAAAAACAAAATCACAATGCAATGATAAATGATTTAGTTTTCATTTTAATGGCAAACACAATAAGTTGTGTTGAAATTTTGTGTTGGTAATTTATGAAATAATTGTCACATAATTTCATTCACTTCAGCTTCAATGAAGCGTTAGACTCTACAATGCAAAAAGTTGCTTATAAGTTGGAAATGAAATTTTTTTTAATTCTGCCATTTTTGCCATAAATTTAATCCTTACAATGTCTAAAAGTGCATGAAGCAACACTACAAGTAAATAATATAATGTGAGGTATTCTTTTCTAGATGAACTAAGTTTTGGGATAATCAATTTCTAAGCAAAAGACTGCGACTGTGAGTGGTTTTGGTTGCAAGAATCGAAACATTGAAATAGGAATTGTTTCGATTGCAAAATGTGGGGTAGTCAAACGAGTAGAATAATTTATGCCATTAGCACTTTTGGAAGTGTTTCAATATAATGAAAATGAGAAAACCTTTGACAAATTTTTTTTAATTATTAAAATTATAGAAAGCTTTATCTGAACAGTTTATGGCATTTCAATCATTGGAAATTTAAATTGAACCATTTTGCAAACTGTTGTAGCCGCATTGAATCAGTTTAAGAGAACATGGATCAAGCTGAGGACTTCAATACGCTGGGAACGAAATCATAAGCTCTACATAGGAGCTTTTTGAAGAAATGAACGTCTTTGTTGGAGGCTTTCAAAGCCTATTTCTTGCTTCAGCACATAGCTTGTATGTCTCTTTGAAAAGTAAATTTGGCAGTTTCGGCAGAGAAGTTGTAGAAAGAAGATCATAAAACTGGAGCAGACATCGGGAATGACCGATGAAAGGTTGTTCTAAGCAAAAATCAAAGAATATCGTCTACGAAATAGAGTGTCTCTCCCTTAGAACAACAAAGTCCTGTCAGTGTTTGGGGTGACGCGTACCCGAAGTAGAATCACCTTTGAGGCCATCAATAACGGCATTTTTGGCCAAAGCTTTCGTCACACAAAACTGACTGCATGCAACATGGAAAATCTTGTACTCATTGTCATAATCGTTGCTTGGAAATTGATCAAAATCCTATTAAACTAAAGTATGTCTACATAATTCCCATTGCACAGTTTTAACGAATGTTTTCTTTTTATTGCTTTAGCACTAAACAAAAGAAACCCACAACTAAATCCTTAGCACTGCCACATCGCATAGCGAATGCTGCAAAAAATCATTTCTTTTCATACCGACTAATTGTGGGTCGAATATTTTAAATAGTAAGGCACTTTCTGGAAAAAAGCTACAGGCCATTGGCTGAGCTTTAGCGCCACTACAATAAATGGCATTGCCGCTCCCAGAGATGCGGACAACTAAATATGTTATTTGCTGATATCTACTGCACCTAGGCTGCGATTTAATGGAGCAAGAATTACAAATTATCCTAAAGCTAAACCTAAACATGTCTAAATAGCTATAATGGAAATTGTTAAAAACTCCACAGCACTAAAGCACTGCAGCGCAGTGTAAGTGGGAATGTGAATAATGCGTAATAAATTGGGAATGCGTGAGTACAAGTGCACTTGCTGCTCGAGTATGTGCTACCTACTAGTTGGAGACCTTTCTCGCAGTCTCGCACTGTTCACTTGAAGTGTTTAAGTAGTCGAGCGGAATTGTCTGCCTCGTGAGTAGTGGTCGTGCGGCGAGGGCCAAGTCAAAGTTGGCCATTTTGAATGGTGTGACTTCGTGAGAGACTTTGCTTTGCTCTCCACTGCTTAGGAAGAACAGTTAAGTTCTTGTATGGATGTCAGGGAACCAGCCTTTTGTGGGCAAAGTTCCTGAATGTTGGAATGTTGGTGCTGCATAAATTCTTATATGGACTCGGGGTACGTTCAGTGGGCGTGAGCAACGATTCTGTTTTTGTGAGGTTATGTCGTAGAGCAACAACGGAATGCGGGCAGAAATCACAGTTATGTCTTCTCACTTACACACACACATACATATGTACATATTCGTTCTATATGTGTGGTTTTGAAAATCTTATTATTTATGCGTCTGCGCTGAGGTGGTGAGGAATGTCAGTTTGAGATTTTGAGAATTGGAATTTGTGATGAAGGACGACGAATGTGCGGCAAGAACTTGACTAGATTTCAAAAAAGCAGCTAAAACAAATTGATGTGTATTTCGCGTATGTAGAGAACGTTAACTGGTTACATTCTCTTCTCTCTTTCTCTCAATTGACATTAAACATACATATGTACGTATTTATGACTGTGAATGCATACAACAATTGCGATTGCGATTGTTTCAGAGTGGTTGAGCTTGTAGCTGAATTTGTGGTTAAAGTGGAAAGCGGGTTCGCAGCTGAAACATGGGTGAGTTGGTAGGGATCTCCTCAAGGACGATCCTTCGATCTCTGTCTGACCTATCGTCAATCGAGTGCCTTAAAGGCGTTTAGCTGCATTTCCTGCGGACCCTGTATGGAATGGGAATGTTGTCTAACTGCCACGTTTGTGGTTTGCGGTGCTGTTGCGCTATCTAACTTTCGCTATGCAGCCTGTCAGCGTTATACATAATTATTTTGATTAGGCGAAAAACTACAACAACAATGAGAACAATAAACGCTAATTCAAACAATAACAAAGTGTAGATTATGCTGTTGTGATTATGGTGGAGATGGTGGTGGGGTTTTTGTTTAGGGGTGGTGGGTAATAAGGTCGAGCGGATTAGCGTAAGGTAGAAATTGAGGTGGACGTGGGCGTGGGCGTGGACGTGGACGTGGGCGTGGAAGGCAGCTGGGTGGTAAACATTTTAGTAGGGATAATAAAAACGTGGCCCACCTAAAATAGCGCCAACAATCACTTCTGGAATTTCAACATTCTTGGAATCCTTGGCACCCAAATCGCCTGGAGTCGGACTCTTGCTCAGACCGCTGAGCTGATGCGCTGCCGAGGCCGCGCCCAGCGTATTAGCACCGGTCGTGCCCGTGGCCGCGGTCAGGCCGAAGCTGTTGTTGTTCAGCGACACGGGCGTGGTGGCTTGCGCTGCGGCCGCAGCCGAGCTCAGATGGCGGAACGGATCGAATTGCGCCGCGGCCGCTTCTAGATGCGACTGCGACGGACGGCTGGCCGCAGCTGCTGCGGCGGCAGCGGCCGCGTACTGATCCAAATTGACTTGACCCACGGCGCCGAAGACGTTGCCCGCCGAGGCGGCCGAAGCTGCTGCCGCCGCCGTCTGCTGATCGAGTGCCGAGACGCTGAGGTAGCTGCCGAGCGTCGTGTGAGCGCCGTTGGCATGTGGCACACCGACGCCCATGCCCAACACGCCGTACTTGGCGAGCACGCCCAGCGCGGCGCACACCTCCGTGGTGGCCGTGTCCGAGTAGCCCGAGCCGCGCAGCGCCACCTGCAACAAATGACCAAACGAACGCATGAAAACGCACTGCCACGCCACCGCAGCGCAACACCCGCTCACCTTGATGTGCTCCAGCAGTTGGTTGGCCACGGCCAGATTTGGTGCCGGATTGGGCGAGCCCAAGTTCAGCGACAGATTGATGCCGGTGCCGTTGACCAGCAGCCCCGCGGCGTTGGGGTTGCCGCCAATGGTCGTGCCCAGTGTCGAGTTCAGCGAGGCGGTGCTCGAGTTTATGGCGTTCTGATTGGTGGCGTACGGCGAGCCGGTCGGATTGAAGTTGGCCACCGGCCCGTTCACGTCGGCGTACGAGACGTTCAGGCACGTGCCCGACTGCGGATCCTCGACGATTTTCGACAGGATCATCTTGCAGGCGTTCTTGTTGTTCTCCTTCTCGCCGATTATGGTGATGCAGCGCTCCTGCAGCGAGATGTCCTTCGGCTTTTGGGAGATCTGCACGTACGCGCCGCTGTCCTCCTTGATCTGCTTGATGAAGGCGCCGCCCTTGCCGATGATCATGCCGGCGGTTGAGTTGGGCACCAAAATTTTCACCTGCTTGTCGCGCTCCTGCGTCTGCTTCGACTCGGCGTCGATGATCTTCGTGGTCAGGTCGGGTTTCTCGCGTATCTTATCCATAATAAAGTCCAGCACCGCCATGATGCCGTCCACTGAGCCGGTGATCAGGCACACGCGCTCAGTGGTGCCTGCAGAACGAGCAACGATTAGACACCAAGAGAAAAGTCTAAGGACTACAGAACACTCACCTGGATAGAAATCGTGCGATTTGGACATTTTTACCCTAGCACCGGAGTCCTTCTGCAAGGAGGCGATCGTCTCGCCGCCTTTACCAATGATGGCGCCGGAGGCGACTGCGGGCACCAGGATCTTCATGTGGTAGGTTGAATCGCCTGCATGTCAAAAACAGAGACGTAAGTCGGTGGAGAAAACCGAGAAATAAAGTGAAAAAGAGAGAGAGAGAGAAAAACAGGAAAATAGAGAGAGAGAAGAAGAGAGCGCCACGGCGCATTAATACAAATTGCTGATGTTGGTAATTTAATGTTTTTGTTGTGGGCATTTAGACGCAGCCGCAACGAAAATCACAGCAAAATGCCACGGCTGCAGCGTTAATTGAAAGCAGTTACACAAATGTACACCTATGCGAATTCGGTTTGTATTCAATTAATCGTTACACACACAGAAGAGGGTTTAAAATTAAAAATAATAACATCTGCGCTCTCTTTCACATAAAAATGGCGGTGATTAGTAATGCAAGATGAAAGGCGTGACGTGAGCTGAGTTGATGGGATGTGGTCGCGCGGCAAAGTTCACCGTTGCACGCTACGTGATGACTGTCGATGGAAACACGATTCGGGTGTTGGGTTACTGTCAGCGCTGTGAACGAAACTGTCGCATGTGAAAATGAAAAAATAACATGAAATGAATTTGATTGCCGTTTGGTTGTGGCCGAAGTCAAAGCTGGGCTGGTGGTGCTTGTTGATCTGGAGGGGAACGCAAAAGCGGGTCGAACATAGTTTTACTTTTTGCTGGGTTAAAGTTGAAGCAATGTTGAACTGATTATTATAGAATGAGCGCTGAAGTGTCCAAAGGCAAATTATAGAACCACCAACTGGGCGTGACTGAACAAAACTCGTTTGGTGATTAAACTAATTTTGTGATTAAAACAATTACCCGCCGACAGTGTCTTGCCTTATGTAGAAATGTGTGCCTGTAGTATAAGTCATGTATGGCATCTTAAGTTGAAATATTTTTCTTGCAAAAAATTTAATGCAAATTTTCAGAGTCAAGTTTTTCTTGCAAAGTTAAGGCATTTAATGTTTCAGAAGGAATGCAATCCGCAAGGACTCAGCATTAGCGGCCTATTCTTGCTGATCGGACAAAAGTTGTGAGGTGGTTAAATCTTACAATGTTGAAAAAATATATACCCAAAACTTCTCCATAACACAACCTGTGAGGATCACAACTTTGAGACGTCTTCTTTATAAATAACACAACGCACTGTTGAACTAATCAATTAATATTGCTTTGGTTAGCTAAATTAAAAGAAAATTATTGGATTAATCAGTTAATTTTTGAAAGGCAAACCAATTACAAGTGAACTGAAAATAAACAAACTATGCAGAAATAGTTAGACGAGCAAAGGTTATGGTAGAAATAGGGCAAAGTTTTGTTGCTAGTTGGCTGTAGTTTTGTATTTATTTGCATTGTTTGTAGATGAGAGTTGATTGATTGTAATGACATTTATGAAACAATGACAAAGCTTACCATGATGAGAGTGATTGTTATTGTTATTATTTTCAATTTCAACCTCAATGCCAGAACAAACTGACTCACCTGCAAAGAGAATAAAAGAAAACAGAGAACAATTTAACAACGTGGCAATGGCAAACAACAACTACATAGTACAATAACACTATTAGTTATGAAAATGCATTTGTTTATTGGTTGTTTTTCAAATTGAATTCAATATTATGGACTGCAATGTATTTGCAGCAAGTTGAATTGCATGAAAAACACAGTTGTGAGCTGGTAGTTGCAATGAGCGAAATGCCTTTATGAATGCTGCGCAAATCTGTTTAGCTGTGTGGATATGCAAGTGCAATTATTCAAATACACACTCATATACTATATACTTTTCAGTTTCAGTTCCAGAGTTTACCATTTAACGTACAACAACACGGTCACACGGTCACCAAAGTAAAATTCACATCCACTCGCACAGACAGGCGTCACTAACCCCCCACCACGATTTACACTTACACTTTTCAATTAACAAGCGCCCCATCCCGACCCCGCAAGCAAAGTGTTCCAACAGTCAACCCTCGGGGCAGCATACATAAGTCACAATTTCAACGGATACTAGGGATGTCAGCAATGCAATGGCAGTGTGGGAATTTTTTGTGCCGATTCTTTTACTTCAGTCTTGCGATTTGGACTTGTTTTGGTTAAGTTTTAAAAGAAAAATATTACAAGACTAGCTTAGAAATGGCTTATTCATAGGAGTAGGCTTTGAAGAAGACTCAGATACAATCATTGCAGAAGGGGTGTTTTCGCTGCAACGAGCTGGATTACACTAAATCAAACAATAGTTGAAATCAACCAATAGCAGTTTTGGTTAAGTTATAACACAAAAATTTTATAAGACTAGCTTAGAAATGTTTTTTGTAAGTACTCCATGGCTTTGAAGAAGACTCAGAGAAAATCTTTGCAGAAGGGGTTTCATCACTGCAATGATCGGATTACACTAAATCAACCAATATTTGACGCTTCTCAAAACTTGTTGATTTGTTTTAGTACAATTATAAAAGACAAATATTGCAAGACTAGTTTTTGCGAGATTTCCATGGTTTCGAAGAAGACTTAGACAGACGGGTTTCTTCACTGCAACGAGCTGGATTACATTAAATCAACCAAAAGTTGTGGCTTCTCAAGACTTGTTAATTTGTTTTGGTTAAGTTATGAAACAAAAATTTTATAAGACCAGCTTAGAAATGGTTTTTGTGAGTACTCCATGGCTCTGAAGAAGACTCAGATACAATCATTGCAGAAGGGTTTTCTTCGCTGCAACGAGCTGGATTACATTAAATCAACTAAAAGTTGTGGCTTCTCAAGACTTATTCAGCATTCAAGTTGCCTGTAGTAAGGTTCAGCATATTTGTACATAAAAAATTACAACGGATTCAGCTTTTGATTTAATTCAGGTGCGCGAATAATTTGTTGGTTCTTTGCTGGCAGGAATCTATTTTTGATGTAAGTAGTGTCTGTTGAAAATTTTTGGGTGCCTAGGCCAGCCATTCTACACGAACATTTTACATAACTGAAGATATTCTGTGCTGTTCCACTCAAAACATTAGATGGAAGTTTCCTATAAATTTGATAGAACGGTGTACAAACGTTCATAATCTCAAATGAAAGTGTTGAAAACCATACTCGAAACTTCTATTCAATACTTTGTCTTTGAAATGTTTGCTTGAAATATGTTATTTGCATATATCGGAGGCTATGAATTGATAGAACGTCATGATAACTTTTATAAACCACATCAGTTAAAAATATAGAAAATTTGTTTTTGATTCTTTACAAAACTTTAAGCAGAAGACGAAAGAAAACGCCTTTTAAAGCACGCAGAAATATTCGCAAAATAGTAAACTAAAAACCGATTTCTGAATGAAAATGCCAAAGCTAAGAAAATCACTGAGAAATTGCGCCATTCTCATCACTAACGAGCTGCATTCGTGCACATTTCTGCGCCACCACCGAGCGCACACTCGTTTTTTTAGTGCAAAATTTTTCTCAATTTTCATGTCCCATCGCTTTGCATTTTGCAGCGCCGTGTTCGCCCTGTTTTCGCCTTGTTGTTGTGTGCGTTTGTGCGTCCTTCAAAAAAATTTGCGCTGCGTCGTTAGTTTTTCATTAGATACGCGCTGTGAACTCAAATGCATAGACAGCGTGACATTGCAGAGCTTTAGTCAGCGCGTTGTTCGTGCTCGATGTGAATCGCACAACAAATGAAGCACACACCACAGCAGAAGCGAACAATCGCCACGCAACGAAATAGCACAAATAGCCATGGCAAACACGAACAACAAAAACCGAAACAAAAACTATATAAAACAGCAACAGAAAATGAAAACGAAACTGAAAACTGAGAGTTAAAAAGTATTAGAAAGGAAAAAAAAACTGATGTAGTGAGGCGTAAAAAGTTGTAAACGAAAGCAGGAATGTGTAAAATGGCAGCTAATTGCAAGCGGTGCTGCTATTAGACGCCCACCGAGTGCGCTACAATGTTGAAAAACTGCGCTGAAATCCAATGAAACCAATTAACTAATGAGTTTTTACTGCGGTGGCATCATTGTGGCAACAGATGGCGCTGTTTGGTGCATAGATGGGGTCAAACATAATGCAATTAGTGAAAGGATTTAACTGACACTGACACTGACACGGACACGGATCGTACTCCATTGAGGTTTAAACTAATTTTAAGATTTTTTATTTTTCACTCAGACATTCTTTCTGAGAAATTCACACCCAGAAAGAAACTCATCTTCAGTGTGGAAGGATTAAAAATAAAGTTAAGGTCATATTCTCTTTTACATAGAGCGAAGGAATTAAAAAGTTCTGGACAAGAATATCCGTAGGCGACAATATTAAGGTTTTTCCCTTTGCAATGCTTGGAAGTTGAATATAAAAAAAAATAACTTTTCTTTGGGAAATAGAATTAAAATAAAGTATGATGAAGTAGAGGCAATGTTTCGGGCAGTCAAGGCTCGATTTTTGTATCTAATATTAGAAACATGTGTGAAGAAGTGTTGCCAGTGTGGAGGACATAATAAAAATACATCTTATTTTTAATATTTCATTTTTTTAGTAACGAACCAACTAAATTTAAACATCAAACTGGAAACTGTTAAAAAACAATGAGTGCAGGTCTGACTTCAATAAATGAAATATTGAAAGAATCACTACTAATGATTCTTCCGAACTTATTCATTGGCTACTCACCAAAGTAGAAACATTTTCTGCGGTATTTTCATAGAATTTATTGTTGTTTCAAAGTACAGTGTAGCACAGTGACGTGAATACATACATAAATCACTACAATATTTGTCGACTGTGTGTTTTGTGTGTTTTAAAGTTTTTCAAAAACATATTTCTTCTTTTTTTGTGGAAACCGAAATGCAAAGTGACATGCTTCATGTGCCAACTATTTTTGGCATCGCGTACGTTTGTTGACAGCTGAGAAAGCCAAGAATAGTATACGACTAGAGAATTGCTATAGTATTGAGAGGAAGCGTTAGATGAACTGACAGGTGGCAGGTTGATTGCTAAATGTGTTGTAAACACACGCAATCAATCAGCCGTGTAAACAGTATTTTGCCAAAATGTGTGCCACCATATTTGCTGCTACTTGACAAGAAAATCCCACCCACACAATGAAAAACATAGGAAATATTCTATTTATATTCACATACATACATTGAACACAAATTGGAAAAATTAGGAAGTGAATGAAATTTGCACTAAATTCTTTTTGTGATGTGAGAGCAAAAAATGTAAATGTTTGAATTATGAAAAATATGCTAAAATTCTCACTTGATTCACAGCAAACTGCAAACAAAACTAAAGCACAATGCCAAAAGCCAAAACCCTCTGCACTTTGACAAACAAATGTACGGAGTACCAGCACTGCAACAAGAACAACCGAAACAACAACAACACTTGAACAGAGCTGCTCGGCAAATTAACAGCTCAAAGTTTCTCAAATCCTATGCGCACTCGTGCGACATTGCAGCAACAATATGCGCACACACACACACACCCACAAACACACACACAAACTTACAAACAACAGCAAAAACAAAAAATTGAAATGCGTCGACTCAGCGCTGCTTACGCGAATTGGGTCAAACAGCAATTGCTGTTGTCTGCAACACTGTTGCAGTTGTGCATTTTTGTGTCGTTGACAAGTTGTTCGTGGGCCTCCACTCGACAGGAGGTGGCAACCCCCGCGCAAAAGCGCACAGCGAAATGGAAAGTCAAAAGGAAAAACGCACTCGGCGAAGAGGGTAGTGGAAATTTTCCGTAGGCAGAGAATGGGCAATGCGGCATTAACATTTGCAAGTGGAACAAATGGAAATTGTTTGTGCACATAAACGCAGAGGTACAGAATTTCCGACAGATTTACATATGTGCCGCATTAATCAATCTATTAAAGTCTGGGGCTATTTTGCATTTTCCTTGTCAACGATTTGTTGCCGACACTGCACGTTACTTTGTAAGTGCAGCCACTGTCAATCTTGTAATAAATTGTCTGTGGGTGCAACGTGTCGTATGAGTGACATTTATTGAAGACTATAGTTTCGGGTGTCATTGGTTGCTTGCTCTTGCTTCACTTTGACACTTGTGTTCCTCATTATTTATTGGCATTAATATATTTAAATACATTTATGCGCTACTAAGCATTTCATTGCCTTCGACTTTGTACCTTCAACGGCAGCTGGGCGACACGGCGGCGTATACGCAACCTTGATTTTAGCTCTTCGACATTTGACTCGGATTTGTTCAATATTTCATATTTTTGCAGGTGCCTATTGCGTTTCTCTTTCAACATTCATACCATTCCCACACCACACACATGCACACAGATCTTTGCTTTATGCTGACCCGATTCGCTGTCTATATTGATTGACTGCGTTATTGCTTCTCATAAACAAAACAACTCACAACAACTGCCACCCGCTGCATGGCAGTTCGACGCGGCAACATGCTGCCAACTCACCAGGCAGCTCGCTGCCAGCTCACTGCATTCACCTAAACGTCACATCAGCACACACAACAACAAACAGTTGTTTTACACAGAAACTCACAAATTGTCGCTATGCAAATATTGTTAGGCTTATTTATTAAACTTAGTTGGCTAACATTAATCTAGACGTGTTGCGTGTTGGGTGTTGCGCAATGAGTTTGTAGCTACGAGGCAGCGTGCTGCGTGCATTTGTGCGTGCGTGCGTGTGTGTGTGTGCGTGTTGCGAAAATAATGAATTAGCGAAACAACAAACAGCAATTTCTCTTTTCGCTTGTGACCTGCTTTCGGCCGGTCAGCGATTATTGTAAGCACCGATTTTCGCCACACACTGAAAGCATGAGAACGTTTGTGCATTTCTTTGTTGGTTTGTCTTCTTCGTCTTCTTCATTTTCTGTTTCTGTTTCGTTTCGGCATATTTTGTCTTTTCACATGTGTGTTATTTTTTTTTTTTGATAATACTTTTTGATTTCATGATGTTTTGTACGAGTAATTAAGACACGTTTGATTTTGGTTCGTTTTTATTTGCAAATGAGATGTAATGCGGCAGAGATGATGTTGCTGCAACAACAAAGTGGAGTGGAGTATGGTGGAAAATGTTTCTAAACAAAATTTTCACAACTCACCAAAACACCAACAGGACGACGACGATTTATACGGCGATGTATTGCTCGCGTGCTGGTGCTGCTGTTGATGTTGATGTTGCTGCGTGTGTGGTTGCTGTTGCTGCTGCTGTTGTTGTTGTTGTTGTTGTGTGGCAGCTGCTGCGCTGAGCGCACTCGCGGCCGTGACAGCTGCCGCGGCGACAGTTGCTGCCGCGGGCAGGCAGGCGCCATTGTTGCTGCCGCCGACCGCCGTTGGAACGCTTTGTGCGACTATGTTGGCGGCCGCAGTTGCTTGCAGCTGCTGCTGCTGTTGTTGTTGTTGTTGTTGTGAGTCCATCTGGTTGTGTAGTTGATGTTGCAGTTGATGGTGCAGATTGAATTGTTGCTGCGAATTTAAATTATTTAATAGTGTTGCTGTTGTGGCCGTTGTTGTGGCATGTGGTGATGCGATTTGCGTCGCCAGCGATTTGGTGGGCGATGCAATTGGCGATGATGTCAACGATATGGAATGTTTTGCTAAATGCTGCTGTTGCACGGTAGCGGGCGTGTGCCGCAATTGCAGTTGTTGTTGTTGTTGTTGTTGTTGCTGTTGTTGTGGTTGTGATTGCGGTTGCGGTTGATGGAAACTAGTTTGCAAATTGGTAATGGCGCTGATGCTGTTGTTGCTGCAAATGCTGCTATTTGGCGACGACGATGGGGACGACGATGAGGCGATGCTCGATTTCGACTGCGACTGCAGTTGTTGCTGCGACGGCTGCGGCTGGTGATAGCTCAATTGCTGATGGTGTTGCCGTTGCTGCTGCTGTTGTGCGTACAGATCCATATGGCTGAGAAATTGCTGAGCCGCGCTGGCGCCGCCAATCAAATCGAACGCATTGCTCATGAGACTCTCCGCCGAGGCGGCAGCCGCTGCGGATGCGCTCGCCGCTTGCAATTGCAACCGTTGCTGCAGTGTGGCGGCCGAGTTCGATTGGCTCATGCTGTGTGGGCGCAGCGAGTGAGGTTAGGTCAGGCGTTGCGACGCGTTTGCGTTCAGTCTGCCGGCGGCAATGTTGAGGAACTGACTGGTGTCGGGCGGACTGGCGACCGACAGTTTGTGCTAAAGTTCGGAACAGTTATTGTTGCCGCTGCCCGGCTGCTGTTCATTTATTGCCGTTGGCCTGAGTCGAACTGTTGCAATCTGTTGCATTTGGGTTTGTTGTGGTGTTTTTTTTTTGTTATAATTTATTGTTGTCGTTGTTGTTTGTTGTAAATTTAAGTTAATTGTAGGTTTTTGATTGATTTTGGAATTGGACATTGAGTTGTTATTGTAATTGTTTTTAGCATCAACGTTTTTATCAACGATTTCGGGGGGGCGGAAAGAGAAAGAAATAGAAAATAAAACAAAAAATTATTTTTGTTGCATTCAGTTGTGGCACGCACAGTGTGACTTTGATTTATAAATAAATGTTGATTATGTTCGTTTAGCTGATTGCGAGTGAGAGGAAGAGAGAGAGAGACAGAGAGCAGTAGACACACACACACATATAGAGTGAAAGAGAAGGCGAATTGTTGTACGATTTGCTGTCTCGATTTCTGATTGTTGTGGTGAGTGTTGTTGCAACTTTCTGATGGGTTGTGCCCACTTGAAAAGCATCGGTTATTATTATCTCTGTTTGCTTTTGTTTTTTGGGCTTATCAATGCGTTTTTATTATGCGTTGTTGTACTTTTCGCCTTTCGGTTCTATTGTCACTGTTAGTGCGGCTGATTGCGAATGGCTGATTGCTCTTGGCGGTGGCGGTGGCGGTGGCTTTTGATGGAAACAAACTGGTGGTGGCTGGTGGTTGGTGGTTGGTGGTGGTGGTGGTAGTTTGTGATGGTAGTAGAAATAGTAGTTGTGGCGATGGTGGTAGTTGGTGGTTGTGTTGGTGGCTTGGTTTTAGTTTTAGTTTAAGTTAGGGCGACAACGACAACAACAGCAACAACGATAACAATGTGAGCGTTTAACAGCAGCAGCAAAATTCGATTCATTTATATATATATAGACGCTTTTTATGTATTTGTTATGTACATAGTATTTAGTATTGAGTAGTAGAAATAGTAGTAGTAGCAGTAGTGATGGTGTTGGTGTTGTTAAATGGTGGTGATGCATAGTGACGCCGATGCCAATGAAACTTGTTGCCGTTAATAGTGGTGAATACATTGATTAGCAGTGCAAGTGGCAAAAGAATTCGTTCAAGCTTAAGCCAAAGTGGTGAAGATGACGATGATGTTGGTCATGATGCCATTCAAATGTGTCGATGTGTCGATGAGTCGATGATAATAAAGTGCGCAATTAATTTCCAGTTTTATTTAAAAAAATTTGTGCTGTTTATCTGAAACGCTATCAATATTTGTGTTGCAATGGCGATGATGTTACGATGAATGGTTAACAGCACATCAACAGTGGTTGAATTGGTGGCTGCTACATACATACATATATATTTGTATGCATATGTGGTTGGATTTGGCGTTCTCGATTTTCGAGTAGTGTAGTTGATGCGGCGAAATTATTTATGCGCATTTTAATAATAAAAAAACAATTTAACTCTTTGTTTAATGATTCATAATGCAATGATTTAGCAAAAAGTATAAATGTATTATTCTTGTTGTTGTTGCTTTTCGCATGATGTCAAATTTGTTGAATATTGCACAATGCTGTCATCAATAGAATTCAGTTCGTTTTCAGTTCCATGTGAATGGATTATTTACTTATAAATTCTTATAAATTTTATTAATAATAAATTCATAATAATTAATAGTTAACAAACAACTTTCTTACTAACTATAAAGTCAATGACAAGCTGGTCACACTTTTGAAACAAATTAAACTCTTTGAAAACAGTTCAGTTCAATGGTTTTTCTTTTCTTTCAATTTACTTTCCATTCTAATAACTGTTTCGAATTCTGTGCGTCTAAAATTTGTTGAATGACCTTTTTTCTCAAAGAATATTGAAGTAGGTTAATCAAAATAAAATAGTTGAGTTTTTATTCATAGACAAAACATTCTAGCTGTGGAGTTGTTTAATAATTTCTACTCTGGAAGTATGAAAGCAGTTCTGTTTGTTTGGTGACAATATTTGACAATAATGACTGCTTTGCGGAGATATACAAATTCGAAATTCTTTGACTGTCAATGCGGAGATTAAGGACTTTTTTAAGTATTGAACAAGGCAAACTTTTCTAGTTATTAAATGTTTTAATTCTGTATGGATATAGTTGTTTTACAGTGAAATACAGAGTGCGGTAGTTAAAGGGGGAGTTCAGTGGGGAATACAGAATGGTATGAAAGAGTAGAAAAATGCGTTTGAACGATTGTTAAGTCTCTTATAAAATGTCTAAATATTTCTTTTCACGGTTTTTAGTTATTAAAAGAAACTAGAAGAAAAGAAAAAGCAAAACAAGTCAACGCAACTAAAAGATTTGTCTAATTGAATTTATTCCATGCTGGGCTGTTATGGTAAGGAAATAGTTGCAATTTAATATTTTTTAACACAAAAAGACAGCAAATTTTCCAAATTGTTTGATGTCTCGAAAAGTACACATCGGATTTGGCTAATTGTAATTGTGGAACCGTAATTGTAGAACTAATTGTAGAACCCGAATAAAAAAACAAAAGTCATCAAAGCAAAAGTTGAAAGAAATACTAAAGAATACAGATATTTAAAAAATAAAAACCATCAAAATTACCGTAACGGTCTTTCTAGTGTTAAGGATCTTTTTCGGATGATGGAGAAAATTTCAATTTTCTGACTTAGCCACCAACAGTCAAAACTAACTATTTATATATTTAAAATAAAATATCTCAAACAATAAAACAATTTTCGTATAGTGTCCTTTATTTGACTTCCTTCAAGTTTATTCATGGATTGAGCAATCATTTAACGCAGTTCCTGCCAGAACATTCGCCCCGTAAGAGCTCTCTAACTTTTGCTTTGCCAATAGAATTTCTAAAACCCCTATAAAATTTGCAAATTTGCGATCACATTTGTTCATTATTTGTTCATGACTTTTACTTTTATAAATCGAAATGACGACATTGCAAGTGCTGATCATTAAAAAAAGAAATTAATTCAATATAAATACGTATAACAAAAGCAACAACAATCAACAACAATAGTGAAAATAATACCAACAAATTTTAGTAAGCAAATGGCAAATGATTCGAATGACAAATGATCGAATGGTTGATTTAGGGGGAAATTTGGGAATCGTAAAAAGGTGATCAAGTGCTGCTTGCAATTTGCCCCTCATTACCGTTCAATGTGCGCGATGAGAACAATTCGTTGCACGTTGTCGCTCACACCATGTCAGCTGATGACACAACCGTTTGCTGTTGCGTTGTCGCTGATTGCTGCGCACTTGCCACAAGTCCGGGCACACAACCAGCGCCAATGCAGTTGTTGTCGCAGCAGCAACTGTTGCTGCGGACAGATCCGGTGTTGCCAACAAGTTGTGTGTGTGTGATCAATGCTGCTTGCTTGCTTGCTTGCGAATCAATTTTCAACGATGCGCTGTCGAACTGCAAGTCGTGGTTCTGGTCGAGCGCGGACTCCTGGACGTATGAGCGATGCAACTGCGCGCAGGCGTCGATATTGCGGCCAATGTGACTGCTGCCGTTTGCAATGACTTGACGAATGTTGCTGATGATGCAGTTATTGACTTGAATGCGGCATGCATGGGCACGCTTTGTTGTAAAAAATATGATTTTTTGTTGTTATTATAGTTGTTCGTTTGTGGAAGTTGCGGTCGTTTTTGTGCTGATTAGTCTTTGCGTAATTTTTTGTGGTTTTTGTGATTAATGCGGAGCAATGTTTATAGGTTGTTGAATGCTGCAGCTGCTGGCGAATTGAGGCGTTGATTTAAAGTTGAAGTTATGTGAGATGTGGTTGCTTTCGTTGCGTGACATATACACATTCGAATGTATGTATGTATGTATGTATAATAAATATATTTGTTTGCAACTTTATCACAATTTCATGAATTTATGTAGACGTTTTAAGTACGTTAATACATGTTTGGCTTTGTTTTAGTTGTTGTCTTTATGTCTATGTTGCGTTAATGTTTTTGTTTCGTTTATGATTTACTGAGTTGCGCTGCTAAAAATATCAAAATAAAAGAAAAATTATATATTTATGTGCTGGTGTAGAGTTTTTCTTTTCAATTATTTTGTTGGAATTTCGTGCGCGAGATGGTGTGTCAAAGCTACAACAACAACGACTGACGCGTCAACAACGCAACAGCACACTTTATTGACATTTTCGGTACATTTCGTTGGTTATTCTTGTAGTTGTTGTTTTTCAGTACACATAGTTTTTATCGTTTTAGTTTTTCTGCTATTCAACTGGGCTTGTCGTGTTTTGTTGTTTTAATCTCTTTTTAATATCGTATTTTCACTTTTTCATAATTACACATTTTTGCTGTATTTGGGTTTCGTTTTTTTATTGTTGTTGTAATTTTTCTAGCATGAATGCCATTTGCAATCATTTTCAGCAATTTTTGCTGATGTGCTTTGTGGATGTTTAGTAAAATGTTAATCATAAATATCGGTTTTGGCAATTATAAAAACATTTCTGATTGCTGTAATTGCCCTCTTCCGTACGCTATTAGCGTAATAAATAATACAGAAATAGGGGAAATGAAAGTGGAAATGCCAATAGCCAACACATGTGTACACGGAGGAAAAAGTGCAGCATCAAAATTTTTTTGTATTTTTGCATATTAGAACTTTAGAAAGGAAGTGTTTCGAATGTTCAATTTTAGGATTAACAACTTTAAAAGGAAATAAAAAAGAATCATTTGTAATATTTTCTAATGATCGAAATTGTTTTCCTCAGTGTATGCATTGCTAACGGTGGGAGTACGTTTTGGGAGCTGAAATGCGTTGGAGGCAACACAAATTTATAAATAAAAATCAAGACAAAGCGCCACCACTGTTGACTGACCAACTGACTGCTTGACTGACTGTGCGATTGAGTGATGTGCTGACTGGCTCTGATCGTTGGACAGTTGGACCTACATATGAGGCGAGTGCAGGTGCGATGACGCGCTGCTGACATTGGCCGTGCACGCCAAGCTGCGTTAATAACAAATATTCGCACAACAACAACAAAACGTTAAACACACAAGCACAATAAAAGCGGAGCGCACACGCACACGCACGCATATAAAAATGTATGTATGCACGTATGTAGGCATGTATGACATAATTATTGACAGCGAATTCACTCAATTATCGAATTTTCATTACCCCCCCACCCCCCCACCTAATGCGAGGCAGTCTTTTTGAAAATCACAACAACAATTTCAAACACCAGCACAACAACTAACCGCAACAATACTTTGACTTCGGGCGTGTGCAGCGATCCAAGCCGTTGGTCCAACTGCAAAATGCAGCGCTATCTATCGATTTCGCTGCCCGGGCGTTGAGCGTTAAGCGTTGAGCGCTGAACGTTTTTGTTATTGTCAAACTGGCCGCGCGCGCACACCACAGCTACCTGTCGTCACGAGCGTGTGTACTGAACTGTAACCAGCGCTATTAGCCGAAAAAAACCAAGCGACCAGCCTGCCGAACAACCAGTTAGCTGCCAGCCAAACGGCCAGTCGGCACACAAGTTGGCGTTAACTAAAAAAACTTCGCACACGGCAAAACCGCAGCCACAGTGAGTGACAGAAAGAGCGACAGCAATCGCCACAACGACTACGACAACCTCAACAAAACAACCAGCAAATCGGTGAAAACAGCAAAACCCAAATTCAAATTCAATTCAAATCCACACACACCGAACGCTAAGCCACCAAAACGAAAATTAAACGCGCTCCAGCCAACTCGACGCATGATGCTCGCTGGCCAAGTACAGTGGGCTCGAAAAGCGTGGCATGTTTGCAAAATGTGAATGTCATTTGGCGTAGGGCAGACATGAGCTCAAAATGCAATTTCAACGAAATTTAATTTGATTTCTTTTAATGAAAATATTTAGTAATGTGAAATTTCACTTCATGGAATTGAATAAAAATGCAAATCAACAATTTGAAAGTCAGCGACAATGTTATGGAAAACTAAAATACAAAAGTTGTGCATAGTTGAGCGAATTATTTGAGTTCAAAAACTCATTCAATAGATGAATGACGGTCTTCTTAACTTTACTATGAAACTTTTACTAATACGACAGTTCATAGGAATTTCTTAAAATTTTGGACAGTAGAAAGGAACTTTCTAAACAAATTCTCTCTCTGTGCACAATTCTGACAATACCAAAACTCTGCCACAGTGAAAATTCACTGCAATTTCTTAAATACAAAATATGCAGCATTTCAAGAGAATTCTTTCAATAACAAAGTTCACCCGAAAAGACGAAAATAGAGTTTCAAGAAGATTTTTATTAGTACCAAAATTCTGACAATGCAAAAATCTGAAAATATCCAAACTCATTCAAATTCTGTCAGTATCATAAATCGAACAAAGTTTATGAAAATAAAAAAGTTCTATTCCGAATTTTACTACAATATAATTAAATATTTCAAAGAAACTCTGCCAGCAGCAAAATGTCTTTAATATGTATAACTTCTTTCAATACGAAAAGAAAGTTTCAAGAGGATTTATATTTGTACAAAAATTCTGATTAGTACAAATTAGTACAAAAATTCTGATTCTGGATTTATATTAGTACAAAATCTCTAAATACCCAAACTCATTCAAATTCTGTCAGTAGCAAAATTTTAATACAATTTATAAATACAAAAAAATAATTCTAACGAAATTTTATTCAATACCAACAAATGTTAAATTCCTTAAATGCTTAGTGTCCTTCAGTACTACAAATATGACCCACACAAATATCTGCAACTTCAAAAATAGTACTAAACTTTATTCAGTACAAATATGAGTCAATAATTCGAATATTTCGATATATTAACAGCTGACAGTCGGATCCCATCGCCAATTACTCGCCGTAGCTCTGTTTCGGGCTCTGCCTCTGACAAGCAGCAAACTACAATGCGGCTCGCTCGAGCTCAGTCGGGCAGCGCCGCGCATATGAGATCATCTTTTTGGGTTTTGCGCTGTTGTCGATACCTCTGCTTAAATTTTCGTACTATTGTGGTTAGATTTGACTCTTGTTTCACTTTTGTGTTTTGACGTATTAACGTTTATGGCTTGGCATTTCGGTTTTATTTTGGTGAACAATAAGCGAGAGTGTGACGCAAAAAGTACCACAATTTCAGCAACAACAACAAAAACAACGATCGATGCCATTGCCGACAGTAAAGGTGACCTAAGGGGCAGCCCAACGCCAGAGAGCACCAAACAGCGCCGTTAATGAAACTAGCAGTAACAGTGATTTACACCAACAACTGTAGAAGTTAAATGCGATGTGGAAAGATGAGTTATGGCAGTAGAAAGAGGCAGCAAGTTGACTTATTGTTGACTACTTTTATGACGAAAAATAGAGTAAAAAAGTCGTTGAATGAAGATTTATGGAAGTCATAGTGAAAATGACAAAAACAAAAACAGTTCAACGTGCTGTTTGGTGGAATTTCAAATCCTTTTATTTACTTCTAAAACTTGAGTATTGTTTGATGAAAGTTACAAAATGAAAAACAACAACAGTTCAAAGTGTGCTGATTGTTGGAATTTCAAGTCCTTTTATTTACCTCTAAAACTTGTGTATCGTTTGATGGAAGTCACAGTGGAAATGAAAAACTAAACTGCATATTAGTTAAATCCACAGAGTTGTCTAGGCTTAAAAAAGGAGAACTCCTAACAGCATTAAAAGATTCTTCTTTTGAATAAATTAATATGTATACAACGCAATCACAAACAGATTGCCAACTAAAAGGTACCAAGTTCGTTTTAGTAGAGCCAATTAGACGAACTCTGTGTGAATTTTATTAACATAACCTAACTTCCGAGCGCAAAGCAGAAATGTCTGGGGAGAACTTTTGCGGCAGGTCGTAATCCGGCAACGGGTTGCTATGACCCGTTTCGTAAGTAGTAGGTAACCTTATCTGACCTTAAGTTAGTTCATAAAGGTTAAGTTATAATATCGTTTCAAAACAGAGTACGAAATAATCAAACAAAACATTCCAAAAATATCTCCTATCTGTTTGGCTTTTATGCTCCTAAAAATTGTTTTTATTTACTTTTGGTATTAAATTCAAATACATAGCATTGTATATGTTGTCACTCAAGCTAACCAGTCGGCCGAAAGTCACTTCCGCCTGTCAGGTCATGGGCATTTTTTCATTATCGCGTGAACAAACTATCAGCGCGGCAGTATTTATGCGCGAACGGCCAAACACGGAAGAGCATGTTTGGTCAGTGGACAATATAAACAAATCAATAGCACACATGACAGCATTAATTGCAGAACAATAATGTGGCGCTAAAAATTGTGCCGAAAGAGCGAAAATACGCAGCAAAGCTTTGCTGGCTCCCTTGCCCGCACCGAACTGCCGACAGCTCAGCACAGCTAAGCGTGGTCCAAAGTTGCTTGCCATGAGCTCAACAACTGGCGAGCATATTTGCCAGCAATAACAACAATAACAATAATCAATAGCAACACATTAGTAACAGCAGCGACAACGATTGACTTCAAGCACAGCTCGTCAGCAGTGGCTGAATCAACTTGTCGATAGATTTTATGAGCTTGAAAATGAAAACAAACGCGCAACGACATAAACTAAAAATCGATTTTGCTCAGAAGAAAAAAAAAGCAAAGCTAATCGCTGGGGATGCGCTAAATTTGTGCGGCAACAACGCCAACACCAGCGCCAGCATCTCGTAACTGCGGCATCTTGGCGGTGCCACCAATAGCAGCAACAGCAACAGCTGCGCATGCGCGCCTGCACTCGCTTATATAATCGTCTGATGTGCGCGTAGCTTTAATTTACTGACTGTGATTAACATGAATCTTTAATTGGACACAACCTTTTCGGAGCTGCTAGCTGTTGTTGTTTCGTATTACTATTGCACAGTTGTTGTATTGGGCAGTTTTGTTTTATTGTTGTTTTGCTTTAACAACGAAATTATTGTTTAATTTTTGCATTTGATTTTCATTGAACAAGACACAAACTAACTGACCTATACTGGCGGGCTGCCCATATAGAAATGTTTATATAATAACTAACATACAGCAAGAAATTCAAGACGTGGCAAAAATGAAAATAAGCAGTAAAACTTGTTTCGCATAAATTAATTGAAATTAATAATAATCGCAGCTAATTGAAACGAATGCACCTAATAGACAAATAGAGTTATGTATGTATGTGCGTGTGTGTGTGCTATATGTAAACACCAAACAAGCAGGTCATACCATACATACAACAACATGAAGGGGCGGCGATGAAAGTCGAAGGGTGTCATGTGGCTGACATTAACCTCAAAATCCTTTCAACAAGCGTTCATAGTTATAGACTGGTGTCGAAGGAATATGCATTAGAACCACTTGGAAGACCTATTTGTTCGATGCTATATCTAATAGCACCAAGGCAATCAAAGCTGCATCAAAAGATCAACGATCAAGCAATGTTAGGTTAGGTTAGGTTAAGGTGGCTGCCTCTGTAAGAGACACACTCGGAGGCCTGAGAGAACCATTGTGATACCACATATTTCACCCTTTTTTTAAATTTGTATACAACACTGTTAACACAACACATGTATTACAACACACATTTGAAGCGGATGGGGGGAGGGGACCTACAGTTTAACACCAAATCAAAACGACGGTTGATAGTTGGCAGATTCCTTTGATTCTTCGATTTATTGCAACTACCTGCCAAGAGTGCACTTGTGCGATTCTTGTGATTCTTGTGTGGATGGCGATAAAAGTAGATGAGCGTTTCACCAGCCCGAGCTAGGATTCGAACCTAGGCCCTCGGTATGAGAAGGCAGCGCGCTACCACTGGATTATTAAAAATCATCGACTCAAGTTTCTGCTTTATTGCAACAGTTGTCTGCTTTGATAACGTCAATAACTTTGTCTGTCTGGGCAGTTTAATCCCCACGAAGACAAGCGCCGCCGATAATATCTGAAGCAGTATCACAGACAACAGCTGCTGGAAGATATACGCACTGTCTTTATTTAGTTTTAAGTAGAGTTTTGAACCTACGACCGAACCTCAAATTTGTGATTCAAAACACTAACCACATACCAAGAAATTCCAAAATGTACTTCAAAGCTGAATACATACAATATTGAAACATTTTAAGCGTTTTTTTCAAAATCAATTCTTCTGATATATTCCAGTTGACAAACTTTATACTAAACTTCAAACCCAAACTTTATATCAAACTTCATACCAAACTTCTTACAAAGACGAATAAAACTAAAAACATTCTGTCTCATTGAATCCACGAAATGCATTGCTGCAAAAAAAGAACAAATTCAGCTCTAAGCCGAACTCTCTCCAGTTCTCTCGTTCGCCATAAAACAGTCATTAAAAGTTCCGGTTATGCAACAACGGCGCAGTAAGAACCTCACATAATGTGTGCCTTCCGTATGTATGCAAAAATGTCAAAAGCCTGCAAAGTGATGCGACTGCAACGACATTTAAGCCACGTTAACTGTTGCCTCCGCGCTGGCCAGCAACTAACCAAAGCGCTTCAATGCTTAAATTAGGTGCTTTGTCGTTGCACTGTCGCACTGTGACAGTGCCTGCGACTGGCGTTAGCACCAATTGTGCTGACGAACTGTAGTGGAAGCGACAAATGAGTCGCTTGTCATATTGAATAGATGATTGCAGTCAATGTCAGGCGATCAATAACCAAAAAGACAACAACAAAATCACACAACAAAACCAAAACCACAAAACGCACGCGAAAAATTATCAAAAATGAAAGAGCGCTCACAATTAAATACGTGAGAAATGAAATTAGACAAAACTACAGTTGCGACACACAGCCGTACGAGTGTCAGGCAGACACGACTCGTCGTTGAGGCTCAAGTGCGAGTGCGCGTATCGGTGACGGCGGCAACGGCGGCGCACGCAAAGAAATGCTTCCACGTAAGTTTGGCAGCAGCGGTTTTGATTTCGCGCCATTCGCTGTCTGCGCTCTGCTCTGCATTCGGTTTTCATGTCGTCGCAGTTTCGCTTCCAATTTCAAGGTTAAGTTGAAACCCCAACGCAACGGTCGCCACCGGACCGCCCGTCCGACGACACTTGCTGCGCTCGCTACTTATTTGCTGTGCAGGTTGTCTGTGTGCTGGTTGAACATTTTCGAATAAAGTGCAAATTGAAGTTGTGTTGTGTTGTTGTGCAATGGTGTTGTTGTTGTTGTTGTTTTTGCGTTTCGCTGACGAAATGATTTGTTGTCAAAGCTCTGTGGGCGGAATTTACGCAGCCGAACGTTTGCCCTCAGCCCAGCCAACTTCGGCGCTACGATCCGACCCACTGCGCCACTACACCTCGCGCTGACATTGAACTACATTCATTTCAAAAGCGCACCGACAGCAATTTTATAATATTTCTTACAGCCACTGCAATAACAAAAACAAACAACTGAAATGTGGTCTGCACGTTTTTCGGTTTCTTTATGGGTAACCTGCTGACAGCGCTGCGCCAACCGTCCCCGTCCCCAACCCCGTCACAGCTCGCCGCCGCTCCGGCCTGTGCGCCAACGCACACACTCACACTGGCCGCAGCCAGCTGCCAGTCGTCAGCATTCCATTGATGTTTCATGCGGCTGCCTGTCTATAAGTAAGCAACGGCAGCAACAAAACCAACAACACAAATAGACAAATAGAGGAAAAAAATAACAACGCATAGAAATATTGAAATAAAGCGCACAACGAACCGCAGCAACAAAGGAAAAACTCGCAAAATGTGAAACGAAACCAGCGGCACGAAAATACCGAAGCACACAAAACAACAACTCACGAAAAACCTATAAAAAGACAAAGCAAAAACAAAAAGTCAATAGCGACTAACTACAAGTTCTGCTTGTACCACATTATCGCGGCCGAAGCGCGCCACGGCAGCGCCCCCCGACGCGCCTCTGCAGCTTCATAAAAACGACACATGACAACAATAGCAAAACTCAGAAAATTATGCGGTGCGCGCGCTAGGAAAAAGAGACACGTCCGACACGAGCACAAGTGCACAAAACGCTCGCTCGCGGTCGCAGTCGCTGGCAGCGAGACGCAAAAGATCTATGGCGCTCCAAGCACTCCAACAGCGGCGCTCTGCTCTGCGCTTTTCGATGCTCAGGTTGGCTTTCGCTAAACGATTGAGCGGTCGCAGTTACGTCACAAATTGGAGCAGGCCAAGAGCAAACAGCAATGACAGAATTTGGTTACGCCAACAACCACAGGCAGCCGCCAACAAACACAAATTTGCAGCATGCAAATGTTTCGCAAATGTGTTTTGTGTAAACGTTTTTCGACGAATGATTATTGAAGTCGAAGCCACAAGCTTCCGCGCGCAATTTCACTTAAATTTGAAGTATTTTAACGATTTGGCACAAATGCACGGTGAACGTTTATTTTTGTGAAATTTTTTTAGGATTTAGAAACAAACGCTCAGACATGCGTTTGTTCATTGAGTTGCTGACGGTACTCCAAGTTGCTTTCAATATCTCACTAAAGTTCGGATTTTATTAGATGTTGCAACAAACCCTGTCTGGCTAAAACAACTGTTTTATGCTATTTTTGCATTCACTCACAATATCGGAAGTGACAACCGGCTTGAAACGAACACTGAATGCAACTCGGTTGTGACTGCGCACATTGACTGTCTGGTCGACCTAATCGTGTTCGCTGATATAGTGAACACCTTCAAATAATGCGAACATGTCTGTTTGGAAAACAGTGGTGCGCCTTCCCGGAGGATTTCAAAGCTAATAGTTGTTTTTGTTGAATATCTTTGCGCCTGGGCCAAAATCACGTAAGTATTGATAGGTTAGGTTAGGTTATGTTAGATTATGGTGGCTGGCTGCCTCCGTAAGAGACACATTCGGAGGCTTGAAAGGCTCATTGTGATACCACATATTTCACCCGTTTTTTGAAATGTGTATGCAACACTGTTTTTTCCAACATTTGAAGCGGATGGGGAAGGGGGGAGCCGACCTACAGTTTAACACCAAATCCAAACGGCAGTTGTTTCTTTCTCACTTGGATGTTTTTGCCATTGCCTGCCAAGAGTGCCCTTGTTCGATTCTTGTATTACTCATCTGCGATAGAATTAGATGAGCATTTTACCAGCACGAGCTGAGATTCGAACCTAAGCCCTCGGAATGAGAAGCCAGCATTGATATGTTGAACCATCTTTCAGACTGTTCACATTTAGATAGCAACAACTATGTGAACTTTTAGGATTCAGCTGGGATTCGAACCTGGGCCCCCGGAATGAGAAGCCAGCATTGATATGTTGAACCATCTTTCAGACCGTTCACAACTATGTGAACTTTTAACACAGCCTTTTCAAGTCTGTATTTGGCTAAAGTACATAAAATACCTACTGCAAAGTTTCGGAAAAACAAAAACCCGGAATATGAAAAATTTTGGGAAAAATTAAAGGAAAGGAGATATATGAGTGAGTAAGAAAGCATTTGTGATCTCTTTTGCATGGTTGTTGAAACACGAGGAGGCTTTCGAAGAAGTATGACAAAATAAATGAAAAAGTTATGTCAATATTCGTTCAGAAAATTCTTTTTTGTAAAGCACACAAGTGATTTTCTTTGAAATTGTAAGTAACTCTTGCATTTTTAGAGATCAACAGCAAGTTTTTACTTAGCATATATCACCTACCAACTAAGCTAACTTCATCTTCTTCAAGTAAGCTTGAAAACAATATAAAGTTGTCATTCTTGAAGAATCGAACAATGACATAAATATGGTTTAATTGCCACTCTATTCTCATTAAAGTTGTTTCGTTTGATATTATTAGACAAAGAGTGCTTTTTGTAGTGCAGTGTTCGATGAAAGCTCCGTTGAACTGTCATTTAGAGATACAACTCTCCATTCAGCTATCTTGCATGTTTTTTTGCTAAGCGCTACACAACCATACCATTCCTTCTTCTCTATCAAACGTGTTTGTTACAAAAAAAAAGCACCTTAAAGTTTCATATGCGGCCCCGGCCCGGAGGAAGCTTTACCACTCTTGGGCCCATTTTTGGGTTGACCTGACCAAACTGACAATTTATTTTATCAGCTATGGGTGTGCAGTTTTTGGGTTTACTTCTTCCATATGGTTACAGTCCTTTTTGGTTTTTTCTTTTTTTGAGGAGGAAAGTATTGAAAGCGAATTATAGTGTGAGACTTCCACCCACTAAAATCTCCCCACTGTCAGCCGATGCACCGGGACCGCCGTAGGTATTGCGTCGGGAGGCCGTCATAACACAGTGGCCCTAAAATAGTATATTTTAGCTGCTTTGAGTACCATCCTAACCTAACCTAAAAATATATAAAAAAAATTATGATGGAAAACATCAACAACAGAAAATAACATTTACTCATGATTCCTTCCTTTTTTTTAATCTTTCAAATTTACCCACATTGAAACTAAACCAACGTAATCAAAAACCATACAGTACCCAAATTTAACATTCGACCATTACAACTAAAGTGGCCTAAATGTTAGAACTTTACAGCAACAAACGAAATACAATTCACATCGCAAATCAGCGTCAACTAAAGTAAATAACAT